>OZ023265.1:170268532-170695955 GCA_964006375.1 Tillus elongatus | reverse complement strand
AAAAGCTAAGTTATAAGCATTTTATTTTTTAAACAATTATTAACAAAGATAGAGGTAAAAAAGTCAATAAATGAATGCTAATAGTCGTATAAGTTGTAAACGGTGAGTGATACAAAAAAAATTATTGAGAAATGCAATTATCTACAATAAAGGTCATTACCATTTTTGCCCTAAAGTGCACGGTTACGGAGATGTAGACCGAAACGGTTTTTCTCAAAATGGCGGCACTTCCGGCCTCCTAATTTGTAAGGATTTTGTGTTTTTATATTCAGTACGTCATTCTGAACCTATGTATCAAAAACAACAACTCCTGTAATTTAATGCAGAAACAATTTCTCTATTGCCTGTACTACATCGGCGACAGCAAACGCACTAATTTAAACTTACGCTAGTCAATTGAAAACAGTCGTCATAATTTCTATCATTTATGATTTGTTAATGTTAAAAAAAAGATTTTACGAAGCTTCGATAATTATTACGTAACTATTAAAATCTGGACTACAGTAATAGATTATTCAACTCCATTTGAACATTTTTCCTTAACTTTCTTGGGAGAAAGATTCAGCGTATTCGAGTTTAGGTTTGTAACTGATTCGCGGAATCCTGGTGACTTTGGTGACCCACTGTACTTAATAAGTACACTTGGAGAACACCCAAATCACCACAACACATATTTCAGAGACCTTACGATCGTTTCGTTGACCAAGTCAACATCTTCAGAGGAAGAAAAATTCAGAATTTTTCTTCCTCTGAAGATGTTGACTTGGTCAACGAAACGATCGTAAGGTCTCTGAAATATGTGTTGTGGTGATTTGGGTGTTCTCCAAGTGTACTTATTAGTGCTCATCACAGGTTCCAGTTTTCACATAGTGCACTGTACTTAAATTGCACTACATCTAAACGCACCTTAATTTCTGAATGTTTACCATAATTTTCGCTAGTTTGTGAAAAACCGCGTTAAATTTTATCATTTTGTGGAAAATTATGTGGGTGTAACTAAGCAATTCAATGGTCATTAACATCCGAAGATACACTAATATAACTATTGTATTAATAGAAATAATAACCAGAATTGTTCTGGCCTTTCCAATTTCACACGTCAAAACCTCGGAATTCTCAAATTCCATTTGTTTGTTTACCTAGAGACGATCAGCACGCGACCTTGTCACATTAGAATTGGTAATTCACTTGTTTTGCACCATAATATCATCCGGATCTTCCTTTTGGGAAATCATAAAGCTGTTGTATGTGATTCATTCAAGTTGGACGGTTTTAAGTGTGAGGTTTGATCGTGGACAGTGTATACCTTATGTGAATTATAGAAAATACTGAAATAGTGAAATAGTGAAAACGCATAAGACTAAAATAAGACTGATATGTAAGTAGTTTGTTTATTACGTAATAGCTGTACTTTATGTGTAAGATAACTTAACGATACTTAATATGGTCGTCGACTTTTTAATCAAATAATAGTCCTGGAAAAAAAACTGATATGTTGGATAATGTTAAAAGGCTCAGGTTTTATACAGAGAAACTGAGTGTAATATTCTCAATGAGATACTGATTGGTTAACATAACCAACATTCAATTAAATTAAAATGAAAAATTTAGAGTCGCTGCAAATACGTTATAGTAGTGAATTTTCATAAGATTAAGATTTTTGATTTAGTAAAAGAAGTACTGCAAAAAATTTCGGGACGCAGCAAGTGCGTTATAGTAGCGAATTTTCATAATAATTCTACACTATTATTATACGGCATATAAGTAAAGTTAATACTTTAAACTTACACAGACCTTGAAGATCGATTTTAGAGGTCCTAGTATTTTTAATAGAATTCTTTCGAAAATGTTACCATCAATATCTCTCTATTATCAAAAAAATCTTGTACTCTAACCCCTTTTGAGAAAAATGCCCAAATTTCAATTTTCTAGGAAGCTAAATAATTAAATTTTGCTATATCTGTAGATAGTGTAAGTCTCTTTAAAAGAAACTTGTATTACAAATTTCATTAAAGTTATACAAAACATTTCCAGAAGCAAACTTAATTTATATTCAGAAAACTAAAGTACCTGCCAAATTATAAACGTAGCAGTTATTTTTCCTTATTAATCGCCAGTATGATTTCGTTTTAGTCAACCTTATCAAGCCGGTTTTTTCAATAATAATTACAACAATAACAAAATTATAATTCCTGACTCAAAGGTGACAAACTTATTTAGACGTTTTAAACAAAAATGAGATCTTGTTCAAAACGTATGAAATCTAAACACACGTCAACAAAGGTTTTATTTGCGTGATACTTTAGATCGGCTTCATGCCCGGGATATCATATGCACAGTATACAGAATTAATTATTTACAGCATTAGTAGAATTACCATTGAAACACATCCCACGACTGTTTCGGTCTTATATGACGTCTTATGTCCTAGTTTAAAGATAAAAGAAACTATTTTAAAATCATTTTTATAGAGACTTGGCTTGATTTTGTTTAAATTTCTGCTATATTATGCGACTGCGTAATATATCTATGCTGCGTTAAAACTGTGTTTGAGGCTGTTAATAAAGCTACAAATATAGTGTATTTTAATAATTGATTGAATCTCCCAGTTTAATAAAAATCAATTGGCAAATTTTTAATTTCATGTCGTCTGTAATTTTCCATAAATGCGGCCGAGATTTCACGATTGTTGGTTCGGATAGTATGTATTATGCCTGGTATATATTAAGTTTGGTTACCCTTGATGTATGGTTTATACCTGTTGTATGAATCAATCTACGCATGACAGTTAACTACTCTGTCCGTCAGGCATTGGACTTTAACCACTAAGTCGTTTTCAAATTAGATGAGGATCGCAGACTCATGGAGGGTTCTGTCTCTGTGGATCTCCAAAAATATTAGACTGGAAAAATAGAAATCTTGTACAATTCAACTCCTCCAAATCTCAGTCTTGCTTTCTATCTCATAACACCAGCCCTAGATCCATCACAATGAACAACCAAGTTATTCAAAGTAATGAGTTCTTTTCACTTGTTGGCATTTCTGTGGATCGAAATCTCAATTGGCACCAACATGTCACATCAATTGCAGAAGCGGCTGCTAAGAAATTAGGTTTCCTCTTCCGGGCTCGCAAATACTTTTCACCAGCTAATCTCTATACCTTATATACTTCACAAATAAGGCTAAACCTTGAATACTGCTCCCACATCTGGGGTGCCGCTGCCGCGTCTACACTCGCTATCCTGGACTTCATTCAGAAGAGAGCTATACGTCCCATCGGTGACCCTACCCTCACCCAAAGACTGCCATCTCTCTCTCTCTCTCTCTTAGATATCTGCGCGGGCGCTACTCAGAGGAGCTTTCTTCCATAGTTCCTCCACCCACTGCCCCCAACAGATCTACCAGGGGAACAGAGCGAATACACCCTTTTGTTGTGCAGGTTACCAGACATACAGCATCTTGTTAGGCCCGCTCTTTTGTCCCGAGGACTTCCAAGTTGTGGAATTCCTTGCTGGCACATGGTTTTCCTTCTCCTCCGAACCTCTAAACCTTCAAGTCCAGAATTAACAAGTTGCCTCTTTCCTCCTTGTCGACACCCACGGTACGATAGTATTTAGGCTGTAAGCCCTCGTGGTGTGTTGTTCACATAAAAAAAATACAGTGCCACAATTTCGGTTGATGTTAATTGTGCAGTATGTACTGAAATTTTAAAAGGAGAACCCTAGGACCGAACGCAGTACCCTTCGGTTCAGAGGCACACTTTCTTTACAACTGAACCACCGAGGCTCTCATAATAATTGATATACTGAATGTATTCCATTGGCAACTCCACACTGTCCAGTTTAGTGCAAGATTTTTGGCAGCCCTGTATAATACTTTAACTGTTCAGTAATCATTCCGTAATAGTAAATTTGTCTAGTATGAATATGAAATTAGTAAAATTGGTTGGCGTTCTTGAAATTTAAAATTAATCTCTTCAAACAAACGTGAAAGCAAGATTTACTAAATTGATATTTTTTAAAGAACTAGGTGAGGTCAATATTTATAAAACTCTGAAAATGTCAACACACCTAAAGGGATTACGATTTGCTTTTGTCTTCAACTGAACAGTTGAATTATAAACACATGAACATAATCAATAAGACAAAATTTCGGGGCGCAGCAAGTGCATTATAGTAGCGAATTTTCATAAGAATTGTACAATACTATTATACGGCATATTAGTAAAATTAATACTTTAAACTTACACAGACCTTGAAGATCGATTTTAGAAGTCCTAGTACGCGCACATTTGAAGAATTCTTTCGAAAGTGTTCCCATCGATATCTCTCTATTATCAAAAAAATCTTGCGTACTAATTCCTTTTGAGAAAAATACCCAAAGCTCAATTTTCTATGAAGCTCAAGAACTAAATTTTGCTATATCTGTAGATAGTGTAAGTCTCTTTAAAAGAAACTTGTATTACAAATTTCATTAAAGTTATACAAAACATTTCCAGAAGGAAACTTCATTTATATTTAGAAAAGTAAAGTATCTGCCAAATTATAAACGTAGCAGTTATTTTTCCTCATTAATCGCCAGTATGATTTCGTTTTCGTCAACCTAATCAAACCGGTTTTTTAGTGATTTGTATTTTTTTTTTAAATACTAATAGAGAGGTATCGATGGTGAGACTTTTCAACCGATAACACAAAAAGTAATTAACAGATTTTGATGAAACTCATCAGGTATCTTTCTTTTGTTAATAGCTTGGGCGAGTTCATTAGCCAGGAAAATCGGACACGGTTGTCCGAGAAAATTTTGAGTTTCCTTTCGGAAAAAAATTGTATCTCCGAAAATTTCAAAACTATTTTCATGAATTGTGGTGAATATATTGCTTTGTGAAGTAGCTTACCACATGCCAAAATGTAATTTTCTAGGTTTATAGAAAATTGAGTTATTTTAATTTGCAGAATTTAATGAAAATTCGCTACCATAACGCACTTGCTGCGTCCCGAACTTTTTTCAATATCAACAATAACAAAATTATATTTCAGACGCAAAAGTGACAAGCTTATTCAGACGTTTTAAACAAAAATGAGATGTTGTTCAAAACGTATGAAATCTGTGCACTATTGTTTCTCCAAATGTCAAAATAAGACTTAAAAAAATACATTCATCGAGCTGGATTATATCGCGTAACCCTCTGCACAATCAACCAAGGGTTGCGGTGCTATCGGGGCGGCAAGGCCGCGGACGAGCCCTGAGGGAACAACCCTCTGCGTAGGAGGCAAGCGCGATGCCGCCTGTGCCATCTAGGCAACCGTCAACTAACGTTTTATTTGCGTGATACTTTAGATCGGCTTCATGTCCGGGATATTATATTCAAAGTATACGTGTCAATTAATTGCAGAATTAGTAGAATTACCATTGTAACATATCCAACGACTATATGACGTCTTATGTTTAAGTTGACAGATAAAAGAAACTATTTTAGAATCATTTTTATAAAGACTTGGCTTGATTTTGTTTACATTTCTGCTATATTATGTGACAGCATAATATATCTATGCTGCGCTAAAACTGTATTTGGGACCGTTAATAAAACGACAAATATTTTAATAATTGATTGAATCCCCCAGTTAAATAACAATCGCTTGGCAAATCTTTAATTTCATGTCGTCTGTCATTTTCCATAATTGAGGGCGAGATTCCACGATTGTTGGTTCGGGTAATATGGTTTATGCCTGGTATATATTTAGTTTAGTTACCGTTGATGTATGGTTTATACCTGTTGTATGAATCAATCTACGCATGGCAACTACTCTGTCGTCTCAACGCATGTCTTTGGTATTTTATTTTTAATTTGGAATAAACTCTACATATTGTGTACCAAATTACTTAAAATTCACAACATAGGTTTATTTGCACTATTTATAGCCACCTGTAAAGTCTCATTCTAGTTACTCTGATACTTACATAAAAAAATTCAAAAAGTTTTCCCCAATTTTCCACAGGAAAAATTTGAACATAAAAGCTGATTAACGAACTCAACCTCGGTCTTCGCCCAAACAAGTTTGTTGCCAAGTTTGATTGAAATCAGTTTAGTATTTTTTTTAATTTTCGCTCGGATACACACACATTCATATAAAAATTTTAACAGACCTTGGTCTTCGGTTCTAGGGACCCAAATTCGCGCTCATCGGAAAAAAAAATTCCGAAAGCTTTTCATCGTGACCTCTATTAGCAAAATTTTGTTAATGAAAATTCTCTAAAAGTTCAGAGATTTGAGTATAGCAAGCTGGTTAGTATAATTATTGTTATTATTCGATAAAGAATCAACAATGTAAACTGTAAAAGTGATATTTAATTATCTTTTTTCCTAATTGTGATAGTAATTAATTTCATACTTGGCCTCGGTTTTTTAATTCTTTCTAACAATCTGAAGTTGTTTTAAGCCGGTTCCTTATTAGATTGAACCAGTTTTTGTCGTGTCTATTTAATTCATAATTTCCTTATGCAATGTAATAATATTACAATAATGCACTTGAAAAGGATTTTCTTAATAACAAAAGCGTACACGTGTAGATTCTATTATATAATGATTGCTTCACGTTCTACAATAAATTCTTTAACATTTAATAAGGTTTTAATACAATAAGTACACTTGAAGAACACCCAAATCACCATTTTTCTTCCTCTGAAGATGTTGACATTGTCAACGAAACGATCGTAAGGTCTCTGAAATATGTGGTGATTTGGGTGTTCTCCAAGTGTACTTATTAGTGCTCATCACAGGTTCCAGTTTTCACATAGTTTAATACAATATACAATATTATTCAAAAAGCCTAGGTGGGTCAAGGGTAAGAACTTGTGCCTCTGAACCGAAGGGTGCTGGGTTCGATCACAGGGTTCTCCTTGACTTTTTCAGTACAAACTGCAACATTTACATCAACCGAAGTTCTGGCATTGTATTTGAGCAAGTTGAATGTCTGCACGTTCCGCCCTTCGGAGGGGGCGTAAAGCCGTCGGTCCTGTGTCCCTGCCATGTTGAACACGTTAAAAATCTCTACCCTCCTTGCAGAAAGGCAGGGGTTCGGCAAAATTTCCAGGATAGTGAGGTGAAACTGCTCCCTGGCGTCGGTGATTGGCCATAGTCGCGGAAATAAGCTGACGTTAAAGAAACAAAACACACACAATATGATTCAAAAAAATTATCATATACAGTCAGGTCCGCTTATAACGAGCGCGCTGGTGCCAAAAAATTATGGCCGCTATATTCGAACGCTCGCAGATCGGTTACGAGTGTGCTCGTTGTAAACATTAAACGAGCAAATGTAAACGTAACTAGTATGTATTTATTGAACATAATACACAAAATACCTATTTTTAATACACATAGGTATTAAAATATGCACGTACCTACACAATACATTTTTTTCTCCCTCAGGGCTCGTCAGCGGCATTGCCGCCCCGATAGCACTGCAACCTTACATAATATATATATATATATATATATATATATATATATATATATATATATATATATATATATATATATATATGTAATACATATTCATTTAAAATATTCCGTAATCATTTTTTTGAGTTAGACTTTTTGTCAACAGATAATTTTCAATTCTTCTTTGGATAAAATCAAACTTATGCCTCACGTTGCTCTCGAAACTGTTGAATTCTAAATAAGTGGATATTGTTTTCATTGCGCCAAATACTTGTTGAGCTGTTGATGGTTCAAAGGTGCTTTCTGGTTCTCTTCCTCTGATTCCAGCTCGTCATTAAACTGCGTTTCTCTAACTGCTGTTGCAATTTCAATTTCTGATGGGTACGCGCAAGTTACCAAACAATCATCCGCTTCTTGAAAGTCATCGAGTATGTCAGAGGTTATAGACCCTTTCACGGGATCATTTTTGATAGCCCAGTCACGTAAACTGAAGAAATATTCTTCATATACAGCTTCTGAGTTGTTATGTTTTAATATCCCCTGAGCCAAAGGAATTTCATCATCTTCGTCAAATTCTGAGTAAGGATAAAATCCAGCATTTTTATAGCAATTAACGATAGTTTCTTGTGAAATACGATTCCATGCTATATTTATAGTTAATATACCACCCAATAAAGAAAAGTTTAAATCCTTAGCTTCATCCAAACAAGAGAATATCCGACATCAAAACATTTTTTTAGAATGTTGTTTGAGACAAGCGATGATACCTTGATCCATGGGTTGTAGGGCTGCTGTTGTATTGGGTGGCAGAAAAACTAACTAAAAGAACAATCAATGGTGAATATTATTCCAACTTATTGAACCGATTCAATGACGATTTGAAGTAAAGACGGCCGCATGTTGCCAAGAAAAAAGTTATTTTCCAGCAAGACAATGCAAGGGTACACACATGTGTAGTCTCCATGGCGAAATTGCACAAATTGGGCTACGAATTGCTCCCTCATCCGCCCTATTCCCCGGATTTAGCCCCGAGTGACTATTTCTTGTTTCCAAACTTAAAGAAATGGCTCGGCGGAAAGATATTTGAGTCCAATGATGAAGTCATCACACAAACAAATACCTATTTTGAGGACTTCGACTAATCTTATTTTTTGGAAGGGATAAAAAAATTGGAGAAACGTTGGACGAAGTGTATAGAGCTTAAAGGAGACAATGTTGAGAAATAAAATTATTTTCTGTCAAAAAAACTGTGTTTCTTTCAAAAAGGCACGGACTTATTGACCCGCCCTCGTATATGGTGTATATAAGAAAACAAGGGAAGGATTTCCGGAACTTCTGGATAATATACTATCATCAAAGAAATCACTAATTATTGGTCGCGGACTTATTGACCTCCCCTAGTAAATACTGGATTTGTTCTTCCTACTATTCCTCTCTACTGTTCTGACAACTTCATTCCCAAATATACTTGGCATTTGCCTTTCGTAAATTTTCAGAACTTCTTTTTGTGGATTACTAAATGGTTTTCTGGCTGTCCTTACGTGGTGCAACTCACAGGGTGGTTGCTAGAACCCACAGTTTCAGTTTAACTACTGAAACCAGCAGTTATGTTTGGTATCTCTTTAAGCGATTCAACCACGGCAGTACAGCTTGGAAGTCCGCAGAGGTAACAAATTAATTATGAACTTTACTTACAAAACGCACCAAAAAATTGTATTTATTCAATAAGCCAGTATGCAAATATTTAAGTCAGTATAATAAAAATGCGGTAGGTAATAAAAATGTTATCAGAACATTAATCAAATTAAAAAACGTAAATAATAGCATTAATTAAAGCAAAATATACGGGTCATGGTCAATGATTTCCAATTTAAATTTATACTTATAAAAAACATAATAACTAATATATTATGAGTTAATGTTTTGATTTTTTTAAAGATGCTATTATAACGTTATAAATATTTTGGGATGTCTTAAGATAGGTAACCCCTTACATACTCAAGCATTTCCATTTAAAGCTACGGTGATTTTTAAGTAATTAGTTCAAATTAATTGAATTTTAAAAAAGTCTGGACGCAGCAAGTGCGTTATGGTAGTGAATTTTCATAAAAATGTTTTTAATAACAAATATGTCTTTTTTTTTCAAGTAAAGTAGGCATGAAATTTGGTTACCAGTATAACCTATATAGGAGAAACAATGTACCATATTTCATCAAAATAACTTTATTGTTTGACAATATACAAAAATATTCGGAAAATAAATTTAAAATGTGCCCAAAAACTGGTTTCCTGGTCAACGAACCTTAGGTTAATAGTAAATTAAGCTATCGAAAGAAACATTTTATGAAAAATCGCTACCATAACACACTTCATGAGTCCCGAATTTATTTTCTTACAAACATGCATTATCTTTCGATGGAAAAAGCAAAAATTACATGAATATAAGGCGTATTCGATTAGGAAATAAATTGTATCACCAGCGACTTATGGGCCACCTATGATTGTAAAAATAATTTTATAAGCTGCAGCTCCAGACATCGTATAATTAACATATAAAAAAAATTCTCATATCTTGTATAATAATAGATATATTGAGCTTTACCCTAGAAATGCGTCACCCTGTATATATGAAAACAGATAAAAACTGAAAATAACCCGGATATGGGTTCTATGGGGCCTAGTTCGCGCTCATTTGGAAAAATCTTTTCAAAATTCAAAAGTCACTAACAATGTATCCAACTCTGAGTAAAATTGTGATGGCCAAAAATAAATATGAATGTAAGAAGAAGAGCATGCCTACATTTGTATTACAAATGTCAGAAAACAAAATACTTATTTACACGTCACTTTGAAAGTAGATCTGACATTTATGAAAATAATTTGTCAGTTGAATATGACATGTACTGTTGCCGTGGACTATTATGCACTATTGAATTACGCCTTACAAGAATCGTGTTTTTTCTTTTTTGGAGTACGAAAGCTTATTTTACTGTTTAAACATCTTCGATCCGTTAACCTGAAATGGTTTTCGTCTCATTTAACGTTGTTTCATCATAGCGTCACAGTAGGTTTTAGAATCTAGATATTATTCTGTTTCGTGTGAATTTTTCGTTGCATACCTAGAACAAGTTTTATTTTCCTTTAATTATAAATGACAATTTTAAGAAAATTCCTATATTTTCTGTGCCAAATGTGTTGAACGGATGCGAAACGGGAGAAGGAAATTTCATTTAAAGTTAAAATGACGAAGAGAACTTTATTCGAGGCACGAGCGTTGTTTCCATTTTTTTAATACTAATAACATTTATAGGTAAATTAGCAGATTAGCGTATTGTTCGTTTTTTGAAAAAAAATTCAGAAACATGTTTACACGAACCCCTTTATGCATTAACCATCGGACAAATGCTGTGATCTCAACTCCACAATACAGTTAAGAGACCTAAAGTAAATTTGAGGTTCTGTGCAAGGTAAGCATACTACAACGGAGCTAGAAATGCAAACTGTAAAAACTCACCTTACAGAAGTCCATAGGAAGGAGGAACTACTTACCAACACCGTTTCTCCATAAAAAAACTTCCACTTTGCCCAATTGACAAAAAACGTCAAATAATAAGCGTAATTTGATTCCTTAAAATTAAATAAATAACTGAAACTACTACCAAAGCATCACATAAACGGTCTAAATTAATTTTCTGCAAATAATTTAATAAAATAAAGAACCATGAAGATTGTAGGTGAAACTTAAGAGTCTTTAACTTCTTACGACATTTATGCTGTACAGCCGTTCATGTAGGTTCTCCATCTAGAACATGTCAATTTTCATGTTTTGAATTGCGACTTTTTTTACGTTTTAAGAATAAAAACTCAAAAGCTAATAACTTTTTTTTATTTTAACGTAGATTCAAATTTTGGTGCATGGTTTTCTTTTTATGATATAAACCCTCGCACCCAATATGGTTACCCTAACTTTGTTGTTTCCGGAGATATAAAAAAATTCCGAAAGAAAAGGCAACATTTTCCGGGAAAAACTAGTCCGATTTTCCTGGCTAACAAACTTATCCAAGCCACCTGCGAAAAGAAGGTACTCACCAAATTTTATCAAAATCGGCGCAATATTTTTTGAGTTATCGGTGTGACACATAAATATATATATATATATATATATATATATATATATATATATATATATATATATATATATATATATATATATATATATAAACATATAAAGTCTAAAACCGACCTCGGATTTGGGTTGCATGGGTCCCAAATAGCCCTCATTTGAAGAATTTTTTTCAAAATTCAAAAGTCGCGATCTCCTCATTAGTGATTTTTTTTAGAGAAAATTCACTAAAAGGTTTAGAGGCAGCAAGTGCGTTATGGTAGCGAATTTTTATTAAATGCTTCAAATGTTAATATCTCAATTTTCTATAAACCTAGAACGTTGTTTGGTATGTAGTAAGGTTTTTCGCAGGGCAACATATCTACAAAATTTCATTCAAATAGCTTTGTAATTTTTGGAGATACAATTTTTTTTCAGGAAAAACTGGTCCGATCAATCTGGCCAAACAACTAATCCAAGCTATTAATAAAACAAAGTTACTTGCAGAGTTTGGTCAAAATCGGTTAATTACTTTTTAAGTTTTCGGTTTGATACACACACACGCACGCACAATATATATATATATATATATATATATATATATATATATCTTAGTTCGTGCTCATTTGAAAAAATTGTTGCAAATCTCACCACTAATAAAACTCCACCAAAGACAAAACCAACGCGGCGTCCTCCCACACAACAACCAAACTCAGGATTTATAAACTCTAGAAAGCCACTAAAATTAACAATACCCCATTTTTATTATAATCTGTGTAACTGTTATTCTTTCAAGCAGTTTGCTACATTATATAATTTAATTTAATAACTATTATAACTTTTTTTTAAATTCCAGATCCCCGCAGATCTCAAAATGAGTTGGCACATACCAAGACCAACACTAGCTCGAAGCTCGAAAAGCTCCAAAGATTCCACATCTAGTAATAATAGCACCAGAGTAAGTATAAATGGAACATTTTTACCAATTTACAATAAAAACCCACAAAGGATCAAATCAGATATATTAGCTGAATGAAATAACATTTATTCAGACCAATTATTTAATTATAAAGCTTAATAAGCCCCTTTAAATTTTGATGTTATTTTATTTTCATTTTATCTATATATTAATACGTGAAGAAAACACTTTTTACCATTTTTAAGCACATTGCATTCACGGAAGTGTCTGAGATTTGGCATAGTTAAAGTTCATATGGAGGAGGGCAGAAAGATAAAAATCTCGGGACGCAGCAAGTGCGTTACGATAGTGAATTTTCATTAAACTATTTTTAATAGCAATAATGTGTGTTTTTTTAAGAAAGCAGGCATCAAATTTGGTTACGAGTATAATCTATATAGTAAAAACAATGTGCCATGTTTCATCAAAATAACTTTATTGTTTGAAAATGTACAAAAATTTCCGAAAGTAAACTTAAAGTGTTCCCGAAAAAACTCGTTTTTTGATCAACCTTATAGGTTAATAGCAAATTGAGCTATTCAAATATTAAGCATTTGATCAAAATTCGCTACCATAACGCACTTACTGCGTCCAGAATTTTTGTTCTTACAAACATGCATTATATTTCGATGGAAAATGCAAAAATGCAATAACATAAGACGTGTTTGATTAAAAAAAAAGAAAATTGGTATTACCAACGACTTATGGGCCACCCTGTGATTGTAGAAATAATTTTTTAAGATGTAGCTCAAGACACCCTATAATTAATATATACAATTTTTTTTCATATCTGGTATAATAACAGATAAATTGAGCTTTATTGATTTTTTTTACGAAAATTCTACAAAAATTATATACTATTAACGATAAACTCTATAGCTAAGGCTACTGCCAAGCGTCAGAGAAAGGGTCTATTTGTAATGAATTTTCTGGAAACATTTTATTAAAATGAAGGACAATGACGGTTGAAACTAAGACTTCAGGGTTTGTAAAACATTCTTCTTGACACATTTTATTTCCATAGCCCGTATTAGATTTAAGTTCTTTTCCTAAATGTTGCCAATTTTGACATTTAAATCGCAACTTTGACGTTTTGTGAAAAACCCCAATTTATTTTTGTTTAAATGCCTATAACTTTTTTGTCTTTTGACCTACAGAGCTAAATTTTGGTAGGTAACTTGCCTATAATGATATAAACCTGCGTATAAAATGGTTGCCCTTACTTTGTTAATTTTGGAGATATAAATTTTTTTCGAAAGAAAACACAAAATTTTCCGGGAAAACCTCGTCGGATTTTCCTGGATAACGAACTTATCCAAGCCACTTGCAAAAGGAAGGTACTCACCAATTTTGACGTTTAAAATCGCGATGTTGGCGTTTTGAGGAGAACCCAAATTTATTTTTCTTTGAATGCCTATAACTTTTTTGTCCTTTAACCTACGGAGCTAAATTTTGGTAGGTAACTTGGCCCTAATGATATAAACCCGTGTAGGAAATTTGGTTGCCCTCACTTTGTTAACTTTGGAGATATAAATTTGATTTTTTTCGAAAGAAAACACAAAATTTTCCGGGAAAACTTTGGCGGAATTTCCTGGCTAACGAACTTATCCAAGCCACTTGCGAAAGGAAGGTATGTGCCAAATTTTATTAAAATCGGTCCATTATTTTTTAAGTTATAGGTGTGACATAATATATATATATATATATATATATATATATATATATATATATATATATATATATATATATATATATATATATATATATATATATATATATATACATATAAAGTCTGAAACTGACCTCGGATTTGGGTTCCGGGGGTCCTAAATAGCGCTATTTCAAGAAATTTTTTCAAAATTCGAAAGTCGGGATCTCCTCATTAGTGAATTTTTTTTAAGAAAATTCACTAAAAATGTTGGGGACGCAGCAAGTGCATTATAGTAGTGAATTTTCATAATAATTGTACATTATTAGTAAGGTAGATTATTTTTTTCAAATCACTTCTGTCGTTGAGATCGAGCTTAGGGTGGAGGGTAATGCACAATAGGCCAAGCGCTGCAGTGATATCGGGGCGGCAAAGCCACGGACGAGCCCTGAGGGAGAAAAAAAGGTAGATTATTAAAACTAATTCTTTAAATTTAATTTACCTGGGAGATCGGTTTTAGAGGTCCCAGTTAGTGATTATTTGAAGAAATTTCTATTTTCTATGGAGCTAGAAAATTATAATTTGGGAGAGATAAATGTAAGTACTGCAAGTTTCTTAAAAAAAAGTGTTACAAATTTCATTAAAGTCATAAAAGTTTTCCACAAAACAATTAATTATTTATCAAGGGAATGTACCTGCCAAATTATAAATATGACAGCTATTTTTTCTTTTAATTGCTTGGATGGTTTTGTTCTAGTTAACCCAATGTAACTAGTTTTTGCAAACAAAACAACAAAAAGGTTTTTTTTTAAACAAAACAACAAAAGGTTTTTTTAAACCAATTGGTAGTTATCCGCAAAGCTCATTATGTTATTTTTCCTTAATTTAGTATCCACGCTGCGTTTACATAGGTGTTACTATGGTTCAAGATTGAAGATTCTAGCTCAATAGGAAATTGAATTATCGGATGTCAAATATTTTTACAAAAATTATCTGACATAATATATTTACTACACCCAGACGTTTTTCAACACTTATTTACTGTTGCTGTATCCACACTTTTTGAAAATGATGAAATATTGTATATTTCTATGCAAAATTTGACAAACCAGACAACCTCAATTTCATTTTTGGAAAAATATTTTAAACAAATAAAATGGGGTGATAATTTAAACATAAATTGAAAATCTTGGTTCGCTGCTTTGTTGCAGGGGTACTCCTTCCCCTTCTGCATGCATACAACCACCCTCAACGCATAAACAAGAACAATGTAAAGAAAAGTTTCTTGGGAACAACCCGCAAGAAAGTTACGGGACCTGCGGTGAATATTAGGGGTTCTGGGCGGGATAAACAGCATTTTAAGGAGGTATGGCTGCAAAATGGGATAATGGCACCTTATAGAGGTCCAACTAAGCTTGTTTTTTCGCACTTTCCGCCCGCATTTCCTTTTTATCTTCTTTCTTGCCCTCCTGGTCCCGTTACTTTTTTCGGGGCTGTTTGCAAGAAATATTTCATGTGGTTTGTGCATCCAGAAGGAGATCTAAGCATGTTTCTGAATTTTTTTTCTAAAAAACCCCCATGTGCTAATCTGCAAATTTACCGAAAATTTAATTTTTATTTACAAAAGGAATGTACCTGCCACATTATAAGCGTGGCAGGTATTTTTCCTTATTAGTCGCTTGGAAGGTCCGTTTTAGTCAACTCAATCGAATCAGTTTCTGCAAACAAAATAACAAAAATGGTTTACTAAAACAAATTTGTCGTTGCCTGTGAAGCTCATTGTGTTATTTTTTAAATTAGGTACCCACGCTGCTTATATATAGGTTTTAGTATGTATCAAAACTGAAGATTCTAGTTTAAATGGAAATTGAATTATCACCATTTGAAATATTTTTAGAAAATTCGCTACCATAACGCACTTGCTGTACCTAAACTCTTTTCAACACTTATTTACTATTGCTGTATCCATACTTTTCGAAAATCAAATAAAGTAACATAAACAATACAAAATTTTGAAATTAAAATTTCCATAATTGCTCCTGGACATCTGTATCATTTTAAATTAAATAGGTATAATTGAAACTATTGCATAATATGTAGTTTCATTTAGCTCAAATTCTCCATACACTACATTAAGAGTAACTAAAAGTTCGGGACGCAGCAAGTGCATTACGGTAATGAATTTTCAGTAAATGCTTCAAATTTGAATAACTCAATTTTCTATAAACTTTGAAAATTGAATTTTGGTATGTAGTAAGGTCACAAGACAACATATTCACCAAATTTCATCAAAATAGCTTTGTAGTTTTCGGAGATAAAAGAAAAAAAATCCCGGAAAACCTTGTTCGATTTTCCTGGCTATCGAACTCATCCAAGCCATTAATAAAAGAAAGATTCTTGGCTAGTTTCATCAAAACCGCTTAATAACTTTTTGAGTTATCATGCGGATACACACATCCATATATATATATATATATATATATATATATATATATATATATATATATATATATATATATATAATATATTGGGTTTAGATTCATGGAAACTTCTTCATTTTTGAACAAAAAGTAAAACAACATTTGTGTTTTCGATTTAACGATGTTTCGTCGCCTCATGCGCGGCTTCTTCAGGTTTTTTAAATTCTTTATTCTATTTTATATTAATCTATTAACTTTTACGGTTGAGAGCTATAAACATTGAGAAAGGCATTTTTAGAAAGTAGGTTCCCTTTAAATCATTGCAATACATGTTTTTAGTGAATTTTCTTAAAAGAAATTCACTAATGAGGAGATCCCGACTTTCGAATAAATTTCTTCAAATGAGCGCTAATTAGGACCCCTGGAACCCAAATCCGAGGTCGGTTTCAGACTTTATATGTTTATATATATATATATATATATATATATATATATATATATATATATATATATATATATATATATATATATATATATATATATATATATATATATATATATATATATATTTATATTTATGTGTCACACCTATAACAAAAAAATAATAGACCGATTTTGATAAAACTTGGTGAGTACCTTCCTTTCACAAGTGGATTGGATAAGTTCGTTAGCCAGGAAAATCCGCCGAGGTTTTCACGGAAAATTTTGTGTTTTCTTTCGAAAAAAATTTATTTCTCCGGAAATAACAAAGTAAGGGCAACCAAATTTCACACGCGGGTTTATATCATTATGGGTAAAATACCTACGAAAATTTAGCTCTAGGTTAAAGGACAAAAAATTTACAGGCATTTAAAGAACAATAAATTTGGGTTTTCCTCCAAACCTCAAAATCGCGATTTTAAACGTCAAAATTGGTGAGTACCTTCCTTTCGCAAGTGGCTTGAATAAGTTCGTTAGCCAGGAAAATCCGCCGAAGTTTTCCCGGAAAATTTTATGTTTTCTTTCGAAAAAAATATCTCCAAAATTAACAAAGTAAGGGCAACCAAATTTCATACGCGGGTTTATATCATTATAGGCAAGTTACCTACCAAAATTTAGCTCCGTAGATTAAATGACAAAAAAGTTACAGGCATTCAAAGAAAAATACATTAGGCTTTTCCTCAAAACATCAAAATCGCGATTTTAAACGTCAAAATTGGTAATATTTAGGCAATGAACCTGACACTAATATGAGCTATGGAAGGAAAATGTCTCAAGAATAATGTTTTACAAAGCCTGAAGTCTTAGTTTCAATCGTCATTGTCCTTCATTTTATTAAAATATTCCCAGAAAATTCATTTCAAATAGACCCTTTCTCTGATGTTTTGGCTGTCGGTTTAGTTAAGTTGATGCTTTCGCTGTAGGTTTAGTGAAGTTTATGGTTTAACGGTCTATAATTTTTAGCTAATTTTCGTAGAACAAATTCGTTACTGCATTTTAGCATATTTTATCGAAATATGATGCATGTTTGTAAGAAAAAATCTGGACACAGTAAGTGCGTTTTGGTAACAAATTTTCATTAAATCCTACAAATTTCAATAACTCATTTGCTATTAACGTAAGTTTTGTTGGTTAGGAAACCAACATTTAACTTTATTTTCGAAATTTTTTTGTTGGAACGCAGCAAGGGCGTTTTGGTTGCGAATTTTCATTAAATATTTCAAATTTCATTAACTCAATTTGCTATTAACCTCAGGTTCATTGGCTAGGAGACCAGTTTTCTCGGAAACATTTAAAGTTTATTTTCGGAAAATTTTTGTACACTTTCAAATAATTATTTTGATAAAATATGTTACATTGTTCCTACTATATGTTATACCGGTAACCAAATTGATGCCTGCTCGCATTAGAGCGATATATTTGTAATTAAAAACATTTTTATGAAAATTCACTTCCATAACGCACTTGCTACGCCCAGAGTTTTTTAATTTTATATTAATCTATTAACATTGCACTTTTACGGTTTGAGAGCTGTAAACATTGAGAAAGGCATTTTTAGAAACTAGGTTCCCTTTAAATCATTGCAATACATGTTTTTACAAATTTATTTAGATTTATATTTATATCTTACCTGTGTGTTACACCAGAATAACGTACTTAGAGATTAAAAATTACAATAAACTATAGCAATTAAGGTATATTTTCCGTCAATTACAATTGACTGATGGTGTAACACACAGGTAAGATATAAATCTAAATAATTTTGTAAAAACATGTATTGCAATAATGATTTAAAGCGAACCCACTTTCTAAAAATGCCTTTCTCAATGTTTACAGCTCTCAACCGTAAAAGTGAAATGTTAATAGATTAATATAAAATAAAATAAAGAATTTAAAAAACCTGAAGAAGACGCGCAGGAGGCGGCGAAACGTCGTTAAATCAAAAACACAAATGTTGTTTTAATTTTTGTCCAAAAATAAAGAAGTTTCCACGAATCTAAACCAAATAAATTATAACATTAACTCTTCACGAAAAAACGAACCACGAGTATATATATATATATATATATATATATATATATATATATATATATATATATATATATATATATATATATATATATATATACATATATACATATATATATATATATATATATATATATATATATATATATATATATATATATATATATATATATATATATATATATATGGATTCTAGGGTTCCTAGTTCGCGCTCATTTGAAGAAATGTTTACAAAATTCAAAAGTCGGTATCTCCTCATTAGTGATTCTTTTTAAAAAGAAAATTCACTAAAACTGAAACTGACCTCAAATATGCGTTCTAGATGTGTTAATTCACGCTCACCTGAAAAAAATTTTCGAAAGTCTCAAAGTCGTGTCCTGATCATAAGCATTTGACGCAAATTGGCTAAAAAATCGTTACCATAACGCATTTGCTACGCCCGGACTATTTCCTTAACGCACATTCGTCAAACAAATTTGGTTCCAGAGATTCTGTTTTAACCTAAATGTATCTGTTTTATTACAGAGTGCTAGATCAGGGTCCCTGCTTCTTACGGCAGCCAACCTGGCGCAGATACACCAACAACAGGAGGATGCGTCGTCGCAAAAGGAACAGAATGATCGCAGGACGATCAGACAACAAAACATCCAATATTACCTGGAACAGACGAACAGCAGAGACGAACTGTTGCCGCCAGGACTGACGATATTGAACGATAAGAAACCTGTCGATCCCGATTGCGTATCCGTTGCCAGTTCCACGCACTTCACCGTGGTAAATGTAAACAGCAGGCCGACAGTCAGGCAGAGAGGCTTCTGCAGAAAGCACCAGCTAACGATATTGGTCGTCACGATGTCGACATTGATTACTATAGGAATCATAGCTGCCATATTTTTATTAGAAAGTAAGTTATTCTTTTTAGTAATAAGGTTCTTCCATGTATTTTTTGAAGGTGGGGATCTCCTGGTAATATTTTCCAAAAACAACAAATTCAATAGAAATTAGCAATCATAGAGAATTTTGAAAAAATTTGAATTTTCGCTTGGGTCTTTCCACAAGTCCAAAATGTCAAATCACGGGAACCTTGATAGCAAATTATTTTAACAATGCTTTTATAATTTGACCATGTAGTCACGGCTTTTAAAGATGTTCTGTTTTGTATTTTTGGGTCCTTTAGAAGTAATGTCTCCAAGTTTGTGAGATGTCGCGCATTGTTGTTTGTGTGCCTAGCCAAACAGTTTTTTTTTTTAGTTCGGTCCTCGGCCCCTGAAGAAGCATCAAAGTACGAGTGGTTTACTGAATTTCGTTGCAGCCGTACAATTGAAAAAATTCACGATATGCTGTTGGCCGATGGGAGATTGAAAGTGCGGGAGATTGTGGAAGCCATAGGCATATCACATGGCTCAGTGGTTTCAATTTTGCAGGATCACTTGGACATGAGAAAGCTATCCGCAAGATGGGTGCTGCGTTTGCTCAAAATCGACCACAAACGCAATCGTGTGACAACTTCGAAGGAGTGTTTGGCGTTGTTCAACTGCAATAGGGACGAGTTTTTGCGCAGTTTCGTAACCGTGGACGAAACATGGATTCACCACAACACACCAGAGACAAAACAGTGGGTTTCTCCGTGCGAATCGGCGCCGAAGAAGGCCAAGGCGGGTTTGTCAGCCAATAGAGTCATGGCGACCCCTTTTTTTTTTGGGATGCACGCAGTATAATCAACATTGTTTGCCTTCAAAAGGGAAGAACAATCAATGGCCAATATTATACCAACTTATTGGACCGATTCAATGACGATTTGAAGAAAAAACGACCGCATTTGGGCACGAAAAAAGTTATTTTCCACCAAGACAATGCAATGGTGCACACATGTGTAGTCTCCATGGGAAAAATTGCATAAATTGGGCTACGAATTGCTCCCTCATCCTCCCTATTCTCCGGATTTAACCCCGAGTGACTATTTCTTGTTTCCAAACTTAAAGAAATGGCTCGGCGGAAAGAGATTTGACTCAAATCATAAAATCATCTCACAAACAAATACCTATTTCGAGGACCTCGACAAATCCTATTTTTTAGAAAGGATAAAAAAATAGGAGAAACGTTGGACAAAGTGTATAGAGCTCAAAGGAGAGTATGTTGAGAAATAAAATGATTTTTTGTCAAAGAACCTATGTTTCATCCAAAAAGTCACGGACTTATTGACCCGCCCTCGTAGATACGACATGTAGACCATGTTTTAGCAAAGAACCCTAGAACCCATATCTGGGGGCTTAGTTCGCGGTGATTTGAAGAAATTTTTTCAAAATTAAAAATCGCGATCTCTTTTTTTTCTACAAAAATTCACTATAAAGAAAGTGAATATTTTACCTTGCCACCGATCAATCGAGTTATGATCAGCCTAGATTGTTATTCGAGTTCTGAAAACTCCGAGAGTGCCAACGAAATTGCTTCTGCCACTTGGGTTAGGTTTTTCTTTTCCAGAGAATACATGTCATTCTTTAGACATATAAAACATAACTGCAAATGTGTCTACAAATTAAATTAGCCACAAAAAGAGTGAAATGAGTCAAAAAGTGTTTTAAATGCAAGTACGGTTACCGTGTGAGAATCACTTAAAAATTAGGCACTTTCTGGCATCTGGACGAACATTTTCTTCATCGTGGCACAAAAATATGATTGGTTGCAGAATTCACGTAAAAAATACACTTAAGAACCCATGTTTGCATTTTCTATCGCCGCCTATGTTTCCAGGATGGGAGAGATGTCCACATTTAGCTTTTTTTCTCCGTTTAAATTGAAAAGGTAAAAACTATACGTCTTAAAAAACTCTTAAGAAAAAAGCTAAAAGAAGATCGCAACTAAGTGAAGATTTCAACCTGTGGTGAAAACTGATAAGTAGACTTGGAAAACCCAAACCACCACAACACACCTTTTTAAAGACTTGACGACCGTTTCACTAACAAAGTTAGCGTCATCAGAGAATGAAAAATTCTAACTACTTCACTTTCTACTACAACACCACCTATTTATATAGATTTTTATTGATTCGTAGGTAAGGAACGATACCGAGAGGGGGATTAAATCGCAGGCAAATTTTCTGTGTATTGCCGGACGAGGTTATTGAACTTCCTTTTTCACTTTACCTGACAGCTTTCGGAATGTTTATCTGCTTTAAAGACAGAGCGCAAACAGAGGTCTGCAGACCAGTGGCGGGGCTCGATTTAAGGAACTTTTGTTTTTTATTGCCCTAGAAATATAAACACTTTCGTACGCATCGAGCCTCGCTGGCTGTCTAATATTTTTGATAAGTTTCAAATTTTCCTTATCAATGTGGCGGTTATTATCCCAAATATGTTGTGCCACGCATGACGTCTATATTACCGTATCTCAAATGTGCCAGATGTTCACGAAATCTAGCCCAATGGTTCTTTTAGTCTGCCCAACGTATTTAAGATTACAATCTTTACTACATATCTCATAGATACCCGACATTTCAGTGACTTCATCTTTATCTTTCGTATTACCTAACAAATTTCTTAAATTATTTTTTGTCGAAAAAGTGAGCTGCAAATCTTGCTTCTAAGATCGCAACGTTATGTTTTAGAGATAAGCATATCTCTTTTACAGCAGTTATCAAGTCTTTTTGTTATAATAATACTTTAAAACTGTTTATATATTTGGTAAAGTTATTATTTGCTAACAGTGCGTTCTTTTTTGTTTCAGTGAGGGCGAGAGCAAACAGTCAGCGATACTAAAAGCTTCCAATCTTGGATATGAATTCCAATTCGATGACAAAGAGTTACCCCAAATAACGTGGCATTTATACTCTTCATAAATGTGAATTATTTAAAATAAAAACAAACGTTTATTTAATTTTTTCTAAGCTAAGCTAAGACGAGTACTATTAGTATTATGTATTTGTTAAGTAGGACCAAATTTGTGGTTGTTTTTTTGTGTGTGTTTGTTTGTACTTTGCCTTGGTGTATTCAAGGTGTAATGTATGTAGATGTGCAAGTACATGTTCATTATTTACTGTGATATGTAGAGAAAAAACAATCATGACTACTTATATCTATTATATTTTCTGATGTACTTGCGAGCGAGTACATCAGGAAGAATCGTAAATTTATTTTTAATTAAATTATGAAAAAATAAAACATTTTAAGTATTTGTAGTATCATTTTTGTACCTACACCTAGTAGCGTACCTTAAACAAGACATAAAAAACGCTTCTCTTGTCTCCACGTCCACTGACGTCGAAATCCATAACGTTGTCACAAAAATAGCAGGCATCACCGTTTCCAACACCTACAAACCGCCAGCCGTACCCTAGCCAGCCAAAGTCATCCAAACACACCCCCATCCTGCTATATACGTGAGGGATTACAATAGTCATCAAGAGCAATGGAAGTATAGACTGCGACCCAAATCGCAACGCAATAGTAAAATGGGCAGAACACCTCACCCTCGTGTTTGATGCTAAAGACCGATTCACATTTAAATCAGCAGCGTGGAAACGTGAATACAATCCTGATCTATGTTTTGTCTTAACATAGGCCAGCCCATAGAAGTCTCACGAAGCGTTCTCCCCGATTTCCCGCACAGCCAGCATCGCCCAGTCATAGTAGAGGTAGGAATACAAATTCCCTTAATTACCTCTATCCATTGTCCAAGGTGGAATTTCAAAAAGGCCGACTGGACAAAGTTCTCCACGGAACTAGACAAATGTTTGGGCTGGAAACTACAACAGATTTGTTGGCGTCGTGATAAGCAGTGCCAAAAAGTGTATACCAAGAGCCTACCGCAAAGAATACATTCCCGGATGGTCCCAAGACAGTGACGAGTTGTACCGGAACTTTCTTGAAACTGGTGATCAAGAAATAGCAGACGAGCTACTTCATAACCTGGATGCAGCAAGGCGGGAAAAGTGGACAGAAACTGTAGAAAGCTTGAACTTCCAGACATAGAGCAGGCAAGCGTGGGCACTATTAAGGAAACTAGGAAGCGGAGCCCCTACACAAAGACAAAATACAACTGTCAGCCCAAACGCCGTTGCTTCACACATAGCGACATCCAGAGCAGCAAAGGATAAAGAACATACAGTTGAGGTCAAACGGGAACTTAAAACCTTAAAAGCTCAAGCCACAGAAACAGAACACTCTCGCCCTTACACTTGCGAAGAAGTTTCGAATGCTCTTAAAGACGTCAAGTCAGGTCAGGTCAGGGTTTGACAATATCCACCATGAACTTTTAATAAACCGTGACAAGTACGGAAAAGTCTGGATGGCTCACTTCTTCACAGATATTATACAAACTGGCAATATCCCAAAAGAATTTAAACGAACGAAGATAATCGCTATATTAAAACCAGCTGACAGCCCCAGGAGTTACAGACCAATAGCTCTGCTGTATGTGACCTATAAGCTACTAGAACGGCTTATTTATAACAGAATTAGCGCAAGACTAATTGAGGCGATTCCGGTCGAACAGGCAGGCTTTCGGCCTAAACGAAGCTGTGCAGATCAGGTCCTGTCACTGACCACCTACATTGAGGCGGGATTTCAAAGAAAACTTCAAACCTCAGCCGTGCTTATCGACTTGTCGGTGGCCTACGCCACAGCGTGGAGAGAGGGCATGATATACAAGCTCCTATGCGTAATCCCCTGCAAACTAACAGCCCGACTGATAGACAGCATGCTGAACGACAGAGTGTTTCAAGTAGCTATGGGAACCGACATCAACTCCCCAAAGAAATTAAAGAACGGGCTACCACAGGGATCGGTCCTTGCCCCACTCCTCTTTAGCCTGTATATTGCCGACATGCCAGAAACAAGATCAAGAAAGTTTGGATACGCTGACGACTGGGTACTTGCAACAAGGAGCAGCTCTATTGGACAGACAGAGGAGACCCTAACGACGGATCTGGAAGTAGTGGGAAAATACTTCCGCAGGTGGAGGCTCCAACCTAATGCCACCAAAACAGAAGTTACCTGTTTTCACCTAAATAACAAACTCGCCAGAAGAGACCTCAATATACAGTTTAAAAACGCCCTACTTACTCACAATAAAACACCTAAATATCTGGGCGTAGCCCTTGATAGGACACTGTGTTTCAGAGAGCATCTATCGAGAACTGCTGAAAAATTAAAAACAAGAAACAACATAATTCAAAAACTGCGCGGCACAACTTGGGAATCATCGGCTTCCACTCTGCGCTGGGTCTTGTCTTTTCTACTGCTGAATACTGCGCTCCAGTTTGGCTAAACAGCCCACATGTACATAAAATTGATGCGCAGCTAAATAACACCATGAGAATGATTGCTGGTGTCATCAAACCAACTCCCACGCAATGGCTTCCAGTCCTGAGCCACATCCCACCCTCTCAACTGCGACGAATAAATGTTCTTACGAACGACTATAAAAAGATCATGGACAATAGAAATTTACCAATCCATCAGGATATCGAAGATGCCAACCATAACCGACTTCGGTCTAGACGACCGCCAACAAGAACGGCAAGGGTGGCTGTGGAAGATAAGTTCAACCTTACCAACGCGTGGACTCAAGAATGGACTGCACAACAAAACAATAACATGCCGTTCATCACCCACAAGCCACCGGGTTTCGATTTACCACATAAAACATGGTCCATGCTTAACAGAATCAGAACCCAGCATGGCAGATGTGCATATACTTTACACAAATGGGGCAACCATCTCCTCTCTGTGACTGCGGAGAAATTCAAACCATCAGACATATCACAGAAGAATGTACAATACGATCATATAATGGTAGACTTCCTGATAGCGACCCTGGAGTCGGTAGATTACATAAATAGACTAGATGCCTGTCTGTGACTTCTTAAAGTGTGTTTTATACTATTGTGTTGTATTTTTTTATATTCTAGTAATGTTTTGTACTTTTTGAAAACTCTCTTTTAATGTGTCTAATAGCCACACGATAAATAAATAAATGTACCTACACCCCCTCGAAAACGCTTCTCAAATATTTGTTTATTTATTTAATCAATACCTACACTGCCAGAACGAGCTAAATATATACAAAAATTTCGGGACGCAGGAAGTGCGTTATAGTGGTGAATTTTCAGAAGAATTGTACACAGTGATGATACGACAAGTTACTAAAATTAATTCTTTTAACTTACACAGACCTTGAAAATCGATTTTAAAGGTCCTAGTATGCGCACTTTTGAAGAACTATTTCCAAAGTGTTACCATCGATATCCTTCTATTATCAAAAAAATAAATCTTGTGTTCTAACTACTTTTGAGAAAAATGCCCAAAACTCAATGTTCTATGAAGCTAGAAAATTAAATTTTGCTATATCTATAGATAGTGTAAGTCTCTTTAAAAGAAATCTTTATTACAAATATCATTAAAGTTATAAAAACACATTGGATGATTGTTTCGATTTTAGATGACGTCTTATGTTTGAGTTTAAAGATAAAAATGTTAGGGACGCAGCAAGTGCGTTATAGTAGCGAATTTTCATAAGAATTGTACATTATTATTATTCGGCATATTAGTAAAATTAATACTTTAAACTTGCAGAGACCTTGAAGATCGATTTTAGAGGTCCTGATACACGCACATTTGAAGAATTCCTTCGAAAGTGTTACCATCGATATCTCTCTATTATCAAAAAAATCCTGCCTTTTAACTCCTTTTGAGAAAAATGCCCGAAACTCAATTTTCTATGTAGGTAAAGAACTAAATTTTGTTATATCTGTAGATAGTGTAAGTCTCTTTAAAAGAAACTTGTATTACAAATTTCATTAAAGTTATACACACGATTTCCAGAAGGAAACCTAATTCATATTTAGAAAGGTAAAGTATCTGCGAAATTATAAAGGTAGCAGTTATTTTTCCTTATTAATCGCCAGTATGATTTCGTGTTAGTCAACCTAATTAAACCGGGTTTTTCAATAACAATTACAACAATAACAAAATTATGATTTCAGACTCAAAGGTGGCAAACTTATTTATGCATTTTAAACAAAAATGAGATCTTCTTCAAAACGTATGAAATGCGAGCACTATTATTTCTCCAAATATCAAAATAACACATAAAAAAACAAGCATTCACCAAGCTGGATACGATCGTGTAACCTTCTGCTTAGGAGTCAAGCGCGATACACCTGCGCCATCTATGCACCGTCAACTAACGTTTTATTTGCGTGATACTTTAGATAGGCGTCATGCCCGGTATATTATATTCAAATTCAAAGTATACATTTACAATTATAAAATTTATATCAATAAACTAATAATAAGCTGATAAAATTTCGGGACGTAGCAAGTGCGTTATAGTAGCGAATTTTCATAAGAATTGTAAACTATTATTACATGACATATTAGTAAAGTTAGTACTTTAAACTTACACAGGCCTTGAAGATCGATTTTAGAAGTCCCAGTGCGTGCACATTTGAGGAATTCTTTCGAAAGTGTTACCATCGATATATCTATTATCAAAAAAATTATACGTTCTAACTACTTTTGAGAAAAAGGCCCAAAACTCAATTTTCTATTAAGCGAAAAAATTAAATTTTGCTATATCTATAGATAGTGTAAGTCTCTTTAAAAGAAACTTCCTTTTACAATTTCCCTAAAGTTATAAAAGATTTCCAGAGGGAAACATATTTAGAAAGGTAAAGTATCTGCAAATTATAAACGTAGCAGTTGTTTTTCGTTATTAATCGCATGAATGATTTCGTTTTAGTCAACCTAATCAAACTGGTTTTTTCAATATCAACAATAGCAAAATATCTGCTGAAAATTCTAATTTCAGACACAAAGATGACAAAGTTAGTTACGCGTTTTAAGCAAAAATTAGATATGTAAGGCTAGATGCATTCTCGCAACAATTAGAACCGTAGACCGGTTTCGCTCTCATTAGAGCTCTTCAGTACGGCATACTAATTGTAGCAAAAATGCACCAAAAGTAATACGGCTATAGTATAGCCAGCCTTTCAACACTAAGTGAGTGGTGGACGTGCTGGGCTGGCTATACTATAGCCGTATTACTTTTGGTGTATTTTTGCTACAATTAGTATGCCGTACTGAAGAGCTCTAATGAGAGCGAAACCGGTCTACGGTTCTAATTGTTGCGAGAATGCATCTAGTCTTACATACTTGGTCCCTATATTGGGGTAGAAATGGGCCAGGGCTGACAATTTTCTAAATTGTTAGTTTGTTGTATACAGTCTCTATTTTTTTTAACACTTTGTGTTATTTGGAGCTGGCGTGACAACATACTACTTGGTTCCGCAACAAGGTGGCGGCACGACCACCACTCACTTAGTGTTGAAAAATTAGATCTTGTTCAAAACGTATGAAATCTGTACACAATTGTTTGTCCAAATGTGAAAATAAAACAAAAAGAAACCATACATTCATCGAGCCGGAATCGATCACGCAACCTTCTGCGTAGAAGACGAGCACGCTACCACTGAGCTATCTAAGGCGACGTTAACTAACGTTTTGTTTACATGATACTTAACACCGGCTTCATGTCTGAGATATATTATATTATTAAAAGTGTACATAACAATTAATTACAGAATTAGTAGAATTGCCATTGAAACACATTCAATGACTGTTTCGATCTTATATGACGTCTTATGTTTAAGTTTAAAGATAAAAAAGAAACTATTTTAAAATCTTTTTTATAGATTTTGCTACACTTTCATTCTAAAACTGTATTTGGGGCCGTTCATCAAGCTACAAATATAGGTAGTGTATTTTAAAAATTGATTGAATCCCGCAGGTAAATAACAAGTATTTGGCAAATTTTGAAATTCATGTCTGTCATTTGCGATATTTGTGGCCGAGATTTCAGATTGTTGGTTCGGGTAGTATGTTTTATACCTGTTATTTATTTTGTTTCGTTAGGGTTAATGTATGGTTTATACCCGTTGTATGAATCAATTTACACATGGCAGTTAACTACTGTCAGTCATTGGACTTTAACCACTGAGACTTTTCAACCCATGTCTTTCAGATTTTATTTTTAATTTGGAAAAAACTCCAAATATTGTGAACCAAATTACCTAAAATTCATAACATAGGTTTATTTATACCATTTCTACCCACATGTAAAGTCTCATTCCAGTTACTCTAATACTTACAAAAATATATTTGAATATTTTTGGGGGAAAAGCGTCCGTTATAGCTGATATACGAACTCGTCCACGGTCTTAATACAATGAAGATATGTGCCAAGTTTCGTTCAAATCGTTTGTCTTTTTTTAGTTATCGCTCAAAAACACACACACCGGCACACACACACCCACGCACGCACGCACGCACGCACATACCAAAATTCAACTTTCTAGGTCTATAGAAAAATGAGTTATACAAATTTGAAGCATTTAATAAAAATTCGCTACCATAACGCACTTGCTGCGTCCCCAAAATTTTTATTACATTAATTCTTGTTACCCTTACTTGGTGAAATCGTTCCATACTAAATATAAATGTAGAGACGTCTTCTCTGGCTTCAGAAGTGTTGGTTTTTGCTGATTTCAATAACATAGGACATAGGCTTTATTAAATAAATAAAATTTATTTGATTAATATAAATTAACATAAGATCGCTTTACATTTTTTTTTTGCAAAATATTATGATTATGAGTTAAAAGACCTTTTGCAAGTTTGAGAAATATAACGCTATATTTGTATTTTCAATCATCGTACATATGCAACTATGCAACCATGTTTGCACAAATGTAGTATGTAATGTTGCATATGCAGCTACTACAGCTACTAAGTTTAATGTAGATTGCTTTTATTTAAACTTTTTTTTGTAAATATTTTAAAAACGATAATAAAAAAAATATGAACGCAGCAAGTGTGTTATGGTAGCGAATTTTCGTAAAAAGGTTTTTAACGTAAACATGTCTTGTCATTAAACGGACATTTAGTTAGCAGTATAACCTATACAGTAGTAACAATATACCACATTTCATTAAAAGAGCTTTGTCGTTTTAAAAAGTACAAACATTTTCAGAAAATAAACTTAAAAAATACCAGAAAAAACTGGTCCGACTTTCCTGGCAGGTAGTAGTGGACTTTTCCTTTACGTGATAGTAAATGAATATTTTCACGCCTGACGAGGTACCACTCCTTACATCAAGGAGCCGGTGAAGTCGCAACGGACGTTACCGGTTCTGGTGTATGTCGGTTTCCCTTATAAACAAAAAATGATGATGGTTCCTCCTTGTACAAAAGATTTCGGAGATAAAATACCCCTCCATTCGGATCTCCGGGAAAGGGGTGTGCAGGGGGCGCCAGCATCAAGATTTGACATATCCTTCTCGAATATATGTGGCCTAAATTCTAACCTGAACTCCGTCCACCCTTTCCTCCAGGCTAATAGGCCCCAACTCCTCTTCCTCACTGAAACCCTAAACAGCCACTAATCACTTTAATTTCCCGGGGTATAAGCTCCTTACTTCCTTTAGATTGCATGGAGGCGTGTGCGCATACGTCCGTAGCAATCTACCCTGCACCAGACTCCCCAATTTAGAAGCTGGAAGAAAAGACATACTTCGGATGAAACTCTCTCTCAGGCCTGCAACTAAATTCAACTGTTGCATTTACCGGTCACCTTCTGACAACAACTTTGTCCAGCTCTTCAACTACCTTTCTGAAAAAAACCGATCATCTGATTTCTGAATATCCTTCCTCCGAGGTCACTATTCTTGGTGACTTCAATGTCCATAATAAGAAATGGCTAGGCAATTCTTAAGCCAATATGGTTCAGCAACCTACTTACTTTCCCCGCATCCCAACACACAGCTCAAATGCCTTGGATCTCCTTCTTACTACAAAACCTGAATGCTATAAGACATCAGTCACCGCCCCCCTTGGTCGCTCAGGCCACGGCATGGTCACTGCTTCCTGCGCAATACAACCCGAGGTCACACAGTCATCACACCCGCGTATCGTTTGGCACTACAACTCCGCGAACTAGGACGAAATACGGGATTACTTTTCCTCATTTCCATGGGCGTCTATCTGCTTCTCTCATCCTGACCCCTCTGATATCTCACAAAACGAAATTATACAAGCTGGCATGGAATTATTTATTCCACGTACACAGAAAACCTGTTCAGCCACTCAAAAGCCTTGGTTCTCTAAACCCTGTGACAAGGCCAGACTTGAAAAGGTCAAAGCTCACAAAATGCTTCTGCACAATCCCAGTCAAAAAAATCGTCAAGCATTTAACGACACAAGAAACCGCTATGTCCGCATTCTTTCTGAGGCAAAAAACTCGTTTAATAACCATATCAAAAACAAAGTCCTCTTAAGCGTCAACGGCAGCAAACCCTTCTGGACTCTTGATAAATCTATTGGGAATAATTTCTGCAAGAGCACATTCCCACCTCTTGTTTCAGAGAATGAAATTGTTTCTACCGCCCTGGGCAAGGCTGAACTTTTTGCCTCGTTGTTCGCCGGCAATTCTACTCTCAACCCACCTCCAAATGTTCAACCACCAACCCAATGTCGCGCATAAAATGACGGATATGATTTTCAAAACTAAAGAGGTATGAAAGATGCCTTGACGAGATGCCAGCAATTGTTCTCAAAAAATGCGCACCAGAACTTGCTCCTGCCCTGACTCGTCTGTTTCAGAAATCTTACAATAGAGCCATATTCCCTAGTAACTAGGCAACTGATCGAGGACAACCCGTCCCCAAGAAAGGATCCAAAGCGCTTCCTAGCAACTACAGGCTTATTTCTCTCCTTTCAGACGTCTCTAAAGTGATGGGAGAGTATATAAACACCGAATTACTAAAATTTCTTGAAAACACAGTCTAATCCACGACAGGCAGTATGGATTCTGTCAGCGCAGATCAACTGCCGACCTCCTTTCCTTTGTCACCCATTCTTGGAACAAGTCTATGAAACTACACGGTGAATCCCAGATTGTCACTCTAGACATATCCAAAGCATTCGACCAGGTCTGGCACGCAGCGCTGCTTAATAAACTTCCGGCCTATGGCCTACCATCAAAACTCTGGACAGCAAATTTCCACTCCAACCGGAGCATTTCTGTTGTCGTGGATGGCCATTCCTCTAAACTGTATCCAATTAATGCAGGAGTCCCTCAAGGTTCAGCTTTAGCCCCTACTTTGTTTCTTCTCCACATCAATTACCTCCTCTCTAGCACATCCAACCCAGTTCACAGTTACGCGGATAATAGCACCCTCCAGTGAAATATACAATATTCTAAGCCTGTCTCTTTAGCCCAATTAGATGAGGATCGCAGACTCATGAAGGGTTCTGTCTCTGTGGATTTACAAAAAATATTAGACTGGGGAAGTAGAAATCTTGTACAATTCAACTCCACCAAATCTCAGTCTTGCTTTCTATCTCATAAGAGATACACCAGAGTAATGAGTCCTTTTCACTTGTTGGCATTTTTGTGGATTGAAATCTCAATTGGCACCAACATGTCACATCAATTGCAGAAGCGGCTGCTAGGAAATTAGGTTTCCTCTTCTGGGCTCGCAAATATTTTTCACCAGCTAATCTTTATGCCTTATATACTTCACAAATAAGGTCAAACCTCGAATACTGCTTCCACATCTAGGGTGCCGCTGCCGCTTCTATACTCGCTATCCTGGACTCCATTCAGAAGAGAGCTATACATCTCATCGGTGACCCTACCTTCACCCAAAGGCTGCCATCCCTGGCCCACCGACGTGCCGTTTCTGACCTCTCTCTCTCTTTTATAGATATGCACTGCTCAGATGAGCTTTCTTACATAGTTCCTCCACCTGCTGCCCCCAACAGATCTACCAGAGGAACAGAGCGAATGCACCCTTTTACTGTCCAGGTCACCAGACATAGAACATCTTTTTATGCCCGCTCTTTTGTCCTGAGGACTTCCAAGTTGTGGAATTCCTTGCCGGCACATGTTTTTCCTTCTCCTCCGAACCTCCAAACTTTCAAGTACAGAATTAACAAGTTGCCTCTTTCCTCCTTGTCGACACCCATGGTACGATAGTATTTAAGCTGTGAGCCCTCGTGGTGTGTTGTTGAAATAAAATAAAAATTTAAAAAAAAACAATTAATGGGGATTATTTTACGTTCTTTTAAATCCTTATTTTTATAGCAATTCCTTAAACACATCAATCTTAATTTAGTCCCTGTCTTAGACTTGATGTTTTGTTCAATTTTTCTTAACAAGCCAATTAGCCAATGGCTCAAAAAATAAATCTCCAAATCAAGATTGCCGAATGAAACAATATTGTCTGATCACCATTTTATATCATATCTTATAAACTGATACTACTTTATGTAACAATTTGAATATTTAAACAGCATCGTAACTAGGGACCATGAGTGCCCTTGGCAAGATTTGAATTTTGCACCCCCAAGACTTATTTTCTAGAAAGAGAAACAACACAATAACTTTGAAAGTGTAATTTAAGCTATGTATATATTTAAGCATAAAATTAGTTATTACTTCCTTACTTACTATTATATAGGAAGGGAAACAATACAATAAGAGTTTGTTAATTTAGGCATTATAAAATTTCTTAAAAGTTTACCTTTCTGGCTTTTTCGGAGGCCAGTTTGTCAGCAACATGGTCTACATTAATAGTTTTTGCAATGTCATACTCACCGGGTCACTCGGGGTTCAAAGGCAATGAAGAAGCTGACAGAGAGGGTCAGCAGAACCATTTATGGGATCAGAACCAGTTCTGGGCGCGTCAAAGAGCACAGCCAGGGGAGCCATTAAGTCCTGGGTCAGAAACCAACACAAGGTGTACTGGGCGGACTGTCTAGGGCTCAGACATGGGAAGTCAATAATTGACGGACCCAGTTCAAAGAGAGCTGTGGAGCTACTAAATCTTAGCAGAGGACAGCTCAGAAGCACAACAGGTCTCTTGACGGGACACATGGCTGTCAAGAAACACCTGCATAAAATGGGGTGGTTTGAAGAGAATCTCGCATGCAGACTGCGGCGAGGGGGAGGAATCAGCCCAGCACATCTTGTGCGACTGTAAAGCTCTGGAACGCAAAAGACAACTGATCTACGGTCAGTCTAGACCGGAGACAGAGCAATATAAAATTTCACCCTACCAATTGCTGTGCAGACTAGTTCAAGGCACAGTGATTTTGGAATGGGTGGAGTAAGACTAAGGGTATACACTATGCACAATCAACCAAAGGTTGCAGTGCTATCGGGGCGGCAAGGCAGCGGACAAGCCCTGAGGGAACAAACAATAAATAAAAAATTAAAATGTCATACTCAATTGATAGTATAATGAAATTACTCAAAGGTTCTTGACCAATCTGCAATCGTAAATAATTTTTTATATATTTTAATTTGCTAGATATTTCACAGCTGGCAGAAATCACAGGTAGTGTCAATGCTACGTGAAGTGCAATCCCTATTTTGGGTAACTGGTCACTAAGCCATATTCTTCATGGCAATTAAATAGTGCAGTGCTTTGGTCAGTGTGTGCCAAAGAGTAGAAAAATGGTCAATGGTAATGTACAAGTGTGACAAAATTTTGGTTTGTGTTTAAAGTTATTGGTAATCCTGTGTTTAAAGTGCCTCTTTAGTAAACATACAATTCAGGCGAAATCGGAACGTGAACTGGACGCGGGACGATGTGCACTGTTGCCAGATGAGTATAAGCAAGGGTCATTTTAAATATAGAAGGCAATCAAGGGGTGAACAAATGTTTTCATAATGTAAATAAATGATAGTATTGCGTCATGTACATAGATCGATATTTGACATATATAGGGGAAAGCAGTAGGAAAACGGAAATGTAAACAGTTAATTTTCAGCAATTGTGGTCTAGGGGGAAAAACGTGATATAGAAGGATATCAAGGGGTGAACAAATGTTTTTATAATTTTAATAAATTAAAATATGGCGTCATCTACATAAATCGATATTTGACATATTTTGCGGAAAGCAATAGGAAAACGGAAATGTAAACAGTTAATTTTCAGCCTCAGGGGGAAAAACGTGTGCCTCTCCTCCCTTTTTTGGTACATCAGTAACATCAACAGAGGTTGTGCCATTGTGTTTGAGCAAGGTAATCTGCACGTTCCACCATTCCCAGGGGGCGTAAAGCCTTCGGTCCCGTGCCCATGTGATGTTGGACACGTTAAAGACCCAAATTCCCCGGACAGTGAGGTGAATGAATGACACTTTAGTAAAGTCAATGAAGCAATTTCCGTTGCGAATTGCCGATGATAAATACAACTGTATATGCTAATATCAAACGGTAACCAGTATATTATTTTGAAAAATCGCAATGTAATCGCATGGTAATGAAGCAATTTCTACCGACAACTGTCGATGATAAACAAAACCGAGAAAATGGCTCAAAATGGGCTTACCTTCGAAGTGTCTGTTTATATTTTACTTTCCAACCTTAAATGAGTAAGAAAAGTCAATGAAGCAATTTCCGATGCGAATTGCCGATGATAAATACAACTGTATATGCTAATATCAAACGGTAACCAGTATATTATTTTGAAAAATCGCAATGTAATCGCATGGTAATGAAGCAATTTCTACCGACAAGTGTCGATGATAAACAAAACCGAGAAAATTGCTCAAAATGGGCTTACCTTCGAAGTGTCTGTTTATATTTTACTTTCTAACCTTAAATTTACTAATGGGGAGACCCCGACTTTTGATTTATGAAAAAGTTTTTGCAAATAAGCGTGAACTATGCCCCAAGAACCCATATCCGGGGTCAGTTTCCATTTTTTATATGTATGTATATATATATATATATATATATATATATATATATATATATATATATATATATATATATATATATATATATATATATATATATATATATATATATATATATGTATGTATGTATGTATGTATGTATGTATGTATGTATGTATGTATGTATGAATCACACCGAGAACAGAAAAATTATTGTGCCGATTTTGAAAAAGTTTGGCATGTACCATCCTTTTCTATATGGCTTGGATAAGTGGATTAGTCAGGATAATCGGACGAGGTTTTCCGAAAGAATTGTAACTTTTCATTAGAAAAACATTTTTATGTCAAAAATTAAAAAGCTATGACAACCAAATGTGGTAGATAGGTTTGCGATTGAAAAGGTACACTACACACCAAAATTACTGGTTACCGTTTGATATTAGCATATACAGTTGTATTTATCATCGGCAATTCGCAACGGAAATTGCTTCATTGACTTTACTAAAGTGTCATTCATTCACCTCACTGTCCGGGGAATTTGGGTCTTTAACGTGCTCAACATCGCATGGGCACGGGACCGAAGGCTTTACGCCCCCTAGGAATGGTGGAACGTGCAGATTACCTTGCTCAAACACAATGGCACAACCTCTGTTGATGTTACTGATGTACCAAAAAAGGGAGGAGAGGCACACGTTTTTTCCCATGAGGCTGAAAATTAACTGTTTACATTTCCGTTTTCCTACTGCTTTCCGTAAAATATGTCAAATATCGATCTATGTAGATGACGCCATATTTTAATTTATTAAAATTATAAAAACATTTGTTCACCCCTTGATATCCTTCTATATCACGTTTTTCCCCCTAGACCACAATTGCTGAAAATTAACTGTTTACATTTCCGTTTTCCTACTGCTTTCCGCAAAATATGTCAAATATCGATCTATGTACATGACGCAATACTATCATTTATTTACATTATGAAAACATTTGTTCACCCCTTGATTGCCTTCTATATTTAAAATGACCCTTGCTTATACTCATCTGGCAACAGTGCACATCGTCCCGTGTCCAGTTCACGTTCTGATTTCGCCCGAACTGTATGTTTACTAAAGAGGCACTTTAAACACAGGATTACCAAGTTATTTTTAATCTACTATATAGCGTTAGGTACAAATTGTGTGTTAGGTTAGGGGCGCCATTCCTAATCTGTGGGAGTGCCTATCCTAATCAAGTGCAAGTTTTTTTATGGCCCGCAGGCTGTGGATTGCAGAGCGTGCTCCCCTGAGGGTTGCCACCTGGCAGCCGTCCACCTGGACAGCCCCTAGTTACACCACTGTGTTCGAATCTTACATCCAATAAAGTATTCTTATTATTATTGTTATTAAACATCTGCCACTATGTAAGAACACTGTTAGCTTCATCTGACAATAAATATATAAAACAATCAAACAGAATAAAGATCTTTGGGTGATGAATAAAAGGCCTTTTCTTTCCAAACAAATACTTTATTCCTTGTCCCGACGCGTTTCGACCTTACCTAACAGGTCATCCTCAGGGAATTTGTCTTGCTAAACAGGACTAAAAAACTATACAGTTGAATGCCCAGTATAGTATAGTTTTTTAGTCCTGTTTAGCAAGACAAATTCCCCTGAGGATGACCTGTTAGGTAAGGTTGAAACGCGTCGGGACAAGGAATAAAGTATTTGTTTGGAAAGAAAAGGCCTTTTATTCATCACCCAAAGATGTCAACCCCAAACATTTTGACATTTAGGAACAGTAAACAGAATAAAGAACCTGCAATGATTAGTTATCCATTTACACCACCAAAAATATATAAACTGCTTACCTCAATATCCTGCAAAGTTTGTGTCCACCTGTAGTTCTCCAGATCACAACCATTATCTTTATTTGGTAGCAGCTTGCCTTTCTCTGATTCGTCCTCATCATCTCCGGTGATCGTTTGTGAAACAGATGGTGCATTCTCCTTCGTCACCTTTTCTTTCTCCTTTTCAGCCTCAAACCTTGCTGCCTCTTCATCCGTTAATTCTACAATCTTAGCAGAAGGCACATCATTCTGTGGTTCTGCTTTGGCTGCTGCAGCTGCCTTTCTTGCAGCCTCACGTTTACGTTTCTTCTCCAATTCTGCTTCATGGACTTCTCTACTGGCCTTTTCATGTTTCTTGAAAGTATCCATCACTAACTAAAATTCATAATGGGTACAGATAAGTGAAAGTATTTTGCAAATAAATAAAAGATTAATATTTCTAAATGTTTGACTCGTATAAATAATTACCTTTTCCCATGTTTTAGATTCAGCTGCGACGAAAAAATCAGTTTTTCTAGCTAGAAAACCGACGAAAGTGTCCAGCAACTGGAATAATGAATTTGTTTATAATCAAACACGAAAAATTCTGGAATAATCTCACCTGTGCGGCTCCTTTGGGGTGATGTTGGGCCATTGATAGGAACATGCCATCAAACTGAGTAATTTGATCATCGTCGCCACTCATTTTCACGTCTTTATCACACTAAAAACCAGGACTGAATCGAAATGTAAATACTTTTTAAAAAATCGCGACCCGCAAAATTATTGTTGTCAAAACCCGTAAACACGATAACACGCGCTCAGAACAAGAATTTTCTGTTGTCAAATTCCTTTTCCTTTCTAGTTTCGATCAAACAGCTGGTTCTGTATTTCTGTATTTTAATTCTGTTGTTCTGTCTTCTGTCATTAAAGCCGATTATTTGCTTTTGCTCTTCTTAAATATAGCAGAACAGCTAGTGTTGGGCAAAACGGTTATTTTCTGAGAACAGTTGAACCTGTTAACGTTATTTTATAATAATCGTTGTAAATAATAGCTTCGGTTTTCTATCTATTATTTTGAACTGGATAGTCGATCGATAGTATCCTACGTTCCCAAAGCCGTGAGCGAAAGCGAGCACACTAATATAAATAACGTGTTAAGTGTTAAGTAATATTTTATGAAGTAAAGTCCGCTCTATACTGCATAGCATACCCATACAAATTTAGCATTCCCAGTCTCGTCTCCATTGATCTGGTTAAATTTAACGATGTTTATTCATCGAAGATCGAAGCTAGTTGCAGTCGAAAAGAAACAGATACGAGTCCGAATTCCAGTTTAGTCTAAAGAGTTATTTTGTACCTGTTAGTTTTATATATCCTTAACAGGGTACTACCGTTGCGGCTCGGCAACCGTTAAAAAATAATAGATATTATAATAACTATCCAGCACTAAAAATAGCATAACGCAACATAACTAAAATTCATTTTGACATTGACATTTTGAAGCGTTGCACGTAAATTTCTAGAGTATCTACAGTATCTACAGTGAACAGAAGACAGAATTCACAGCCAGTCTAGACTAGAGTGGACTCCTCTGGCGGGCAGAGGAGTCTCTCACGTTTCCAATATGAATTGCATATACAGTATAGAGTTATGTATAAAATGGGTTAAGTGCAAAAGTGTTTTGAATTTAGAAGTCGGTTTATATTAAGCATTGTTCAAGACAAGCCGATTCAAGGTATTCGTTTTTTACCCAGTTTTTAGTAAAGTGAGAAAATTATCCGCCATCATCTCAAATTATCGGAAAATCACACAATTATCATCCAATCGGCAACACTGCTTCTGTCCCCTGGACAAATATTGGCCGAGTTCACCAACACCAGAGTCGCCCAGCAGCTACCAAGAGTTGAATTGTTATGTTAAAAAATATCAAGTAGCAACTGCTGGCGACTGGTGAACTCATCTTGTACTTCTGTTCTGTGTCTAGAGGAAGGCCTAAAAAACGAATACCAAATACTAATAAAAGAAAAGGTGCAGCTCTTGATAGTTGAATAATGCAGGAGTCTCTCAAGGTTCAGCTTTAGCTCCTACTTTATTTCTTCTCCACGTCAATAACCTCCTCTCTAGCACACCTAACCCAGTTCACAGTTACGCGGACGACAGCACCCTCCACTCAAATATACAATATTCTAAGTCTGTTTCTTTAGCCCAATTAGATGAGGATCGCAAACTCATGGAGGGTTCTGTCTCTGTGGATCTCCAAAAAATATTAGACTGGGGGAAGTAGAAATCCTGTACAATTCAACTTCACCAAATCTCAGTTTTGCTTTCTATCTCATAAGAGATACACCAGTCCTAGCCCCATCACAATGAACAACCAAGTTATTCAAAGTAATTACCCCTTTTCAATTGTGGGCATCTCTATGGATCGAAATCTCAATTGGCAGCAACATGTCACATCAGTTGCAGAAGCGGCTGCTAAGAAATTCGGTTTCCTCTTCCGGGCTCGCAAATACTTTTCATAAATGAAGCCAAACCTCGAATACTGGTCCCACCTCTGCGGTGCCGCTGCCGCTTTTACATTCGTTATCCTGGACTCCATTCCGAAGAGATTTATACGTCTGGTCGGTGACCCTACCCTCACCCAAAGGCTGCCATCCCTTGCCCACCGACGTGCCGTTGGCGACCTCTCTCTCTCTCTTTTATAGATATCTGCACGGGCATTGTTCAGAGGAGCTTTCTTCCATAGTTTCTCCACCTGCTGGCCCCAACAGATCTACCAGGGGAACAGAGCGAATGCACCCTTTTACTGTCCAGGTCACCAGATATAGAACATTTTGTTATACCCGCTCTTTTGTCCCGAGGACTTCCAAGTTGTGGAATTTCTTGCCGGCACATGTTTTTCCTTCTCCCCTGAACCTCCAAACCTTCAAGTCTAGAATTAGTAAGTTGCCTCTTTCCTCATTGTCGACATCCACGGTACGATAGTATTTAGGCTGTAAGCCCTCATGGTGTGTTGTCGAAATATAAAAAAATAGGTTATATTTATTTATTTATTTTCTTAGTTTATAAGGCACGGCATGACGGGAAGTACCATGAACTGACCAATGCGCACGATCGGTGTAACCGAGTTTTTACTGTCGCGAGAGGCCCGTTCACTATTCAACAAATATTGACAGAATAATTTAACTATTGGCAACTAATGGCGACTGGTACACTTGACAATTGTTCTCTGAAAATTATTTTTATCAATATTATTTGAAAGAACAAAAAGTAAGAAGAGATGCGTGGCTTTTCGATTTTAGAACAGGATTCTGGATCAGAAAATATAAAATGGTTGCCGATTGACATTTGCATATCATAAATGTATAACGTCTTGTGAATTTGCATTCTAAAGTAAATTTTATTATATTAATTTGTGAAGTTTAAGTCTTGTAAATAGTTGAGTTTCTAGTGCCTAGATAAATTAAAATTTCTATTCAATTCTAATCTTAACTATTGCATCATAGCGGTGTCAAGTGCAAATTTTAGGTTATATTATAGGGCCTCATGCCTAGTTCGTGAATTTAACAGATAAAACATGTCTGACAATGTTAGCCCAAATGTAATGTCCGAAGTAACGTCTCTCGTAAAATCCTGGGAAGATGAGAACAGTCAGCATAATTATGACCCAATTCCAACTCTTACCAGGTAGGTACCCCATACCTCTACACTTCTAACCATTTTTAGTGATAGTATGTAATGTTATATCATTTTTATGCTTTAGATTAGCAGAAATAATTGAAATAGAGACTGATAATTATTTGAAGATGGATCCCGATCCTTTTGACGAACGACACCCCTCTCGGACAGATCCCGATTGTAAGCTCGGACAGATATTGAAAGCATTGTTCAGGAAGGATAGTTTTATGAATAAGGTAAAGTAAATACACTAATGTCATTTCAATTTGATACATTTTTTTTTCATATGTTGTTTTGTTACCTTACTATTTTCTCTAATTATAATTTCTTGTTTCTGGTTCTAGCTTGTAAACGACTATCTTCGAGACACGTTTTACAGTAGATCAGGAATTACTGGAAAAGATAGTGACCAGTTAAATATTGCAGCATGCAGGTTAATGCTGGATATAATGCCAGGTTTAGAAACGTCAGTTGTTTTTCAGGTTAGCCAATGAATTATTTCAGTGTTTGTGGATTGAGTAGTATTTCAGTCTTTGTGGATTGAGTGGTATTTCACCAAAACTGTTTTTGGTAATCTTGTGTTGTACTCATCTAAGAAGGAAACAAAGGATCGGGTCGATTCAGAAGGTAAAATGACAGTGCGTTGTGTGGACTGTTGTCAGATAACCATTACCAAGTGTCATTTTAAATAAAGAAGGAAATTAAGAGGCGAACAAATGTTTTTATAATATAAATAATAAATGATAATATGACGTCATCGACATACATCGATATTTGACATATATTATAGAAAACAGCAGGAAAACTGTAATGTAAATAGTAAATTTTGAGCCTTGGTGGTCCAGTAGTAAGAACATGTTCCTCTGGACACAAGGATACTGGGTTCGATTCACAAGTTTCCCCTTTCACCTTTTTAGTAACATTAATAGAGGTTGTGGCATTGTGCTTGAGCAAGTTAATGACTGCACATTCTGCCCTTCGGAGGGGGTGTAAAGCCGTCTGTCTCGTGTACCATGTGATGCTGGGAATATTGAAGATCCCTGTCATAGTAGTTAGTATCCAATATATTTTGGAAAGTTGCAATGTTTCATGGTTATGAAGCAATTTCTACTAAGAACTGTCAATGATAAACATAAAGGGTGGGATAGGCGTGTGGATGCTATGAATGTTTCCCGTGGGGGTGGTGTTCTTGTTCCCATGCGAACACATGTTGTGTGCAAAGTAATTGAAGTGGATATATTGAACAACCTTTTACCATCTATTGACTTTCTTGCCTGCAGATGTAAATTTAAATCGTGTAGTATGGTTGTCTGTGTGATCTATGTGCCTTCACAGGTCAGGTTGGATGACTATGATATTTTTTTCGATACTCGTCAGCAAGTGAGTGAACTGTTTGGGGATAATGTATTGTTTTTAGGTGACTTTAATGCTAGTACAGATAGTAAGAAACTTATTGTTACAAACTTTGCTAGTTTTTTCGGCTACACTCAATATAATGAAATACTAAATGTTAATGGCAGAATTCTGGACTTAGTTTTTTCAGATATGAAGTGTGAAGTTTCACATGAAGGTGCGACTTTGGTGAGGGAAGACCTACAGCATCCTTGTTTGTTGATATTTTTTTGAATAGTTCATTTAGGTCATTTGATGTTTGTAGAGCACCGAAGATGTATAATTTTCGAAAATGTGATTTTGTCAGATTGTATACGGAGCTTGGCGGCTTGTGCTGGGATGGCATGGATGGGCTTCAGGATGTCGATTCTATGCTTGACTTTTTCTATTCCAGAATTTACGACTTCTTTGATCTGTATGTTCCCAAGACTGCTCCAACAACATGTCATAGGTCGCCCCCCCCCCCCCCCCCCCCCGTGGTTTTCTAAAGAAATTAAGGCTAGTATCAAATATAAATATTCATTATGGTGTAAGTTTAAGAAGTCTGGAAATATGGAATTTCTGGATAGATTTAGGGAGCTGAGACAAAAACTCAAGAGAGACATTTATCTTTCTCGAGTTAACTACTTTCAGAGAGTTGAAAGAGAGATTAGGTCTAATCCTAAAAAATTCTGGAACTGCTCTTCTCGACGCCGTCAAACCTTTTCTATTGGGAATTCATCTAGCCAGCAACAGGCGGCTGACAGTTTTGCTTCTTATTTTGCGGGATGTTCTCGTTCCACCCCCACCTCATCGCCTACAGCCGCCAGCCCGGCTTCGGGTGACATCACAATGTTCTTTGTTGATGACTTTACAGATGACGAAATTATTACAGTCGCTAAGAGAATTAAGGCTAACATGTCCTGTGGACCTGATCTGGTTCCTGGTTTCTTGGTGCGCGACTGCTTATATGCTCTCCTGACTCCACTTAAGAAAATTTTTAAACTGATTCTTAGATCTGGAACATTCCCCGCGATTTGGAAGCTGTCACGGGTTTTCCCTGTCTTCAAGGCGGGGGATAGTGGTGATCCATCAAACTATCGACCAATAGCCATACTATGTGTCTTCTGTAAGAATTTCGAGGCCTGCCTTTTTCAGCGAATACTGTTTCACATCAAAAACAGACTCGCTATTTCTCAGCATGGTTTCATTCCAGATAGATCGACTGTAACGAATTTAGTTGACGTTACACAGTTCATTGTGTCTGCTCTTGACCGCTCTTCACAGGTTGATGTTGTGTATACTGATCTATCTAAGGCCTTCGATTGTCTAAATCACTCTGTTTTGATTGACAGGATGAGGGCTATCGGATTTTCCGAGAGCTTGCTTGGCTTGTTCAGATCTTACCTGGATGGAAGGAGGCAATTTGTTGAGGTTCGGGGCTTCAAATCTAACACTTATCATGTAACTTCGCTCTTCACAGGTTGATGTTGTGTATACTGATCTATCTAAGGCCTTCGATTGTCTAAATCACTCTGTTTTGATTGACAGGATGAGGGCTATCGGATTTTCCAAGAGCTTGCTTGGCTTGTTCAGATCTTACCTGGATGGAAGGAGGCAATTTGTTGAGGTTGGGGGCTTCAAATCTAACACCTATCATGTAACTTCGGGAGTGCCGCAGGGTTCCATACTCGGTCCATTACTGTTTAATATATTTATCGACCCAGTTAAACATGTTTTACATGTTCCTTTTTTAATGTATGCAGACGATATTAAGATTTTCGTAAATATTTCGAGTATTGATGACTGTTTGCGGCTCCAGAACTGTCTTCAGATCCTTGATGAATGGTGCTGTCGGAGTGGTCTTTCTATGAATGTTTCCAAGTGTTGTGTGATGTCCTTTACTCGAAACAAGCATACAATCACTTTCGGGTACAATATAAGAGGGCTTCCACTTGACCGCCCCGGGACAGTTAAGGACCTTGGAATTGTTTTTGATGGTACTCTATCGTTTAAACCACACTATGAGCAGACTGTCAGTTCTGCTTACAAAACTCTAGGGTTTCTGATAAGAAGCAGCAAAAATTTCTGCCAGACTGACACCCCCATCCCGCTCTTTGGCTGTTTGGTTAGGTCCCGACTTGAATATGGCTCAGTTGTGTGGGCTCCTACTTATGAGATACATGTGGCAAGCCTGGAATCAGTGCAAAGGAAATTTCTAAAATTTCTTAGCTTTCGTGAGGATGGGCGATATCCGTCTATTGGTTTTCCTTAGGAAAGTTTACTTCTTCGCTTTGGTCTGCAGAGTCTCTCGATGCGCAGGCAGTGCAGTCTCATTATATTTTTATATAAACTGGTTAATTCTGTATTCGACTGCCCTAGTCTGCTTCAGCAACTTAATTTCAATGTGCCTCGTATTGCAGCACGTTTTCCGGACACATTTTATCTCCCAACTGCTCGTACACAATTGCTGCGATCGTCTCCAATTTACCAGATGTGCAATGATTACTCTGTAGTGCAAGACCGCCTAGATATCTTCTCATATCAGAGATAGAAATGTTTTTCAAAGCAATCTAATTTGTGACTTTTTTTGTATTGTTAGCTTAATTATTGTTAGTTATTATGTTTTGTGTATTGGCCCATCCTTAATTTGTGTTTTAAGCTGTTGGATGGTGTATGAATAAATAAATAAATAAATAACTGAGAAAATGGCTCAAAATAGGTTTCCCTTCGAAGTGTATGTTTTTATGTAATGTTTGCAACCATCTTTTAAACAAAAACTACTTGACTGGAGGCGTGGTATGTGGTGATCGACCTCAAGTGGATTTGAATCTGCTTGATAGTGAGGTCACTTTTGCCTATTAGCCCTACCCTAAAAGCATCTATCTATCAGATTATTATTATTATTATTAAGACTAGAAACACTTTAGGAGGTTGGCAGATGTTGTTATGGTTTGATACTGACACTCCCTTCTGTGTTGCCCTGCCTGAGGTCCTATATTTGTGAGCGCCTCAGGCTAGGGCCTGGTTATGTAAAATTTTAGGGATCTGGATAAACGATAATTAGAATTTATTAATTGTGCTGCTGCCAAACAGGGAAGGTATTAGGGACGAATTTCTCTTCAATTAAACAGATGTGTTAATGTAACAATGATATTAAATTTATTCATATAAACAAATTTGGTATAGCAAACAAAATCAAATTAACATGGTTGGTAAATTTCAAGTAAATATTACCTCATACACAAATAAAAATCAAATAAATAGCAAGAATTTCAAGAAAAGAAATTATCAGTTCATATGGCTTATGACAAAATAATAAGATAAAATGATTCTATGTTACAAAAATATTAACATTACCTACTGGAGGTATATTAAGGATCAAATGCTGTATTTTTCAGCTCAAAAGCAAATACAAACTATTACTTAAATTGCTTGACATTCGTCAATCAGTTCGGTTATTTTTTCAATGAATTAACTGGCGCCAGTACTTTAAGTGAGGCTCCATTTAAGAAAAATATTGTTACAAAGCACTTCAATAGATGCAGGTGCAACAATTACTATGTGAAATTTCTACTTTAATGATTGGCAAATGAAAAATGTTAAGAAATGTACAGGTTAAATATTTTACAAGTAAAAATCTGTTAATTACGATTCAAGTATTATGTATTTAAGTTCACAATATTGACAAAATTCTGAAGAATAAACAGGAAATTTACAGTTGCCCCTTTTCAGACACCTCACTGACACTGTTGAAGTTCAGATTTGATCATGTTTATTTGAAAATTTAAATTGTAAAGGTTCAAATGATGGACTGCTGCATAAAAGGTTTTGTTTGTTTGCAAATAAGTTTAAAGTTTCATCGACTCACCAAGACCTGACAGCTGGAATTACCTGTTGAACCTTTGAAGATGCTCTCCAAGTAGAGTCGACCATCAGAGCCAAACATAGGCTTACCAATTCCAATACGAGAGGGAGGGTTGGAGAGAATAAGTGGTACTTTCCATAAACGGGTATTGGGCAGGTGGTTCTTGTTGCTCCAATACTGGGGGAGACAATTTGGCCCCTAACACTAAATGAACAACCGTCTTAAGTCGATGTTCGGAATTAATTTCACTAAAATTCCTCTACAGCAATTAAAATGTAAATTGGCTAAAGGGAAATTTACAATGCCAATTGATTCAGAGCTCGGTAATAATCAGAAACTTTGTGTGATTAACTTGTGGGATTCACCAGATCGGTGAACAAAGGATTACTGCTTAATTCGCGTTTTTCTGTCAAACACGTCGTTAATTTAAATTCAAATACTGATCAAATGATATTAAACAATCACTGACAACTGTTGTTAGATATTATCGACAACGAAAAGGAATTTTATGACCTATTTTAAGATAATTATTAGCCATGGTAATCAGAACGATGTCAACTTGTCAAGAGCCCAGCTCACTCTCACTGAGGTAGCGTCTTGTGCATTCAGACCTAACCCTTTTCCCTTGACGTCTACATTTCAAGGTTTTCCTGGGAATATTTGTTGAACGGCTCCAACGGTCGTTTTAGTTGACATCATCCACACGGAAAAATACAGATCAAGTGGCAACGATATTAGCTATGTATTTCACAGCTCTACATAAAAAACGTAACGTCTTATTCAGTTCCTGGAAATATTCTTCCAGCCAAATGCGACGTAATTGTCCTTGGCAAACATATATTGAATTTTAACGTACAAATTAGAAATGAAGTAAAGGGGTTTACGGTACTTGAAGATTTAGTGACTTTTCATCAAAATAATTTCGATATCCAAACATGAATTGCCTTACAGATATTGGTTTGTCGGCTATTAATTAAGTCTCTTACGGTTTCATTTTGAATATTTAAACTAGTAAAGAAACGCAATCGTTGCATGTTTCAATCTTGAATCAGTATAAAGAAAGTCAATGAAGCAATTTCCTTTATTTTATCAGCAATTTGCAAAGAAAAATGCTTCATTGACTTTTCTTATATGCTCATTTAAGGGTACAATGTGTTTTTGAATTTATGAAGCCAATTTGATGTCTCAGAATGTGTATATATGCCTGCATGTGTATTGGTTTGAAAATGTAACATACATTTCACAATTAGCCAGATGAAATTGCAAAATGTGTTTCTTCCATCTTGAGTAAAAACAAACACTTCGAAGGGAAATCTGTTTTGAGCCAATTTTCTCGGTTATATTTATCATCGACAGTTCTCCGTAGAAATTGCTTCATTACCATGAAACATTGCAACTTTCCAAAATATATTGTATACTAAGCACTATGAGCATATGCCATTGTATTAACATCAGAAATTCGCAACGAAAATTGCTTCACTGACTTTCTTTATACTCATTCAAGGTTGAAACATTAAATAAAAAACAAACACTTCGAAAGGAAACTTATTTTGAACCAATTTCCTCAGTTATGTTTATCATCCACAGTTCTCAGTAGAAATTGCTTCATTACCATGAAACATTGCAACTTTCCAAAATATATTGAAAACTAATTACTATGAGCATATACAATTGTTTCATTGACTTTTGTTAGATGCTCATTGAAGGTTGAAATGTCTTTTAGAGTTTATGCAGCCAATTTAATGCCTCAGAATATGTATATATACCTGGATGTGTATTGGTTTGAAACTAACATATATTTCATATATGGCAATAGCCAGGCAAAAATCAGCATCCGGCAAAATTAGCCGAACCACTGCCTTTCTGTAAGGAGGGTAGGGATCTTCAATTTGCCCAACATAGCATGGTACACGGGACCGACGTCTTTACATCACCTCTGAAGGGCGGAACGTGCAGTCATTAACTTGCTCAAGCACAATGCCACAACCTCTGTTGATGTTACTGAAAATGTAAAAGGGGAAACCTGGGAGTCGAACCCAGTACCCGTTGGGTCCAGAGGCAGACGATCTTACCACTGGACCACCGAGGCTCAATATTTACTATTCACATTATTGTTTTCCTGTTGTTTTCCATAGTATATGTCAAATATCGATGTATGTAGATGACGTCATATTATCATTTATTATTTATATTATAAAAAATTTGTTCACCCCTTGATTTCCTTCTTTATTTAAAATGACACAATATTCATCTGGCAACAGTGCACATCGTCGTGCATTCATTTCACCTCTCGAATCGACCCGATCCATTGTTTACTTCTTAGATGAGTACAACACAAGATTACCCTGTTTTTTAATGTTTGATGATTATTTCGCAGTCTCACAGTATCATGTTGATATTTAGATCATGTTTATAAATTAAAGGTTATGTTTTTCAAAATCATACTCCAAAAAAGCTAATATTTACTATGTTTCATATATGAATTTGTTGTCTCTGTAATATGAAATAATTTGATCAGTGTAAAACTTCCAAATAAAATTAAACTGCACAGTATCCAGACTATTATCAGCTTGATAGGAAATGAAAGGAATTTTGACCTTATAAAATAAGAAACCAGAAATAGGTCCAAAGAATTTTGCCCTTATTATTGCATCAATTCTTGGCAAATTTGTGATCTCTTCATTTATAAAACCATTTTCTATGATTAGTCTTTGAAAGTTATAGGGGAAAAGTTCTAACATAAAAGAATAGTTAGGATCTGCAGAATAGTCATATAAAAAACAGTTTCGTTAACTATTAGAGTAAGGCAGTCATGACCTTAGCCGTCACTAGGCGGCTATATGGAAAAACGGGACTAAGACCTAGTATGGCCCACTGGCTGTACACAAGGGTGGTCAGACCATCGTTAACATATGTGGCACTGGTCTGGTGGCCTAAGGTGATACAAGCCAGTGCCAAACAAAAATTAGGCAAGATCCATAGGATGGCTTGCCTAGGCATCACAGGGGCCATGTCTTCAACCCCAACAGCCACCATGGAGGTGTTGCTGGATCTGCCCCTCCTAGACTTAGTTATTATGGGGGAGGCCAGGCTAGGACTATACAGACTAGCCTGCAATGGTAGACTGAAGATCAACCCAGGCTTCAGGGGCCACTGCAAAATTCAGGAGATCGTGAAGGAGCCCATGCTTGAAATGAGGTCAGACTTAGCGAGCCCGCGAATGTGCAGGGAAAACAACTTTAGAGTGGAAATCCCCGACCGTGAGGCATGGCGGGAGGAGCCGCCGGGCATACCACGGGATGCACTCGTCTGGTTCAGGGACGGATCCGGCAGGGAGCGTGGGACGGGGGCAAGTGTTTACTCAAAAGGACTGAGGGTAAGTCATAGTATTTCCCTTGGGGCCCATGCAATGGTGTTTCAGGCCGAGATGTACGCCATCCTGCACTGTGTGCGGGAGAACAAGAGGAGGGGCTACACCAACAAGCGGATCCTCATAGCCACAGACAGACAGGCAGCCCTTAAGGCACTAAGTAGCCCACTGGTAAATTCCTGGCTGGTGAGTGAGTGCCGAGGTGAGACGAGCGACCTGGTTGGGCAGAATGAGGTGACCCTCATCTGGGTGCCGGGTCACTCAGGGGTCAAAGGCAATGAAGAAGCTGACAGTCTCGCGACGAGAGGGTCAGCTGAACCATTTATGGGACCAGAACCAGCTCTGGGCATGACAAAGAGCACTGCCAGGGAAGCCATTAAGTCCTGGGTCAGAAACCAACACAAGGTGTACTGGGCGGACTGTCCAGGGCTCAGACATGGGAAGTCAATAATTGATGGACCCAGTTCAAAGAGATCTGTGGAGCTGCTAAATCTTAGCAGAGGACAGCTCAGAAACACAACAGGTCTCTTGACGGGACACATGGCCGTCAAGAAACACCTGCATAAAATGGGGCGGTTCGAAGGGGACCTCGCATGCAGACTCTGCGGCGAGGGGGAGGAATCAGCCCAGCACATCTTGTTCGAGTGTAAAGCTCTGGACTGCAAAAGACAACTGATCTACAGTCAGTCTAGACCGGAGACAGAGCAATATACATCTTCACCCTACCAATCGCTGTGCAGACTGGTTCAAGGCACAGTGATTTTGGAATGGGTGGAGTAAGACTAAGGGTATGCACAATCAACCAAAAGTTGCAGTGCTATCGGGGCGGCAAGGCCGCGGACGAGCCCTGAGGGAAAAAAAAAGGCAAGGCTTAAAACCATCACAGTTGCTAGTATTTGCATCACATCATAAACAGAATAAAAATTTCGGTAATTTTGCAGATGAGCGACATATCATGTTTAAACAAACTGAGTGCCAATAGATGGAGCGTACCAACTTACATACACGTTGATACTATATTTACTTTATGGTTATTTCCTGGCAGTGAAGTATGGTGGTTGGTCATGGGTGGCTCGTTCATCTATCAAATTTCCCTAATTCTTTCTGTAAAAGTAGAATACTTATTTGTAAGGCACTTTGTACTATTATTGTAACAATAAACAATAAAAGCACTTTCTGTTGTAAGTCGAATTGCAATCTTTTCATTTTATTTTTAGCCTGACATGGATAACTTAATTCATCGGTTAATCAAATGGACCACAAATGCCATAGAACCTCTCCAAACCTATTCAACAGGTCTTCTTGCTGCTGCTATGGAAATACCTGATATAGCTACGAGATTTCGGTAAGTACTTACTCGTTTTAACCCTTTTAGTGAATTTTTATTAAAAAAGATTAACTAATAAAAAGGTATCGATGGTGACTGCAAAAATTTTTTCAAATGATAGCGAAGTAGGACCCCTAGAACCCATATCCGGGGTCAGTTTCAATATATATATATATATATATATATATATATATATATATATATATATATATATATATATATATATATATATATATATATATATATAATTTATTTATTTTCTTATGATACATTTTACAAGGTACAATACAAATAAGCTTAGGCTTGTGGCTGTATTAAATGTACAATTTTAAAGCTAGTATCTAAAATAATGTTTTTAGCGAAAGTAGTGTTTAAAAACTGTCAGATTTGACAGTATAATTGTAATTTATTCTCACTCCTCACAAGTATAGTTCTCTCAGTGGCTAACACGTCCAGTTTTGTTAAACTATTATCAGCTTTCTTGTTCAGCAATTTCCATATTAACTTGTTAATGAAAACACAGTGTAGTTTTAAATTTTCTTCCCACTAAAATGTTGAAGCTCCTCTATAGGATTTCAATGAAACCAGGCAAGTGCCTTTCTTTTATTAGTGGTTTGGATGAGTTCGTTAGTCAGGAATATCCAACAAGGTTTTCCCGGAAAATTTTGAGTTTTCTTGCGAAAAAAAAATTTTTCTCGGACAATTACTAAGTTATTTTAATGATATTTGACGAATATGTTGCCTTGCAAAAGACCTTACTACGCACCAAAATTCAACTTTCTAAGTTTATAAAAAATTGAGTTATTCAAATTTTGAGTTTTCTTTAGAATATTTTTTTTCTCCGAAATTTACAAAGTTATTTTAATGAAATTTAGTGCATATCTTGCTCTAGGAAAGACCTTACTACGCACCAAAATTCAACTTTCTAAGTTTATAAAAAATTGAGTTATTCAAATTTTGAGTTTTCTTTAGAACTTTTTTTTTCTCCGAAAATTACAAAGTTATTTTAATGAAATTTGGTGGATACGTTGCTTTAGGAAAGACCTTATTACGTACCAAAATTCAAGTTTCTAAGTTTATAGAAAATTGAGTTATTCCAATTTGAAGCATTTAATAAAAATTCACTACCATAACGCACTTGCTGCGCCCCGAACTTTTTTTAATAATTAATTTAGAAAATTAGGTGTACTGCATTTTACTCATCTTTAGCGAATTTTTATAAAGAAGAATGTACAACATGGTTTGTGAAGCTTCTACACCACCTATATACTTCCGGATTTATGCATTACACTGGAAAATTATTTCCGGTAGTTAAGTGTGATGGCCAGTTCTGAGTCAAGTGTTTCTGTGGAAATGCAAATTTTCTTCTCTAAAATGCTATATCTTTGAAAATCATCAATTTATTTTTTGTGAAATTTAACTCATATGTTGCCATCAAACCAATGTTCCAGACCACATTTTAGTTCAGTAATTGCAAACCACGTTTTTCCGGTACTCAAATTTAATTGAATTTAAAAATTGCCACCAAATATATTCCCGGTCAGAAAAAACATTACTGTTATAAAGTTCAATAGAATAAACAAAGATGGATATATTACATCTTTTAGTTGTCAGTAGTTTTTGTAATCAACTTGTCACATTTCCATATGCTAATAATAATAATAATACCTTTATTTGCTTCTCCTCTTACACTATACAGGTGGAACATTGAAAACGAAACAGACCGATTTGCGTCCTGAGAAATTTTTTTTAAGAAACGCTGAAACAGGTGAATTTTAATGTTGAGGGGGACATGTTTTGACATAAAACTCAACTTTATCATATAAACCACTTAAGGGTGGTGATAACAACCCTTACATTTTAAATAGGGAACATGGGTCGAGTGTTACATCATTTGAAAGCTCTTTCTTTTCTGAATTCAGCGCACAAATTTTTTTGGAAGTTGTATCAGCTCGTTTAAAAAATTATTCACAGTTGGAGTTGCAAGAACGCATTTCATTCATTGTGTAAAAATTATTCACAGTTGGAGTTGCAAGAACGCATTTCATTCATTGTGATAAGAAATGCACTAATTAGTCAATTTTTCGGAAAAAAACCAAACGTTCAAAAATGTTTCTTCAGTTAAGTAAGTGTTCAAATTGTTGACCACCAGCTTCCATACAAAAGTACAAATTTTGTTCAAAACGAGCTTTGACATTCTGGAGCATTTGTGAAGTTATTAGACGGCATTCTTCAATAATGTGTCGTCGTAATTCTTCCAGAGACTCCAGTTCTGTTGTGAAAATTCTACTCTTTAAATGGCCCCATAGCAAGATGTCTAAAGGAGTTAAATCCGGTGATCTAGGGGGGCACTCAATAGCACATCTACGCCCAATCCATTGCTCTGGAAACTCTCTGTTCAAAAACTCCCTAACATGTTGTGTTAGGGAGGAGCTCCATCTTCTTGAAACACTAATTGATTTTCTTGATAGCGATCATCATTTTCAACAATGTCAATTAGTAGAGGGTAAACGATATCTTCTAGTAACTCCAAATACGTTTCGCCACTCAAATTTCCATCAAGAAAAAATGGTCCGATTAAACGGTCTCCAAAAATGCCAGTCCAGACATTCAATTTCTGTGGAGTTTGAGTGTGGACTGGATTATTATCTGCCCAATAACGACAATTATGACGATTGACTAGAGTTTAATAAAAATCTACACTCGTCTGAAAAACAGATATTGAACAGAAAGTTCCCGTTATCGTGCAGTCATAACTTCACAAAACTCTAGCTGCCGATCAAAATCATCTTCATTCAGTTGTTGTACAAGATGAATTTTATACGGGTGAACTTTATGATGCTTCAATATTCGCCGAATAATTCTTCTTTTGATGTTTGAAACAGTGGCCAATTTTCTCGTGCTCAAAGTTGGGTCTGCAGCAATTTGTCCTAAAACTTCAATGTCAGTAGTCTCATTTCTAACCGGAAATTCACATTCAGGATCCCGTTTTTTGTTGGCTACTGACCATTTTGTCGATACTTTGCAACTAACTCCAAAATGTGTTTTCTGTTAACATGTCTGTTCCGATGTCGTTCATTAAACAAATTTGCGGTACGGTTGGCACAGTCATCGTTTTTGAAAAAAAAGAGTAATTATTTCAACTCTTTCTTCTACAGAATACACCATTGTGAAATTAATTTTCGGTAGTACTATCAAGTATCAAACCGACTGATAAACTGAAATAATAAACCGCATTTCTCTCATTCCGGTAAGAAATGTTCTGATAGTCAATTTTTTGTTTACAAACCAACAAAACATTGACTATCAGCACATTTCTTATCAGAATGAGTGAAATGCTTTTTGCATCTTCAACTGTGAATAATTTTCAAACAAGTTGATAAAACTTCCAAAAAAATGAGTGTACTGAATTCAGAAAAGAAACAGTGTTACATCATTTGAAAGCTGTTTCTTAGCTTTCAAATGATGTAACACTCGACCCATGTTCCTTATTTAAAATATAAGGGTTGTTATCACCATCCTTAAGGGGTTGATGTGACAAAGTTGAATTTTATGTCAAAACATGTCCCCCTCAATATTAAAATTTACGTGTTTCAGCGTTTCTTTAAAAAAAATTTTCTCTGAGCGCAAATCGGTCTGTTTCGTTTTCAATGCGCCACACTATATATACATTCAAATCCAGATACAAAGTAAGATAAAAATTATCTAATTATAAACATTATGAGGATCAACAAATTGGACGGGATTCAGCTAAAGCTGTTCTTCCATCCCCTCCCAAACTCTTCAAACACAAACAAATAAAGCATGTCTTACAGAGAATCGCAATAACAAAGCTGTGATTGATAAAGCTTCCGTGTAACAAATTCACGTCCCGCAAGTATCACCTGTTGTAAGATCAAAACACTAAGAGTCGAACACTAATAATCGAACATGGTCATCCTCTATACACCGGTCGGTCATTCTAATACTTACTGTCATCCATCATACATAATCTCCCCAAAATTAATTAATTATAAACATCCGTTCATCGTCCATCTCCCATATTACCAGCAACATTCACCCCTCTCACCCACACCCACAGCTTCACATTCTTAGATATATAATCTATTTTGTTTGAATTGTAGATCTTTTAGATATAATTTAACTTCCCTCTTAAAGCGCCCCAGAGACCCACAAAATTTTAGCTTATCAGGTAATTTGTTGAACTCTATATAGATTCTGTAGGTAAAGGACCTCTCAAATATCGCAGAATTATGCACAGGTGGAGATAATAGACCCTTACCCTTACTTCGAATATTTAAATTATGTACATCTGACCTGTATCACACTTTCTGATAGAGGTACTGCGGCACCCAAAGATCCAAAATAGAACCAAAAAGAGAGATTATGTGTACCTTTCGCCTATTGAACATCGTTAGCCATTCCATTTCTTTTAGCTTGTAAGTCACGCTATCGTATTTTCAGATGCCCCAGATGTACCACATACAGCACCTTTGAACACGCACAATTCTGCTCGTATTGGCCTGAGTCAGGCGTGGACCATAGACCACGTCGCAATGATTGAAATGCGATAGTATAAATGCCTCGCACAAAACAGTTTTCATTTCCCGCGTAAGAATATGCCTTTGCGGATATAATAACTTCAGACCCGCAAAACCCCTCTTTATACATTCATTTACGTGAGCAGTAAAGCACAACTTTGTATCTAGTGTAAGACCTAGGTTCTTACAACTCTGCATAGTGGCAACCACCTCGCCACAAACATTGATTTTTGGCTGAGGAATTAAGCTATTTACTTGTGGACCAAAAAAACAAGACTGAACACTTTGGGCCGTTTATTTTCAAGCCATGAGCTTCAGCATATTTTGCAAAATTTTGCAAGTCAGAATTGACGTATTCCACTGCGTTGCCCAATTCCTGGCTAGGAAATGAGTAGCAAAATTGAATATCATCGGCATAAGAATAAGCAAATTATATTTACATTATTTTGTTTTTTCAGGGAGCAAAACGGACGCTTGGTTCCCCTTTTGCTTCAAAGACTCAAGCGTTTACAATCATCATCTGAATTTATAAAGAAGTTTTCAGAGAGCAGACCTTTTGCACATCTTTCCACTATGAGATCACCGCCACCCATTAGATCGTCCGAAGGTATGAAGTCTCCTCCTCCGGTTTGGAATAAAAGACGTAAGTAGTAAGTATTTTCTTCTTGCTTAAATGTAAACTTGTAATTTTTCTTACAGCAAGAGAAAATGGTGTACTTAGCTGTGCTTCCACACATAGAGAAGATGCAGATTTCACGTTTGCTTCACCAAAAGCTGAGGTAAAGGCAACTTTTTCATTTTTTTTTTCCATTTGTACCTTTGTTTAAAGTAATTTCTACTTTCCTTTGCTTGTGTAAGTGTGTCACCGTATTAACATTGGGAATGTACGAGGGCGGGTCAATAAGTCCGTGACTTTTTAAATAAAACAGGTTTTTTTGACAAAAAATCATTTTATTTCTCAACATAGTCTCCTTTGAGCTCTGTACACTTTGTCCAACGTTTCTCCAATTTTTTTATCCCTTCCAAAAAATAAGATTTGTCGAGGTCCTCAAAATAGGTATTTGTTTGTGGGATGATTTCATTATTGGAGTCAAATCTCCTTCCGCCGAGCCATTTCTTTGTTTGGAAACAAGAAATAGTCACTCGGGGCTAAATCCGGAGAATAGGGCGGACAAGGGAGCAATTTGTAGCCCAATTTATGCAATTTCGCCATGGAGACTACACATGTGTGCACCCTTGCATTGTCTTGGTGGAAAAGAACTTTTTTCGTGGCCAAATGCGGTCGCTTTTTTTTCAAATCGTCATTGAATCATTTCAATAATTTGGTATAATATTCGCCATTGATTGTTTTTCTCTTTTGAAGGTAATCAATGTGGATTATACGCCGTGCATCCCAAAAAACTGTCTCCATGACTTTATTAGCTGACAAACCCACCTTGGCCGTCTTCGGCGCCGATTCACAAGGAGAAACCCACTGTTTTCACTGCTGCTTTTTTTTTTTTTTTGTTCCCTCAGGGCTCGTCCGCGGCCTTGCCGCCCCGATAGCACCGCAACCCTTGGTTGATTGTGCATACCCCTAGTCTTACTCCACCCATTCCAAAATCACTGTGCCTTGAACTAGTCTGCACAGCGATTGGTAGGGTGAAGTTTTATATTGCTCTGTCTCCGGTCTAGAGTGACCGTAGATCAGTTGTCTTTTCCGGTCCAGAGCTATACACTCGCACAAGATGTGCTGGGCTGATTCCTCCCCCTCGCCGCAGAGTCTGCATGCGAGGTCCCCTTCGAACCGCCCCATTTTATCTAGGTGTTTCTTGACGGCCATGTGTCCCGTCAAGAGACCTGTTGTGTTTCTGAGCTGTCCTCTGCTAAGGTTTAGCAGCTCCACAGCTCTCTTTGAACTGGGTCCGTCAATTATTGACTTCCCATGTCTGAGCCCTGGACAGTCCGCCCAGTACACCTTGTGTTGGTTTCTGACCCAGGACTTAATGGCTCCCCTGGCAGTGCTCTTTGACACGCCCAGAGCCGGTTCTGGTCCCATAAATGGTTCTGCTGACCCCCTCTTTGCGAGACTGTCAGCTTCTTCATTGCCTTTGACCCCCGAGTGACCCGGCACCCAGATGAGGGTCACCTCATTCTGCCCAGCCAGGTCGCTCGTCTCGTCTCGGCACTCACTCACCAGCCAGGAATTTACCCGTGGGCTACTTAGTGCCTTAAGGGCTGCCTGGCTGTCTGTGGCTATGAGGATCCGCTTGTTGGTGTAGCCCCTCCTCTTGTTCTCCCGCACACAGTGCAGGATGGCGTACATCTCGGCCTGAAACACCGTTGCATGGGCTCCGAGGGAAATACTGTGACTTACCCTCGGTCCTTCCGAGTAAACACCTGCCCCCGTCCCACGCTCCCCGCCAGATCCGTCCGTGTCTCCTCCCGCCATGCCCCGCGATCAGGGATTTCCACTGTGAAGTTGTTTTCCCTGCACATTCGCGGGCTCGCGAAGTCTGACCTCATTTCAAGCATGGGTTCCTTCACGATCTCCTGAATTTTGCAGTGGCCCCTGAAGCCTGGGTTGATCTTCAGTCTACCATTGCAGGCTAGTCTGTATAGTCCTAGCCTGGCCTCTCCCATAATAACGAAGTGTAGGGGGGGTAGATCCAGCAACACCTCCATGGCGGCTGTTGGGGTTGAAGACATGGCCCCTGTGATGTCTAGGCAAGCCATCCTTTGGATCTTGCCTAGTTTTTGTTTGGCACTGGATTGTGTCACCTTAGGCCACCAGACCAGTGCCGCATATGTTAACGATGGTCTGACCACCCTTGTGTACAGCCAGTGGGCCATACTAGGTCTTAGTCCCCACGTTTTTCCATATAGCCGCCTAGTGACGGCTAAGGTCATGACTGCCTTACGCAGTATTTTTCCAATGTGACCATTCCAGGTTAGCTTAGAGTCCAATACGACCCCAAGATATTTTACCTCCCTGGCCATTGGAACGCTCCTACCGTATAGAGTGAGAGTTCTGTGGCTTTCACACTTCCTCCTCCTCGTAAACGGCACGACGGTTGCTTTCTCGGGGCTCACCCCGAGCCCTTGATCAACCGTCCACCCTTCCACCACTTTCAGTGCAGTCTGCATACGCTCCCACACTGCCTGTGTGACCTTTCCTCGGACTATGATGACAATGTCGTCCGCATAGCCCTGTACCTCATACCCCCCTCTCGAGAGCCTCCCCAGCAGGCCGTCCACGACTAGACACCAGAGCAAGGGAGACAGAACGCTCCCCTGCGGACACCCCGCCGCGACCCCCGCCAGCAGAGTCCCTCCCGCGAGTGAGGTGAACACCGCCCTGTCCCTGAGCATGGAACCGATCCACCTGCAGCAGGTCTCCTCTATTCCACGCTCCCGGGCAGCTGCCAGAACCGATCCGAACGAGGTGTTGCTAAAGGCCCCCTCTATGTCTAGGAAGGCCCCCAGCGCCACCTCCTTGTTCTCCAGCGTATTCTCCAGTTTCAGCACCAGTTGGTGCAGTGCTGTTTCTGTTGAGAATCCTGCTCTGTATGCATATTGTCCGCAGTGTAGAGGATATGCTTCCAGTACACCGCCCCTAATGTGCCGGTCGAGCAGTTTTTCCACTGTTTTCAGCAAGAAGGACATGAGACTTATTGGCCTCAGGGACTTTGCCTGGTCTGTTGGACGCCCAGGTTTAGGAATAAATACAACCCTGGCCAGTCTCCATGCCCTCGGAATGTACCCCAGAGCCAGGCTGGCCCTCATAATGAGGGTAAGCACCGGCGCCAGTATATCTATCCCCTGTTGGAGCATGATGGGCATTATTCCATCAAATCCCGGCGATTTGTATGGCTTAAAGCTGTTAATGGCCCATCTGATTTTGCTCCAGGTAACCACCTCTTTAGCGACTGTCCAGTCTACTCTAGATGCCCGCCTATAAGGCGCCTCTATTTCTGAGTGTTCCCAGTCCGGAGGTGATTGGTTTATTATGTTACAGCCGGGGAAGTGCGTCTGGAGTAAAATTTCCATAGTTTCCTCCCCCGAGCTTGTAAAGCCTCCCGTGGGTGTTCTAAGGGAGCCTATGTTAGTCTGAGGGCCCTTAGACAGGATCTTGTGTAGTCGAGCACTCTCGGACGTGTTTTCCACTTCTTCGCAGTGCCTCCTCCACGACTCCTTCTTGGCGTCCCTCAGTCTTTTGTTATAGGTCGATAGGGCCTGTCTATATTCATCCCATGCTCCCGACCTTTTGGCCGCGTTAAACAGCTTACGAACCTGCGTCCTCCTTTGCCTGAGGTCCTCGTTCCACCATGGGACGTTCCTGGTGGACACCCTCATTTTCAGGGGGCAGTTGGCGTTATAGGCCGAGGTAATTGCGTCTCGCAATTGGACTGCTGCAATCTCGAGGTCTATTGAATCCCTTATGGCCCTCTCAACCCCCCGCAGTTCCACAGCTAGGTCTGCCCTGTAGGCTTCCCAGTCCGCCTTGCGGGGGTCCCGGTACCATACCGTTTCTCTTTCGACTTTGGCGATTTCAAACCGGATGTATCTGTGGTCTGAGCTACTCACTTCCCCAGACACAGCCCAGCTTTTAACAAAGTCACCCAGAAACTGGGTGGAAACTGTTAGGTCTAAAACTTCCTCACGCCGTGTTGTGACGAATGTCGGTTTATTACCTCTATTCAATATGTCTAAATTAAATTTCATAAAGAATTGTAAAAGTGCCTCACCCCTAGAGTTTGTGTCCGAGCTACCCCACAACTCATGGTGCGCATTCGCATCCATGCCGATGATGGTCTGCCATCCACCTGCTCTGCTACCCACCATCAGCTGCTCCAATTCGTTGGGTGGAGGAGGGTCCGTGCTGTCCCCTGGCAGATAGGCTGACGCGACAGTAATGTCCCTCAGCCCATCCGCTCCTCCACATCGGATTTTGATCGTTGCCAGGTCCCTGGAACAGAAATTCATTAGAGGGAGAAACTCTATCCCTTCCCTGACAAAAATGCAGGCCCTCGGATTCTCGCTGGACCTGCTGTAGATGAGCTTTCCATTAGCTCCGCCGAGTCCCTTGATCTCTCCTTTGTAGGAGTACGGTTCCTGGATGAGGGCCACATCCGTGTTCCTCAGAGCCATTAGTAGTCCGGCCGTGGCTGCCCTACTGTGTTGGAGGTTGACCTGAAGGAACCTAAGTCCCATTAACCCTTAATTGCTTCCCCAGTGGGCGGAAGCTAACCCTTCCCATGCCCCAGAATGCCTTGAAGGAGGTTCCTTCAAGGGCTCTGTAAGATGTCGGGTCGATCGAGAAGGCGAGCGTCTGCCCTTTCTCCTCTGCCTTCCTGCTTAGAACCGACCAGTGTTGCGTCCCCAGTTCAGGGTTCTGGATCTTAAGTCTGCTGATCACCGTCTCCTGCGGGACGGTGTCAGGGATCCGTACGAGGACCTTGCGTCTCTTTGGGAGTTCCTTGGGCTCGACGGCTGTCAAGTCCGCCCCCTCCCAAATCTGACCGAGGCCCCCGATCGTTTTCCGCAGCCAGTCCCGCGACTGCGGGCCGGCACAGGTTATCCAGAGGATGCCCCCCGTCAGGCGCGTCCGGTGGAACTGAGGCGGGCTCTCCCCTTCCTGAAGAGAGTCCACTGCAGCTACCACCGCAGCCTGGATCAGGTCCGCCTTCCCCTGGTCTAGCGTGACCTCAGGATGGCGTCTGTCAATCACCGCCATCCCGAGGCCCTCCGCAGCCTCCCTGTAAGAGCCAGTCTGCGCCGGTGTTCCGGCCTTAGTTCCTTTGGGAGGTCTGTCTGTAGTAGGCGTGCTAGAGCCAGAGCGCGGCGTCTTCCGACTCGCACTCTCCTCTTGCGCCTTTACAGGCACCCTGGCCCTTTTGGAACGTCTGTCTGTAGTGGGCGTGCTAGAGTTCGAGCGCGTCCTCTTCTGACCCGCACTCCCCTCTTGCGCCTTTACAGGTTTCTCGACCGTCCAGGTCCCGGCCGCCATTTTTTGCGCCCTCCGGAGCTTCTTTCTTTGCGCCCCGGAAAGACGCTTGGACTGCCGGGGCAGTCCCTCTACTCTAACAGTAGAGTCCTCACTGGTGGAGGGGCCCCCGGAGTCCGCGGAGCTCGCCGCCCTCCGGTGGGACCCAGCCTCCAGCTTGGGTGTCGGGGACAGGTCTCTGGCCGAAGCTACCCCCTGATCCCCCGTATCTACGCCGGTCGTGGGACCTCCAGAGTCCGCTGACGCACCCTGGCTCGTCTCCGTTTCCGGGATAGACTCAAGGCTCAAGTCTGTAGCCGGAGCCACTCCTCGAGCCTCATTGGTTTTGGTTTTATGTGTATTTATAATCTTCATGTTGTTCCCACGAGAATGGGGGAAATACTGTCCACACCATCAGAACCCCCTGTGTGGTGCAAGGCGGGTTACTCTGGAGGGTTGCCTGGTACTCCAGAGGTTCCGTTCACGACACCATCGCCCTGGTGCCATCCATCCATAGGCACGGGTCACGTGACACCGTAGATTGGGGGAGTTTAGTTCGACCTCCTTGTCTAGATCCGTCATGTTTAGTTATTAGCAGGGTCACCTCGTGCAGGATGCGGATTTTTACCGCGCATGACGGTCTTGGGGAAAGCTTCATCGGGAGTTTATGTTGTTATTTCCACTTCCTCAGCTTGCCCCCTGGAGTCCTTTGGCCCGCGACTCCTTAACCCCTCACTGCTGCTTGGTCTCTGGTGTGTTGTGGTCAATCCATGTTTTGTCCACGGTTACGAAACGGCACAAAAACTCATCCCTATTGCTGTTTAAAAACGCCAAACACTCCTACGAAGTTGTCACACGATTGCGTTTGTGGTCGATTGTGAGCAAACACGGCACCCATCTTGCAGATAGCTTTCTCATACTCAAGTGATCATGCAAAATTGAAACCACTGAGCCATGTGATATGCCCATGGCTTCCATAATCTCCCGCACTTTCAATCTCCGATCGGCAAACACCATATCGTGAATTATTTTAATTGTTTCGGGTGCAGCGACCTCAACTCTGCATCCAGAATGTTCGGCGTCATTTGTGGTTGTACGGCTGCAACAAAATTCAGTAAACCACTTTTTTACCATACAAATTGATGGTGCAGAGTCCCCATAGTATTTATCAAGCTTAGCCTTGGTTTGAGTGATGGTTTTTTTCCGCAAAAAATAATGTTTAATGAGCACACGAAATTCACTTTTTTCCATTTTCGTTATAACTCAAGAGGTTGCTTTCAATGGCTATCGAACGCAAACTAAATGACGCAGCTTCTTCAAAATTTGACAGGAGTCAACTGACAGATGCTTGTTGACGGACCAGTGTTGCCCTTCCTGTGAAGAGGTGGGAAATTCAAAAAGTCACGGGCTTATTGACCTCTCCTCGTAGCTCAAATGACTTTTTGTGACGCGAGTAAAGCATATGATAGCATTTCGACTACAAAGTCTGCTTCTTCAGAGTGGGCACCTATAACATCAGCAGTGTCACAAGGCTCAATACTAGGCCCATTTTTGTTTATAATGTATATTAACAACTTAACCTCAAAAAATCTTAGCTTCTTGAACATTTGCCGGATTATGGCTAAAGTGCACTCCAAAAGACAGAAAATACTCAGTAGCAGCACCATTAACTCAGTAGTGGCACTGTTAATTAGGTTGTGAGGTCGTAGATTCGGTAGTGGCAGTGTTAACTCAGTAGCGGCAGTGTTAACTCAGTAGCGGCACTGCTAACTGCTTACTCACAGTTATTAATTTGATGTGCCACAAAATGTCAAAATTGTATGTATATTAACTAATATATATTTTGGAAATGTGGCAGTTAAAGGAATTTATATTTATACAGAGGGTGTCTAAATTGATGCGAAAAATTTCAAAGGGTGGTTTTTTAGCAAAAAATTAAGAGGGGTCTTTTATATAATTTTTAGTTTAAATCCCCTTTCCCTCACAAGCTACAACCATTTGAAATAAGGGCAAAAAAAATGTTTTTATTAAAAATCTCCACTATGGAAGAACTTAGAAAAATGTAATTTTGCAGATGATTGATGCTAATAACTAGGTGAAGATTGGAACCTGTGATGAGCACTGATAAGTACACTTGGGGAACCCAAATACCACAACACATATTTTTAAAGACCTGACGAATTTTTCATCCTCTGATGACGCTAACTTTGTTAGTGAAACGATCATCAGGTCTTTAAAAATATGTGTTGTGGTGATTTGGCTTCTTCGAGTGTACTTATGGTGCTAATAAAATGGCAGTTTTTGACCGTTTTTGTAACCCTGAAATGTTATCACAATGTGGTGAAAAGTCAACCCCTACATTATTTTGCATCGGAACCTTTTGATGTGTCTACATTTTCCTATTGTTTGCTTTCCTTTTTGACGTAATATTTTTTTATGTTTTCTCAGGATGCAGAATCAGAAAACGGACCAAAACGAAAGAAGCCGAAACTGGAATCTGATTCACTGGTAGCACCGGCAGAAGTCGCCCCAGCAAAAGGATTTCTCTTCTCTGAAACCAGTAATTCATCCTGGGCAGAACTTGAAAGTTTTATGATAGGCACAGTCCAGATATTCCCGCCCACTGTAGCTACCCGTCAGATACTTATTCTTCGTTATCTCTGTCCCATGGGTGAATATCAGGAGTTCCTCAGCCACGTCTTTGAAAATAATGCCTTAGAACTTATACTGACCTACGTTAATGTTAGAGAAACTAAAGAAGCAAGATTGGCATTCGAAGCATTAAAGTATTTATCATCTCTATTGTGTCACAAGAAGTTTTCCATTGAATTTATTCAGCGAAAAGGACTGGAGGTATGTATGTTTCGTTAATTTATGCAACCATACAATGAACAAAATCAGATTGAAAAATTACCTGTTGAGTGTTAATGTTTTGTGTTTTGAACTGTGTAATTATTTTACAGGCCTTGTTGGAAGTTCCTAGACCATCAATTGCAGCAACGGGGGTATCCATATGCCTTTACTACCTCGGGTATTGCGAGGAAGCAATGGAACGTGTGTGTTTACTTCCAAAAATTGTAGTGTCGAGCTTAGTCAAGTAAGTATTTGAGTTTATTCGGGAAAAAATGTGTAATTGTCACCAGCAAAATTACCAGATTAACGATAGTATCTTGTTCTTGGTCTTCACTATAGAATACATTGTCATCTTCAGCAGTCATCCTCATCACAGTAGTAGTAGTAGTAGTAGTAGTAGTAGCAGTGGTGGGGAGGCTAACGCCAAGCAAGTATGCCACAATGGGCCCTTTTTGCCAACCCCAGCAACCATGCTCTACTCTTCCTCGGTTCCGTCGCCAAACCGCCTCCACCTCGAAATGAAGGTCGTGGCGGTCTTAAATTGGACGGTACTTACCTGATTCCTCTGCAGAGTCCTCGATCCGAACAAGTCTGCTCGAAGACTCCCAAAAGCCTCGCATTCACACAGGTAGTGGTAGGACGTTTCCTCATCCTCGCCGCATTCCTGGCAAATGGGATCCTACGCCTAACAATGTGAGGTGTCTTCTAAGGGCGCAGTCGCCTGTCAGCACCCCAAGGATGCGGCAAAGCGTAGGTCGACTCCTACAGAGTAGCCAGACAGCTTTATCTCTGTGCGGCCTCCCCACGAAGTCCCTCGCCTGCCTACAGCCACCAACCGACCCTCAGTGCCTCTCCATTGCTTCCCCAGTCCACCTGTCCAAAGCGACAGACTGTCTTCCTACTTATGCCTATCGCAGGTTCTGGCCCACAGATTGGCCTCCGGGAACCAAGCCTTGCGAGATTATTCGCTACCTCATTCTCTGCTACGCCACAGTGTCCCAGAACCCACACCAGCTGCACCTCCTTTGTCCTGGCTAGATCTTTGAGGGCCTCAGCATACTCCTGAACCAGTATTGACCTGATTCTGGCCTCGCAGACCGCCCGGAGGACTGCCTGGCTATCCGAGCAAATGTAAACACATTTCTCGGGGCTCCTCCTCACATCCTGTCTATTGGCCACAGACAGGATAACGTATACCTCTGTTTCGAATGCCGTGGTATATGTGCCAAGAGCACTCATCACAGTAACTGAAACATGTTTGATTTTCCGTTTGAGAACAACTCTCCTGATTTGTAGTAAATGTTTCACTGATTTTTGTTGAAGAGGGAGAAACCGCCTCTGCAGTTACTGGTTTTGCACTTACAATAACGTCTTCACAGTAGCATAATAATACTCTATGTGAAAACTGGAACCTGTGATGAGCACTAATAAGTATACTTGGAGAACCCAAATCACCACAACACATATTTTAAAAAGACCTTACAATCGTTTCACTGACCACGTCAGTATCATCATCACAAGATGAAAAAATTCTAAATTAAATTAGCAGCTACCATGTATTTATACCGCACCTAGGTAGACGAAGAAAGCCGAAGTAAAAATTGTAGTCGGCGACCCATCGTTTGTCTATTGTGTCAATATTGAACAGACGAGGTCGAAGAACTACTTTAATCTTCTGATCGACAAATTTATGAGCTTTTATCTAATTTAAAGGATAATGGGCTGAAAATGAAAGGTACCGAGATATTTAAGGAAGCTCAACGTTGTTTTTGATCTAAAAATTCACTAGGTGAATATTGGAGACCATGACGAGCGCCGACAAGCACATCTGGCGAACAGACCAATAACATCCGCACATCTCTTTTAAAAAACAAAAACGACTGTTTACCACACAAAGAAGATAAATTTGCCAACTAAAATTCTACATAAAAACAAGTATTTGTATTGATTTCTTATTCTACGTAAAAACAAGTATTTATATTGACTTCTTAGACGCAAAGAAAACGAAAAGGGGATTTTTTAAGTCGAGAACTAAACGTAGAGCCTAGTATCTGTATAGACCGGCCGACCTATTGACAATAATTTATTATTCTGCCAGACAGATAAGGAGTGTTTAGCTGGTCAAATGCAAAGTGAAAATAAAGGGCTTGAAATTAAAGGTGCTGCAAGATTCAATGACGTTTTGTTCTTAATCGACTTTGATATATAAACACTTTCATAAGCATCAAGCATAGTTTGTTGTCTAACATTTTTGACAAGTTTCAAATTTTCCTTGTCAATGTGGTGATTATTATCCCATATATGTTGTGTCACACATGATTTGTCTACAGTACCATATCGCAAATGTGCGAGAGGTTCACGAAATCTGGTGGCTTTGTTTCTCTTAGTTTGATCCACGTGTTTAAGATAACAATCTTTGCAACTTATCTCACAAATACCCGACATTTCAGTGGCTTTATCTTTGTTATTCGTATTACTTTTTTGAAAAAAAAATATTTTAAAAATTTGTTGGGTAATATGAAAGTTGTTTATAGACAGTGATGGTGGGATTAGCTGTCAAGTCTAAAACAAAAAAATAAACGTAGCAAATAAAATAAAATTGTCGATTTACTTGATGCAGGTCTGTTATTTTTTAATTCACTGGACATAAAACAGTCAACAATAAATGTTGCTATACCACTGGAACGACTTGTCTTTTTTATGTCTTTTATTTTTCTTCACACACTACTGACTTGCTTAAACACATATGAAAACTATCGGGTTACATCTGGCTCCGCCAGATTATTTTTAACCGTTTTGCCCATCAGCAAGATAAACGGTTTTTAGACAAACGCTTTGGTTTTGCAGCGTTCTTACTCAGAACAGTTTCGAGTAAAACAGCGTTAAAAGATCACAAGGTGTGGAAGATTGTTTATCGGTCTCTTTAGTCTAGGTCCCAAATTTTGCTTAAATGATACAAAATGCACCTCAAATGATTAAGAAGTTTAAGACTTGAAAAAACAAAACTACAGTAGTTAAAAAAACTTCTGAAGTTACTGAAACACTGTTTTGTATTTTTTATAGCTTAATCCATGTTATTTTTTTGTAGGTATGCCCTTTGGTTATTAGAATGTTCCCATGATTCAGGAAGATGCCATGCAATTATGTTCTTTGGTTTAACATTTCAATTCAAGATCGTTTTGGAAGAGTTTGATGCGCAAGATGGTTTAAGAAAGTTACATAATGTGGTAAGTTAAACCTATTGTTGTTTTCAATAACTAAAAATAGATGAAAAAAACTTGTAAAACTTGTGTTTCCCTATGCATGATTATTTTATGGCTTCAGAAGCTAAGGCAATTAGCGAGAAACTGTGGTGTTTGACAGACAGGATGTTAGCAGAGAGCCTAATTAACAATACGAGCAGCAGGAAATGAGAATTAGTTAATTATTGTTGCTCTTACTTGGTGAACCCATTCCATACTAAATATTTGTAAAGCCAGATAACTAGTCTCGACATCTATATTTAGTAAGAAATTAGAAGTGTGTGTATGTGTGTTTTGTTTCTTTAACGTTGGCCTATTTCCGCGACTATGGCCAATCACCGACGCCAGGGAGCAGTTTCACCTCACTATCCTGGAAATTTTGCCCAACTCCCGTCTTTCTGTAAGGAGGGTAGGGATCTTTAACGTGCCCAACATAACACGAACACAGGACGGACGGCTTTACGCCCCCTCCGAAGTGCGGAATATGCAGACATTCAACTTGTTTAAATACAATGCCAGAACCTCGGTTGATGTTAATGTTACAGTTTCTACCGAAAAAGTGAAAGGAGTACCCTGAGATCGAACCCAGTACCCTTCGATTCAGAGGCACACGTTCTTACTCCTGAACCACCAAGGTTCTGAAATTAGAAGTTAATTATACCTTATAACAATAAACTTCACTAGGCTAATATTTTTACTCAATAACATTAAAGTAAAATAAAGGTTATTTTCTTTGAAATTAGTTTCGCCTCAACTTTGTAACTGGTTGTGCGTTTACTGTATTATGCAACACTCCTGTTTTTGGAATATCTAATTTGCACTGTTACGTTCCACTACAGAGCAGGAATGTGGAGCAGAGACACACACAAATAAATGAAATATCTGAGAAAGCTAGAGCTAAATGAAAAATTGTATTAAAAGTTAAACAAGAAAAACAGAAAAAATACTGTACGCAGAGTTCGTCTATATTGGTCAACACCACAAGGCAGTACAATTTCATAAATAACACAAGGCAATTTAAATAACAACATATTTAACAAGGTAATTTAGCGGTTCTTTTAAATAACTCGTGGTAATTAACTCTTCATCGTATTGCAGCAATTGTTCTCAAAAAATGTGCACCAGAACTTGCTCATGTCCTGACTCGTCTGTTTTAGACATCTTACAATAGAGGCATATTCCCTAGTAACTGGAAAACTGCTCGAGTACAACCCGTCCCCAAGAAAGGATCCAAAGCGTTTCCTAGCAACTACAGACCTATTTCTCTCCTTTCATTCGTCTATAAAGTGATGGAAAAGTATATAAACACCGAATTACTAAAATTTCTTGAAAAACACAGTCTAATCCACGACAGGCAGTATGAACTCTGTCAGCGCAGATCAACTGCTGACCTCCTTTTCTTTGTCACCCATTCTTGGAACAAGTCTGTGGAACTACACGGTGAATCCCATATTGTCGCTCTAGACATCCAAAGCATTCGACCAGGCCTGGCACGCAGCACTGCTTAATAAGCTTCCGGCCTATGGCGTACCACCAAAACTCTGTACCTGGATAGCAAATTTCCTCTCCAACCGGAGCATTTCTGTTGTCGTGAATGGTCATTCCTCAAACTGTATCCAATTAATGCTGAAGTCCCTCAAGGTTCAGCTTTAGCCCATACTTTGTTTCTTCTCCACATCAATGACCTCCTCTCTAGCACATCCAACCCACTTCACAGTTACGCAGACGACAGCACCCTCCACTCAAATGTACAATATTCTAAGCCTGTCTCTTTAGCCCAATTAGATGAGGATTGCAGACTCATGGATGGTTCTGCCTCTGTGGATCTCCAAAAAATATTAGACTGGGGAAGTAGAAATCTTGTACAATTCAACTCCACCAAATCTCAGTCTTGCTTTCTATCTCATAAGAGATACACCAGCCCTAGATCCATCACAATGAACAACCAAGTTATTCAAAGTAATAGTCCTTTTCACTTGTTGGCATTTCTGTGGATCGAAATCTCAATTGGCACCAACATGTCACATCAATTGCAGAAGCGGCTGCTAAGAAATTAGGTTTCCTCTTCCTGGCTCGCAAATACTTTTCACCAGCTAATCTCTATACCTTATATACTTCACAAATAAGGCCAAAGCTTGAATACTGCTCCCACATCTGGGGTGCCGATGCCGCTTCTACACTCGCTATCCTGGACTCCATTCAGAAGAGAGCTATATGTCTCATCGGTGATCCTACCCTCACCCAAAGGCTGCCATCCCTTGCTTACCGACGTGCCGTTGGTTACCTCTCTCTCTTTTATATATATCTGCACGGGCACTGCTCAGAGGAGCTTTCTTCCATAGTTCCTCCACCTGCTGCCCCCAACATATCTACCTACCCAACAGAGCGAATGCACCCTTTTACTGCCCAGGTTTCCAGACATAGAACATCTTGTTATGCCCGCTCTTTTGTCCTAAGGACTTCCAAATTGTGGAATTCCTTGCCGGCACATGTTTTTCCTTCTCCTCCGAACCTCCAAACCTTAAGGTCCAGAATTAACAAGTTGCCTCTTTCCTCCTTGTTGACACCCACGGTACGATAGTATTTAGGCTGTAAGCCATCAAGGTGTGTTGTTGAAATATGTATATAAAAAAAAATTAGTACATCAAGGTTTAAAAATAACTCATGGTAGTAACCGAGTGCAACTTCTTCAACTGCTGATGCTTAGTGTTAAATTAAAACAGCTATATCTTTATTAACTAGCTTTATTTATTTTTGCATGTTTATTTTTGGTTTCAGATTGCAACGCTTCCCATACTGTTACCTGACAATGACACAGGACAACTTAACGAGGATCAGGAATGTGCGGCAAGACAAATTGTGAGACATGTTTGTGTTGCATATCGCAGATATCTGGAAGCACACCTTTACCATAAGGTAGAGCTTATAAGGCAGTCTCACATTAAGCCACTTCACCCAGCTTTACCCGCACAGCCCAGCTATAAGGTATGTTTATTTGTGAAAGTGTGTCCAATGAAAATAACCTTTCTGCTTGGTTGAAAATTTAATTTTTCTTCACACTCTTATATATACATATATTTGTCTTTTACAGGCATGCAAGGCATCTTCTGAGGAAATGCAACAACAAATAGAAACCCTTTTGGAGGTCATGCCGTTCAGGGGACACTGGGCGCCAGTCGATCAGTTGCTGAAACTTGGCTGTATTACGCTTTTACTTAAGATTATAGCTTACGCTTATGAGTGGAATTACAGTGGTCGTGCGGAGACTGTGCGCTCAGCTTTGGATGTGATAGCAATCGCTTGTATTATGCCGAAAGTACAGCTTTTGCTCTGCGATAGAGTGGATCTTCCCGAAGAAACTGTGGTCACTGTCGGTAAGTTTTGTTTTTAGGTTTTATTGCAATAAATGGTCATTCTCATCTCATGATTTATGGATCTGTGTTCCAGCATTTGCTTCAATACTTCTGGATAATGATCACTTTTTATTTAACACTTCATTAATTTGGCAATGATTGGTATTGTAAATTGTAAGGTACACGTTAAATTTCTTGTAGTAATATTATTTATTCCATTCCACGAGCTGCATTATCAAGATCATTTATAAATTGTAAGGGTTTCTTCCTCATAAGGTTTAACATTGTATATGGTTATATAGTTGTTCTTCAGCCTGGAGCACCCCAGTAGATCTTAGAGGTCACAGTGACAAAAGCGAATGGCCAGCTGCACCACCCTACTCTCCCCAATATCTAGTTTGGTCTTTTTACTTATTGTGCATGCCCTTAGTCTTTATACTCCACCCATTCCAAAATCACTGTGCCTTGAACTAGTCTGCACAGCGATTGGTAGGGTGATGTTTTATATTGCTCTGTCTCCGGTCTAGACTGACCCTAGATCGGTTGTCTTTTGCAGTCCAGAGCTTTACACTCGCATAAGATGTGCTGGGCTGATTCCTCCCCCTCACCACAGAGTCTGCATGTGAGGTCCCCCTCGAACCACCCCATTGTATGCAGGTGTTTCTTGACGGCCATGGGTCCCGTCAAGAGACCTGTTATGTTTCTGAGCTGTCCTCTGCTAAGATTTAGCAGCTCCACAACTCTCTTTGAACTGGATTCGTCAATTAGTGATTTCCCATGTCTGAGCACCGGACAGTCTGCCCAGTACACCTTGTGTTCGTTTCTGACCCAGGACTTAATGGCTCCCCTGGCAGTGCCCTTTGTCCCGCCCAGAACTGGTTCTGGTCCCATAAATAATTCTCCTGACCCTCTCTTGGCGAGACTTCCAGCTTCTTCATTGCTTTTGACCCCGAGTGACCGGGCACCCAGATGAGGGTGACCTCATTCTGCCCAGCCAGGTCGCTCGTCTGGTCTCGGCACTCACTTGCCAGCCTGGAGTTTACCCGTAGGCTCCTGAGGGCCTTAAGGGCCGCTTGGCTGTCTGTGGCTATGAGGATCCGCTTGTTGGTGTAGCCCCTCCTCTTGTTCTCCCGCACACAGTGCAGGATGGCGTACATTTCGGCCTGATAGACTGTTGCATGGGTTCCGAAGGAAATACTATGACTTACCCTCGGTCCTTCTGAATAAACATCTGCCTCCCGTCCCACGCTCCCTGCCGGATCCGTCTGTGAACCAGACGAGTGCGTCCCATGGTAAGCCCGGCATCTCCTCCCGCCATGCCTTGCGGTCGGGCACTTCAACTTCTTGGCTAATCTTGTACCTCCACATCCATAAAATAATAATTTTACTTACCATTAATTAATGAATAATCAACTGTTTTATTACAACATGGTTTATTATTTACAAAGTTTTTTGTTCTTTTCCAATTGCACCTCCTTAATTTGTTTTCAACAAACTGTTTTCAAATAGTCACTTAAATTGTTGCATCTTTTCTTTCATCTTGTAACTCATGTGGTTTTATGTTTCAGTCTATTTTTTTGTATAATCGACTGCGTTAAGAATTTGTGTTCAACAAATTCAAGTATAAATTGCAATTGCGGCAACCAACCTCTTCGTGGAAAAATGGGGAGATCCCGACTTTTGAATTTTGATAAATTTGTTAAAATCAGCATGAACTAGGACTTCTAGAACTCATATCCGGGGTCAGTTTTAATTTATATATAAAACCAATAACCCAAAATTTTGGCGTGTACCTTCCTTTTGTAAGTGGCTGGATAAGTTTGTTAGTCGGGCAAATCGGACTAGGTTTCTCGGGAAAATTTTGAGTTTTCTTTCGAAATAAATTTATATCTCAAAAAAATGATATAAAAAGTAAACTATAGCACAAAATTTAGATTTGTATGTTATGTTACAAGAAAAAATATTTGATGCTGGATCATTTCAATGAAAATGCACTTCCTGCGTCCAGACTTTTTAGTTTTAGGCTTTAGTAGGTTAGGTTATGTTGTGAGTAGGCCATTTTAGTCCCTACACTTAAGATATATTGTGGCTCATGCCTAATTGTCTTATGGTTCACCCATCGAGTCCAGCCTCTTACAGACCACTACAATTTTTGAGGGCGAAAGTTGATCAAGATCTTCTGGAGCAAGTTGGGTCTTAGCAGGTGTGTGGTCTCATATTTAACCGGACAGGAACAAAGCACATGCTCTGCTGTTTCGTCACTCTCCATAAATAATCGGCACTTGGTTTCTTCTCCAAACCCAATTTGTAGCCTTTAGCTGTGACACTCCGAGAGATTTTTGAATTTCAAAGTTATTTTTCTTCATATATATGTTTATTTTTCTATTTTCCTTGTTTGTTATGTTGACTTCTATGTTAATACTTGGTTTGTAGGTTGGTGATTATTTTATTTTCACTACTGTTCCACGTTTATCCCACAGTTTGTTCTAATGTGTCTTGTTCGCGTTGAGTGAATAGCTCTGCTAGACTTCTTGCTTTCCTGATGGTAGTTCTCGATTGTAATAACTGTAATAATCAGTTATTAAAGGCGATATTTATTTATATGACCATTATTTGGATTTCTTTTTCATTTGATTCGAGAATTATGCAAGAAAAAGAGGCTTTCAGCTGTAAAGTTTTTGTGGTTTTGTTACAGGTATGACAATCATTCTGCGTGCTGCGGAAGGAGAAATAGTCGTTGATGCAGATGTTCAGAAAGCAGCCTTACGTGTCTTGGTTAACTGTGTCTGTGCACCTATCCATAGAGTGAGTTTTTTCTTTGAGGCGTTATTTTTTATCCACAACTGTTTTAATAATAATGTTGCTAATCGCTACTCTTTTAATTTTCAGATTGGTGGTGCGGCAACTAGTAAGTTTGTGGGCACAACTAATTCACCAAACAAAAAAATTAGATATAAGTCTTCCGAGGAACTTATACAGAAAGTCTGGGACTGTGTAAGGTCTAATAGTGGCATTATGGTATTGCTTTGTTGTTTTATGATTAGTATTTTTAACTTATGTCACTTTTTTTTCACCCTTAGGTTCTCCTACAGTTAATGAATATAAAAACTCCCATAACCAATGCGGATAGTTTGAGAACGTTGGCCTGCAAAGCTTTGGCGGGTCTGGCAAGGTCAGAGACAGTTCGACAGATTGTTTCTAAACTGCCACTCTTCACTAATGGACAATTGCAAAGTGAGTTTACCTGTTTTCACATGTCTTTTCTTATATTTTAGGAAATTTACAAGGTTAAAAAGATAATATCCAAGATAATATAACTTTGAACTGGTGACATGATATGCAATAATTTATATTTATTTTAAACTATGATGCAATTAACCACCTTATCTCATCGGTGGACTGGGAGTCATATTTGAGCAGTTCTGATGGAAATATTGCAGTGGAGCAGTTCTTACTCAGCCATGTATACTTTCATTCCTTTGAAGACCTTGCAGGGTGTCGGGTCTTCCTTTCCTCACTGATACAGTGATGAATTGAAAGAGTGTATATTCCGAAAGAAGGCTGCCCACAAAATGTTTAAAACGACAGGACATCGGGATGATTACGTGTGTTTTTCTGATCAGAGCATAGTCAGTTTTCGAGAAACTATTGAAGGCAGCGGAACAGTAGACATTGAGAAAGTAACAGGAAAACTCAATGAAACATCAGATGGGAAAACAGGAAAGAAAAACACAAAACGGAGATGCAATTTGCAATAAAATAAAAAAAATGCTTAGAAAAATTCGCCCTGTATATTAAAGAAAATCTGCAGGCTTACCGCTTCTGTGTCCTCTGTGGATCCGGCGACTAACTAAAAGAATAGGCCCAAGGTAACTGCTGCCTGTCGTAAAAGGCGACTAATTGGAATCAAACACTGGTGGGGGTCTTGTTCATGTGGGCCTGGAGGGTGGCGGATATCTCTGGGGAGTGATGTACACCCGGATTTTGAGGCCTCCACTCTGGGCTTAGAAATGGATGGTTGCCCGTGCTTGGTTGTTACTCGGGAGCGGGGTTCCGGATGGGTGCCGCCTTGGGTTGAGTGCTGGCGGGTGTCGTGCGTCTAGACGACCCGGAGGGGGTTGACAACTCTGATGAGTGGTAAACACCCGGAGTTTGGGCCCCCCACTGTGTGCTTCGGAACGGACGAACGGCCTCGCTTGTGCGATGTTCGGGAGCGGTGCTCGATGGGATGTCGCCTTGAGTCTAGCACTGGTGGGTGTCGGGTCTAGACGAACCCGGAGGAGAGCTGAGATCTTTAGGGGTGGAATAAAACTAAGGGTTGAGGCCTCTTCTGTGAGCTTCGAAACGGACAAACGACCTCACTTGGATGCTGCTCGGATGCAGGACTTCAGGATACTGCACCGAATCAAACACTGATGGATGTCTGGTCCAGACAAACTCGGAGAGAGGTTATCTCTCTTTGAGCTTTGAGACGGGCAAGCGACTTCGCTCAGATGGCAGTACATCTGTCAAACAAAGTTTCACCTCGCAGGTGTCGTCTCCTGTCCGAAGCTCGATTTGTTGGGTGAAATTTAAGCTAACTCTGGCAGGTGTTGGACCTGGACGAACCCGGAGGTGGCTGGGGTCTCTAGGGGTGGATTACACCTGGAGATTTGGGCCTACTCTGTGAGCATCGATACAGGCTAACGACCCTGCCTGGATGCTGCTCGAGGGCGGGACTTCATGATACCGCCTCGAGTTAATGAAACACTGGCGGGGGTCTGGTGCAGGTGAGGCTGGGGGGAGGCAGACATCTCTGGGGAGTGATATGCACCCGGAGTTTGGCGCCTCCACTGTGGCCTCAGGTACTGACAATTGGCCTCAGAGACTGACAATTGGCCTCGCTTGGTTGTTACTCGGGAGCGGGGTTCCACATGATACTGCCCTGGATTGAGCCCTGGCGTGTGTCGTGTGTCCAGACGTCCCGGGGGGCTCTGATCTCTGATGAGTGGTAAACACCCGGAGTTTGGAGCCCATACTGTGTGCTACGAAACGGACGGACGGCCTCGCTGGGGTGATGCTTGGGAGCGGGACTCAATGGGATGTTGCCTTGAGTCTTAACACTGTTAGGTGTCAGGTTTGGAAGAGCCTGAGGGGAGCTGAGATCTCTAGGGGTGGATTACAACTGGAGATTAGATGCTGCTCGAGAGCGGGACTTCATGATACCGCCTCGAGGCAAACACTGACAGATGTCGGGTCCAGAGGAACTCGGAGAGAGGTTATCTCTCTTTGAGCTTCGAAACGGGCAGATGGCAGTACACCTGCCGAACAAACTCTCAGTGTATATTCCAAAAGAAGCCTGCCCACAAAATGTTTAAAACGACAGGACATGGGGATGATTACGTGTGTTTTTCTGATCAGAGCATTGTCTGTTTTCGAGAAACTATTGAAGGCAGCGGAACAGTAGACATTAAGAAAGTAACAGGAAAACTTGAAGAAAAATCAGATGGGAAAACAGGAAAGAAAAAAACACAAAACGGAGAACCCCTGCAATTTGCACAAAAAAAATGCTTAGAAAAATTCGCCCTGTATATCAAAGAAAATCTGCAGACTTACCGTTTCCGACTGTTGAGAACGGGGTTCACACACTATTGATTGCTAATAAAACACAGTAACAAAACTTAGCAGGCAAATACTTGCAGATAAGCGAAGTCTTTCGTCTTATTAGGTAAAATCCGCCGATTTGCTTATATGGAGTGGCTCTCCTCAAACGGTTACTCTCTTTAGTGTCTTCATGCGGAGCTGATTTTGAATTTCATTGGCCGAGACCAGTAACGATATTCTCTTTGACATAAGAGGGGAACGCAATCGTCTAATAGCTTTGCAGATTTACATATTCTCCGTCTGGAGTGCCCTTGAGATGCTAAACAGATCGACGTTATTTAGGACGCATAATGGACTCGCCCGCCAATGAAATACAAGTACTTCATTGTCTTAAAATGCTCCAGAATCTTGTGGAAAGTTTTTATATTGCCTGTTTACTCGGAAATTCATGTAAATACAATGATGTTTTTTGAGCAGTTCTGATTTAAATATTGCAGTGGAGCAGTTCTTACTCAGCCATGTATATTTTCATTCCTTTGAAGATCTTGCAGGGTGTCGGGTCTTCCTTTCCTCACTGGTACAGTCATGAATTGAAAGAGTGTATATTCCGAAAGAAGGCTGCCCACAAAATGTTTAAAACGGCAGGGCATCGGGATGATTATGTGTGTTTTTCTGATCAGAGCATTGTCAGTTTTCGAGAAACTATTGAAAGCAGTGGAACAGTAGACATTGAGAAAGTAACAGGAAAACTCAATGAAAAATGAGATGGGAAAACAGGAAAGAAAAACACAAAACGGAGAACCCCTGCAATTTGCAATAAAAAAAATGCTTAGAAAAATTTGCCCTGTATATTAAAGAAAATCTGCAGACTTACCATTTCCGACTGTTGAGAACGGGATTCACACACTATTGATTGCTAATAAAACACATTAACAAAACTTAGTAGGCAAATGCATTCGATACTTGTAGAGAAGCGAAGTTCTTTGTCTTATTAGGTAAAATCCGCCGATTTGCTTATATGGAGTGCCTCTCCTCAAAACGGTTACTCTCTTTCCTCTTCATGCGGAGCTGATTTTGAATTTCATTGGCCGAGACCAGTAATGAGATTCTCCTTGACATGAGAGGGGAACGCAATCATCTAATAGCTTTGCAGATTTCCATATTCTCCGTCTGGAGTGCCCTTGAGATGCTAAACAGACCGACGTTATTTAGGACGCATAATGGACTCGCCCGCCAATGAAATACAAGTGCTTCATTGTCTTAAAATGCTCCAGAATCTTGTGGAAAGTTTTTATATTGCCTGTTTACTCGGAAATTCATTTAAATACAACCATGTTTTTTGTCGCATATGAACCTTCCAGTTTGCAGATGCTTAATATTTCACTATATTAAAGCGGGGTCAGTATGGAGTTATGGAGGCGAATTAAAAAGAATTTACTTAATTGCTTGACGCTCTTATTAATTAATCATGCAAAGACCAATGAGTTCTTCTAGATGTTATTGCAAACTCAGTAAGAGCGTCACGGAAGCGACGTTAAAAGTTGACCTCCATAAGATCCTTTTAATCCAAGCATCTACTTGTCATTTAACATTGAGGTAGCTTACTAATACTTATACTTTCCTTGTTGTGTCAGTAAAAGCGTTATGGTTATGATTTTAAAAAATACCCGTAACAGTTTACACTTGCGACTTCTTGTTTTAGCAGGGCGGAATGATTTGTTGACTTTTAGGAATGTAGATTGTTATTAATTAGTTCGCTATTAATTTCTTTAAAATTTCAGATCTAATGAGGGACCCTATATTACAAGAAAAGCGCCAAGAACATGTAACCTTCCAGAAATATGCACTGGAGTTACTGGAAAGACTCTCTGGTAGAGCTAAAACAAGGAATGATTTCGAAGTATCTTTGGTTAATATTCACAGGGTAAGCTTTAGCCACAAAGAGTTTGCTTTTATTATGGAAAGCGGTCTGAAATTAGCATGCCCAATGCATGATAGAATTTCTTCTATTCCTCGCCTACTCAATTGGTTAGCAGGGAAAGCACATATGGCTTTTATAGTTCTCCTGCCTTAAGATTAATTGCCACAAAATCTTGAATTTAGCTTTTATTTTGCAAAGACATAAAATTCACTATAATTCTGCATGTGGGTCAAATGAGTCATGCATCTTTTTCTTAGTAAACTCTTATTAACTAAAACTGTTCCAGGCAAACGTTGTGGCACAGACGAAGATACAATTCAACGACAGACAGTTATTGCAACTAATACACCAGCATTTAGTCTCTAAGGGTTATGTAGACACGGCCACCATGCTGGTGAAGGAAGCCAACCTGTCTCATGCAATTACATCAGTCAGTAATCATCAGCAACCCTTAAAGTTTAGGTACTCCTCGACTTTAACTCCTGTCCGTGTAAGTACAATTTTCTTATCTTTTTTGTTGTTGGGGATTTTATATCTTTTGTTCAGAATTAATTGGCTAATAGGCCCCTACTCCTCTTCCTGACCGAAACTCAAATCAGTGCCAAAACAGCCACTAATCACCTTAATTTCCCGGGGTATGAGCTCCTTACTTCTTTTAGATTGCATGGAGGCGTGTGCGCGTACGTCCGTAGCAATCTACCCTGCACCAGACCCCAATTTAGAAGCTGGAAGAAAATACATACTTTGGATGAAACTCTTGCTCAGGGCTGCAACTAAATTCATCTGTTGCATTTACCGGTCACCTTTTGACAACAACTTTGTCCAGCTCTTTGACTACCTTTCTGAAAAAAAACGACCATCTGATTTCTGAATATCCTTCCTCCGAGGTCACTATTCTTGGTGACTTCAATGTCCATAATAAGGAATGGCTAGGATCTTCAAAAACCGATCCACAAGGAAGAGCTGCGGAGGCCTTTGCAGTCAGCAATTCTTTAGCCAATATGGTTCAGCAACCTACTTTCTTTCCTCGCATCCCAACACACAGCTCAAATCCCTTGGATCTCCTTCTTACTACAAAACCTGAATGCTATAGGACATCAGTCACCGCCCCCCTTGGTCGCTCAGACCACGGCATGGTCACTGCTTCCTGCGCAATGCAGCCCGAGGTCACACAGTCATCACACCCACATATCGTTTGGCACTACAACTCCGCGAACTGGGACGAAATGCAAGATTACTTTTCCTCCTTTACATGGGCGTCTGTCTGCTTCTCTCATCCTGACCCCTCTGATATCTCACAAAACTGGTTCTCTAAATCCTGTGACAAGGCCAGACTTGAAAAGGTCAAAGCGCACAAAAAACTTCTACATAATCCCAGTCCAGCATTTAACGACGCAAGAAACCGCTATGTCCGCATTCTCTCTGAGGCAAAAAACTCGTTTAATAACCACATCAAAAACAAAGTCCTCTTAAGCTCCAGCGGCAGTAAACCCTTCTGGACTCTTGCTAAATATATTGGGGATAATTTCTGCAAGAGCACGTTCCCACCTCTTGTCTCGGGATGAAATTGTTTCTACCACCCTGGGCAAGGCTGAACTTTTTGCCTCGTTGTTCGCCGGCAATTCTACTCTCAACCCACCTCCGAATGTTCAACCACCAACAGTCCCCAATGTCGCGCATAAAATGACGGATATCATTTTCAAAACTAGAAAGGTACGAAAGATGCTCTCTTCTCTTAATACCAGGAAAGCCTCTGGCCTTGACGAGATCCCAGCAATTGTTCTCAAAAATTGCGCACCAGAACTTGCTCCTGTCCTGACTCGTCTGTTTCAGACATCTTACAATAGAGGCATATTCCCTAGTAACTGGAAAACTGCTCGAGTACAACCTGTCCCCAAGAAAGGATCAAAGGCGGTTCCTAGCAACTACAGGCCTATTTCTCTCCTTTCAGTCATCTCTAAAGTGATGGAAAAGTATAATAAACACCGAATTACTAAAATTTCTTGAAAAACACAGTTTAATCCACGACAGGCAGTATGGATTCCATCAGCGCAGATCAACTGCCGACCTCCTTTCCTTTGTCACCCATTCTTGGAACAAGTCTATGGAACTACCCGGTGAATCCCAGATTGTCGCTCTAGACATATCCAAAGCATTCGACCAGGTCTGGCACGCAGCGCTACTTAATAAACTACCGGCCTATGGCCTACCACCAAAACTCTGTACGTGGACAGCAAATTTATTCTCCAACCGGAGCATTTCTGTTGTCGTGGATGGCCATTCCTCTAAACTGTATCCAATTAATGCAGGAGTTCCTCAAGGTTCAGTTTTAGCCCCTACTTTGTTTCTTCTCCACATCAATGACCTCTTCTCTAGCACATCCAACCCAGTTCACAGTTACGCAGACGACAGCACCCTTCACTCCAATATACAATACACTCAGCCTGTCTCTTTAGCCCAACTAGATGAGGATCGCAGACTCATGGAGGGTTCTATCTCCGCGGATCTCCAAAAAATATTAGACTGGGAAAGTAGAAATCTTGTACAATTCAACCCCACCAAATCACATTCTTGCTTTCTTTCTCATAAGAGATACACCAGCCCTAGACCCATCACAATAAACAACCAAGTTATTCAAAGTAAGGAGTCCTTTTCATTTGTTGCCATCTCTGTGGATCGAAATCTCAATTGGCACCAACATGTCACATCAATTGCAGAAGCGGCTGCTAAGAAATTAGGTTTCCTCTTCCGGGCTCGCAAATATTTTTCATCAGCTAATCTCTATACTTTATATACTTCACAAATAAGACCAAACATCGAATACTGCTCCCACATCTGGGGTGCTGCTGCCACTTCTACACTCTCTATCCTGGACTCCATTCAAAAGAGAGCAATACGTCTCATCGGTGACCCTACCCTCACTTAAAGGCTGCCATCCCTTGCCCATCGACGTGCCGTTGATGACCTCTCTCTCTTTTATAGATATCTGCATGGGCACTGCTCAGAGGAGCTTTCTTCCATAGTTCCTCCACCTGCTGCCCCCAACAGATCTACCAGGGGAACAGAGCGAATGCACCCTTTTACTTTTCAGGTCACCAGACATAGAACATCTTGTTATGCCCGTTCTTTTGTCGCGAGGACTTCCAAGTTGTGGAACTCCTTGCCGGCACATGTTTTTCCTTCTCCCCCGAACCTCCAAACCTTCAAGTCCAGAATTAACAAGTTGCCTCTTTCCTCCTTGTCGACACCCACGGTACGATAGTATTTAGGCTGTAAGCCTTCGTGGTGTGTTGTTGAAATTTAAAAAAAAAATAAAAAAAAATAAATTAAACGGCCAGTATTATTTTGATTTATGCACTTTACTAATTTACTAAATAACAATATGAAATGAATAGTAATTGTAATAAAAACAAACTAAATATAGTCAGTTAATGTAGTTCTTACGCGGAGCTTAGGTGTCAACCTGCGTCTAGCTTAACGTCTTGGATCGTAGTTGTAGTTACACAGGTTCACACGCGATACACATTCACTTGCGCAGTCCAATCTTCCTTTCGTAGAAGGGTCTGCCACACGCCGCCGCATATAGCCACTTATACAGGGGCAATAAAGAAAATGTCACAAAGCAGGAACAATTTAGCAAAAGTTTCGGGACGCAGCAAGTGCGTTATAGTAGCAAATTTTCATAAGAATTGTACACTATTATTTTATACTGCATATTAGTAAAGTTAATACTTTAAACTTACACAGACCTTGAAGATTGACTTTAGAGGTCCTAGTATGTGCACATTTGAAGAATTATTTCGAAAGTGTTATTATGAAAGTTGTAACTCCTTTTGAGAAAAATGCCCAAAACTCAATTTTCTATGAAGCTCAAGAACTAAATTTTGCTATATCTGTAGATAGTGTAAGTCTCTTTAAAAGAAACTTGTATTACTAATTTCCTTAAAGTTATACAAAAGATTTCCAAAAGGAAACTAAATTAATATTTAGAAAACTAAAGCATCTGCCTATAAACGTAACAGTTATTTTTCCTTATTAATCGCCAGTATGATTTCGTTTTAGTCAACCTAATCAAACCAGTTTTTTCAATATCAACAATAACAAAATTATAATTTCACACTCAAAGGTGACAAACTTATTTAGACGCGCTAAACAAAAATTAGATCTTGTTCAAAACGTATGAAATCTGTGCACTATTGTTTCTCCAAATGTCAAAATAAAACATAAAAAACATAAATTCATCAAGCTGGATTCAATCGCGTAACCTTCTGCTTAGAAGTCAAGCGCGATATCCCTGGCACCATCTAAGTATACTTCAACTAGCGTTTTATTTGCGTGATACTTTAGATCAGTTTCATGCCCGGGGTATTATATTCAAAGTATAGGTAATTAATTACAGAATTAGTAGAATTACCATTGAAACACATCCCATGACTGTTTTGGTCTTATATGACGTCTTATGTTTAAGTTTAAAGATAAAAGAAACTATTTTAGAATCATTTTTATAGAGACTTGGCTCGATTTTGTTTACATTTCTACTATATTATACGACAACATAATATATCTATGCTGCGCTAAAACTGTATTTGAGGCTGTTCATAAAGCTACAAATATAACGTCTTTTAATAATTGATTGAATCCCCCAGTTAAATAACAATCAGTTGGCAAATTTTTAATTTCATGTCGTCTGTCATTTTCCATAATTGCGGCTGATATTTCACGATTGTTGGTTTGGGTAGTATGTTTTCTGCCTGGTATATATTTAGTTTGGTTACCGTTGATGTATGGTTTATACCTGTTGTATGAATCAATTTATGTGTGGTAGTTAACTACTCCGTCTGTCAGGCATTGGACTTTAACCACTAAGTCGTCTTAAAGCATGTCTTTTGAATTTTATTTTTAATTTGGTAAAAACCACTATTTCTAGCCACATGTTTTTTTTTTTAGTTTTTTTTATTCAGTTCAATAATACATCATAAAAACCCTTTAATGGTTATGTCTGACAACATAATAAATAAAAACACACATTTAACATGTGTAATTGGGAACTAGTTTTCAATACTACATTAATGTCTATTATCATAGTGTTCTCTTGTTCAGCAAGTACTTCTTTATCTCACTTTTCCATTTGTTTGTTTTTAATCTTTTCATTTCTTCAGGTATTTCATTGTATAGTTTTACACCATTAAATAGTATCCTTTTTTGTCCTGTGTTTGTTCTTGCAGCCTCTGTTCTTATGTCTAAACGTCTCCTTGTACCATAACTATGTACTTCGTTGCTGTGTCTCATTTGCAGTTCTGGTTCATTTATTTCTCCCTGTCTTAGTTTGTGGATGATTTTCATTATTTCATAATTTGTTAGTTCTGCAATGTCCAATTGTTTAGTTTTTTTGAAAACTTCATTTGTTGGGGTCCAATAACTCAGATCATATATTAATTTTAGGATTTTATTTTGTATCCTTTGTATATTAGATATATCTGTTTTATTGCCTGTTCCCCAGAAAGGAATCATGTACATCAATTTACTTTTTATATCTGCCTCGTACAACATTATCTTCTGTGATTTTGGGAGACAGTTTTTGATTTTATAAGCCATTGCTATATATGATGATATCTCCAATTTTAGCTCATTTATGTGTTTAGTCCATTTTAAGTTTTTATCAATGTTTAGGCCTAGATATTTTACACTGTCTACTTCTTTTATGCTTCTTCCTTTAATTGTAATATTCATTTGGTGTCGTTTAGTGGTTTTCTGTATGTGGATTAAGTAGCATTTTTTTTCATTTATAGTTAGACGATTTGTGTTTGTCCATCTCATTAGTAGTTCTAAATCTTCATTTATCTCAGCTTTGGTTTTCTTGTCGTCCACATTTTTATAGAAAATTGCCAAGTCATCTGCATACATCATTTGTATCCCATTCAATTTGTATAGGCTCAGTTTGTTTATGTATAGTATATACAGGTATGGTCCTAGAATGGACCCTTGAGGAACGCCACAGGTCATGTGAGTTCGTTCACTTTTCACATCTCCTATTTGTGTGTAGTGCTTTCTATTCTGTAGATAACTTTTTAGCAGCTTCAACACGTTCCCTGTTATTCCCATATTTTCAAGTTTAGCATTCATTATTTCGATGTCTATAGTGTCAAAGGCTTTACGGTCATCTAGGATCAGACCTGTTATGCATTCCCCTCTGTCCAAAGCACTGCAGATAGTTCATTAAGTTTAACATTGCAGTTGTTGTATATTTTTGTTTTTGGAAACCATGTTGACAGTTTGTTATGAGGCCAATACTTTCTATGTAGTCTGTTAGTCTTGTATGTATAACTTTCTCAAAAATCTTGCTAAATACCTGTAGTTATTTGGCATAAGTTTACTTCCTTCTTTAAAAGTCTTATTCCAGTTACTCTGATACAAAAATATAGTGTTTTCAAAAAGTTTTTCCCGATTTTCTACTGGAAAAACTTGAGCATAAAGGCTGATTAACGAACCTGACCTCGGTTTTCACCCAAACAAGATTTTTACCAAGTTTGATTTAAATCAGTCTAGTATTTTTTGAGTTATCGCTTGGATACATACATATATATGTATATGTATATATATATATATATATATATATATATATATATATATATATATATATATATATATATATATATATATATATATATATATATATATATATATATATATATATATATATATATATATATATATATATATATATATATATATAAACATAAAAATTTGAGCGGACCTTGGGTTTGGGTTCTAGGGACCCAAATTCGCTCTCATCTGAAGAATTTTTTCTGAAAGCTTTTCATCGTGACCTCTCTATTAGCGTATTTTTCTTAATGAAAATTCTCTAATATTACAAGAAATTTTTAATACCAAGAAAAAGCCTGGTAGAATATTTGTATCAAAAATTGACTTGGTCAAACGTTGCCATAGATGTTAAAATAACTGCCTGAGCTGGCATCGCGTGTTGTAGTAGATAAGATAATAGCAACTAAAATTGATGAGTTCTTAGAATTTTTTTATTAATGAACATCAAATTGCGTATATAAAAGGTAGATCAACAATTAAGAACACATATCAGCTAGCTGGGAGATGTTTTGAATGACATCAATATAAAAGAACAGTTTGGTGGAGTTTTCCTAGATTTGTCAAAGGTACTTCATAGTGTAGACCATAAAACTTTAGGCAGAAAATTGGAAAACTATGGATTTTGAGGACTTGCATTGGAAATCTTCAAATCTTACCTCACACAGAATGCAATGCACTTGACAGATCTACCAGAATGAGACGCTTGGAAGATAGTACTGAGGGTTATTCCACAGGGATCAATACTGGGGCTTCTGTTGTTTATATTGTATGTGACTGACCTCCCTGCTTGACAAGTCACTTAACAGTGCAGTTTACAGATGAGATATCAATTGTGGTGAGAAACAGTGGTTGAAAAGAGAATTTGCAGTATGTACTTGGTGAGGTTGACAAGTGGCTAACTAAAAATAGCTTGGGCTCAGTGTTAGTAACAAAAGTACTTAACTTTAATAAAATCAGTATTACACACCTTAGTTATGGGGATATCTAATTAAATTGAGCAGTGAAGTAACTTTTCTGGGCGTGATTGTGGATCGAGAACTGACTTGGTAGGTCACATGTGGACATTGTGACATTGAGGATCACGAGATGGTATATACACTGAGGACAATATCCTCTTCTGTCAGCGCATTTACAAGTCTCGTCGCCTTCATGCATTAGTTTAGTCAAGGCTTGGGTATGGTGTAATCTTTTGTGGAGGCGATATTCATTTTTCAAAAACAGTGCATCAGCGTTATTTTCAGCTTGAAGTACAAGAACAGTTTTTAGAAGAAATACTATACTTACCTTACCTTTTAGTGAATTTTTATTAAACAAAATTAACTAATAGAGAGGAATAAAGGAAATTCGATAACCTTTTGTCTGTTCAATAGAGACACAATAGACAAAAGATGCACCTTCGACTAAAATCTTACCGTCTGATTCGTTCGTCTACCTAAGAATGTGGATAAATATAGATTGTAGCAGAAAATTAGTTTAAAATTTTTTCGTCCTCTGATGAGGCTAGTGTTGTTAGCGCAACGATCGTTAGGTCTTTAAAATATGTGTTAGTAACTTATATGTAAGATGCACTATATAATTTTAATGCATATAAATAAATGAAATGAAAATGAAAATGGGTTTTTAAATTTTTTTCTTATTTTTATTCTTATTTTGTTTTTGCAGACTAGGCTGTCATTCTCATCGCCAATACCAAGAACCCTGTCTTCACCTAATGTGTTAATGGAATCTCCTCATTCAACCACAGTAAATGGTGTTGTTCCACCAACTTCAGCTATTAAAATTATCAAGTAAGTATTGAAACCTAAAACTAGACAATCAAAAGTTTTTTCAAGCATGTCAGTAAAAGTTAGCTGTTTTTTCTTTTCAAATAGAGCTTTAGATTCAATGATAAATAAGAGTGACAATCAAAAATACTGATTTACTAACAACAATAATAATAGTTGTGTAGTTTAATTATGATGTCGCCAGTTACCTTTACTATAAACATTTATTCTGTTATATACAAATTTTAACTATGTATAAGAAAGAACAATGTGTACAGTAATACATAGGTTAGAATAATAATGTTGACACCTTTGCCGTCGATGTATATCTCCAACGTTCAATCCTATATTTTATGATGAAACTTCTTCTGTGCATGTTCTGCCTTCTGCCTTCAGTGGTGCCAGCATTTAGCAGGGCGCGTAATATACAAAATTTCAAATTTAATTTGAAACGCAACAATAGTAATACATTTTTGATGATGTGCTTTTAAATAAAATATATTACATTTTCTGCAGCCTGTCACATAAAAAAAGATTATAAGTTAATTCCGCAAATACACTGAAAGATAACAACTACTGTAGCCGTTACGTTGTCTTAGCTGATTGAATCTCACTCATTCCACCTTTCGGAGACATAGAGTCAACCTCCATCGAGATTTAGGAAGTAGCCAGATTGAGGCGCCATAATCGAGCTACAAAACACCAACCTACCCATATCCACCGCTCTAAGGAGTAGGCAGATTGAGGTGGTAGAGTTCATTTCCTTTCATATTTCCTAAACCTATAGAAAATGGCTCCAAAACAGTGGCCGAAAAGTCGAGTTTTAATAAATTCTAGACAATCGTTCTTACAATATAATATATATATATATATATATATATATATATATATATATATATATATATATATATATATATATATATATATATATATATATATATATATATATATATATATATATATATATATATATATATATATATATTAGAGGTGTGCGAAGCTTCGAAATTCCGAACCGAACCCGAACCGAACCCGAACTCGAACCGAACCTTCGGTTCGAAAATATGTTCGCACTAGCGATGTTGAAATAGTTCGAAATATGTAATTTTTAATTTTTCAAAATTGTTCGAAGTTCGTTGCTCAAAAATACGTCGAAATTTAACTTTACAGGCATTGAATGTTGCAAAAGTAGCGAAGTTGCGGCCCCTTTAACTCGGTAGCGGCGCTTTAAACTCATTGAGTCGATAGCGTAGGTTCAGGAGATTTGACTCATGCATATTTTTGACAGTAGATAGGACACATTGAGACACGACGGAGTCATTTAGCAGTCACAGAATTATTTTTCTTGTATATCCTAGCCTCCCAATACCTATTTTAGTAACAACATTATGATGGTGTTCAGAGGTGATCGGTAACGTAAATGTTCAGAATTTGAGGATAATTACAGATTGCCTTTGGAAAACACTGGTTTCAACATGCTTTATTACATAGTGAGCCAAAACAGTTAAATATTCACAATCAGGAGACAGTTCAAACTTGTAAGTGGTTATTTTATACCAATCATGCTCACTTGGAACCCTCCCAATCTGTTTGCTAAAAAACTGCCTAGCCAATACCAAACAACAACATATTTATAATATGAGTTTCAAATATTTTGTGTTTTTGATTTAACGTTGACCCATCTCCACAACAATCAGAACCGGCAGGCATTTTCACCCAATCAACTTGCAAATTTGTCGAATCCTCCTTTTTGTAAAAAGAGTGGGAATCTTTTACATATCAAATATTGTATGTTACAATATTCCAAAATTTTTTATTTTAGGAAATGATATATGAACACTGAAGAATTTTGGGTAGTTCGATGTTCGATTTTGAATTTCTAAGAAGTTCGAAGTTCGACTGTGAACCTTAGACATACTATTTCAGAGGTTCGAAGTTCGAGGCAACATATTTGCTTGGGTTCGTTCATAGTTCGGTTCGAACAAGACATGGGTTCGCACACCTCTAATATATATATATATATATATATATATATATATATATATATATATATATATATATATATATATATATATATATATATATATAATTGAAACTGATCGCCATCTCTTCATTAGTGAATTCTTTCTATGAAAATTCACTTAAAAGGGGCATCAAAATAAAAAAAGTTTAAAGGTACTTATCACTGCCTTGAATTTGGTAATATGTCCTTTTGCGTACCTACTGGTGAATCAGAACAGCAGGTTAGCCGCATGAAAGAATGGATGTAAACAGCCTGGGAAATGTTAGTGAGATCGTCAATGCGAAGGAACTACCGCCAGCATCGCCGATACTGGAAAACTGCTGCAGCATCGCCGGTAATGGAAAACCCTTTCTTATGAGTACTACCCACTTTTTTGTTTGATTAGGGCTCGTCCGCGTCTTTGCCGCTCCTATAGCACCACAGCCTTTGGTTTATTGTGCATGCCCTTTCTCTTTTCTACTCCACCCATTCCAAAATCACCCTTGAACCACCCATTCCAAAATCACCCTTGAACCACCCCATTTTATGCAGGTGTTTCTTGACAGCCATGTGTCCCCTCAAGAGTTGTGTTATGTTCCTGAGCTGTCCTCTGCTAAGATTTAGTAGCTCCACAGCTCTCTTTGAACTGGGTTCGAAAATTATTGACTTCCCATGTCTAAGCCCTGGACAGTCTGCTCAGTACACCTTGCGTTGGTTTCTGACCCAGGACTTAATAGCCCCCCTGGCAGTGCTCTTTGTCACGCCCAGAGCCGGTTCTGGTCCCATAAATGGTGCTGCTGACCCTCTCTTCGCGAGACTGTCAGCTTCTTCATTGCCTTTGACCCCCGAGTGATCCGGCACCCAGATGAGGGTGACCTCATTCTACCAAGCCAGGTCGCTCGTCTTGTCTCGGCACTCACTCACCAGCCAGGAATTTACCATGGGCTACTTAGGGCCTTAAGGGCTGCCTGGCTGTCTGTGGCTATGAGGATCTGCTTGTTGGTGTAGCCCCTCCTCTTGTTCTTCCGCATACAGTGCAGGATGGCGTACATTTCGGTACATTTGACAGCCATGTGTCCCCTCAAGAGTTGTGTTATGTTCCTGAGCTGTCCTCTGCTAAGATTTAGCAGCTCCACAGCTCTCTTTTAACTGGGTTCGTCAATTATTGACTTCCCATGTCTGAGCCCTGGACAATCTGCCCAGTATACCTTGTGCTGGTCCCTGACCCAGGACTTGATAGTTCCCCTGGCCGTGCCTTTCGATACACCCAGGACCGGTTCTGGTCCCATAAATGGTTCTGCTGATGCTCTCTTCGCGACACTGTCAGTTTCTTCATTGCCTTTGACCCCCCGAGCGACCTGGCACCCAGATGATGGTGACCTCATTCTGCGCAGGCAGGTCGCTCGTCTCGTCTTAGCATTAATTAACCAGCCGGGATTTTACCTGTGGGCTACTAAGGGCTGTTTGTGGCTATGAGGATCCGCTTGTTGGTGTAGCCTCTCCTCTTGTTCTCTCGTACGCAGTGCAATAATGCATACATTTCGGCCTGAAAGACTGTTGCATGAGCCCCGAGGGAAATACTGTGACTTACCCTCGGTCCTTCCGAATAAACTCCTGCCTCCATCCCATGCTCCCCGCCGGACCCGTCCGTGAACCAGACGAGCGCTTCCCGTGGTAGGCCCGTAGTCTCCCCCCGCTATGCCTCACGGTCGGAGATTACCACTGTAAACTTATTTATATTCATGGGCTCACGAAGTCTGACCTCATTTCAAGCATGGGCTCCTTCACGATCTCCTGAATCTTGCAGTGGCCCCTGCAGCCTGGGTTGGTCTTCAATCTATCATTGCAGGCTAGTCTGTATAGTCCTAACCTAGCCTCCCCCATGATAACTAAGTGTAGACAAAACCATTGTCTGTTTACCATTTGAACTGCGAATTAAGAGTGGTTTTAATAGCATTTTTAAGAAATCCAATCTACAGCTAACATTTGCTAGAAAAAATACATCAAAAAATTTGCTAGGTAACACAGAGAATAAAGATAAAACCACAGAAGTGTCGGGATTCTATGAAATGGGTTGTAAGGATTGTGAACTTTATGTTGGGCAAACTAAAAGAACTATTGAAACTAGATTTAAATAACATTTAGCGCAACTAATATATGGCCCTATTATGTATTGCTCTGCATATTTGGTATAATAATCATGTAGAAAAAGAATATCTCAAGTTAATCAAAAATGTCGACAGTAAGATGCTGACGAAAGTATATGCATCATTAGAAATTTGAACAAAAATGTTTTGATGAATAGAGTAGTTCCGGTTCTATGTAATTCCCTCTTTGTTATTTAGAAAACACCAAACACAGCCAGTCACTCCTGTACATAATTCTCGTTTACAAAAGCAAATATCCAGTGAACCTCACAATCGAATACCGCCTCCACCAGAGGACGTGGTTGAACACCCCAGAGTAAGTTTGGATTCTATTATTACGGAATACCTGACCAATCAACATGCTCTCTGCAAAAATCCAATGGCAACCTGCCCACAGTTCAATTTATTTGTGTAAGTATTATTTTCTTTATATTTTTATTCTACAGTAGTTAGTTTTTACACCTTTTATTTATTTATTTATTAACCAGTATAATAACAGTTACAAAGATTATATAATTCCCACAACTCCCGCAGAAATAAACATAGCTATCTGTTTATTTATTAAATACATGCCCAACAGGATAATCCCATTAATAGGGCCCCATACAAAAAGAACAATATGTAATATGAACAAAAAAAACTTCTAAAAAAAAACTAAACTAAATTAAACTAAACTACAAAACTAAAATACTGTGCAAACCATCACAAGGCAGAAATTCCACAAAACAGTACATATAATGGTTCTAATAACCGACAAAGTAAGATATAGCCACCCTGCGAATAACAGCCTTATCCGAATAGAAGTCGCACAAGTTTGCAATGTTATTAAAGTCAGAGCTCATTGTATAAACAGGTGATTTCATATACAAGTTAGTCGTTGGTATTGGAGGCTTAAACACTCTCACCACTGTAGATGCAGCCCGTGGAACTGAGAAATTTAATTCTACAATAAGTCTGGACAATCAACTTTACCATGAAACAAGTTATGCAGGAACATCACAGATGAAACTTTTCTACGCGAATACAAACTGGGTATGCCAGCTTGCATCAGCAATTGGCCATGATCACATCCTCTCTGTGAGTAGGTACCAGATGCCCTATATACAAGGTGTTTTAAAAACTTACGCTGAACATCTTCCAGAGCACCAATATGAACACTATAAAAGGGATCAAAAACCACCCACTTTGTAGGGAAAAGCTATACGGCAGGTTTTTCTAGTGTATGTCATCACTTTGCACTTCGAGACATTTAATTCAAGTCTGTTCTCAACACACCACAGCTGTAGTTGTCAAGGTCTACCTGGAGTCTTGAACAGTCACCAATATCGTGAAAACTGGAGTATAACTTGAGATCATCAGCAAATAATAGATGATTACCAAAAATTACAGAGCTTATGTCGTTGAAAGGAAATTTTTCTGTGGGTCAAGTTCCACAGATAATCATCTAACATCTTATACAAATAAACAACATGTTCCTCTGTTTGCTGTACTTAACTTGAATGTTCAGTCAATCAGTAGGAAAGTGGATGAATTAGAGCTATTCTTGAAAAAGCGTAGTGACATTCAGGTTGTCTGTTTGACGGAGCACTAGTTAGTCAAGACTGCACTGAAGCATGTAACTTTTGAAGACTTTGAAATTGGCAGTTACTTTACCCGCAATACATTTGAGCATGGCGGAGTGCTTACAATGGTAAGGAAGAATGTACAGTTTCAAAACATAGATAATTACTTAGAAACTTCATTGGAGAAGCACTATGAAATATGTGGTATTTATATCAAAATGATGAATTGTATAATCCTTACAGTATACAGGTCGCCAATTGGTGATATTGACATCTTAATAGAAAAACTAGAGAGTACACTGTTAAAGCTGACTAAAGTCTTTAAGGCAAACATAATCATCGCAGGTGATTGGAATCAAGATTTTGGACACACGGATAATTCATCATCAAAAAAGAAACTCCTCAAAATGCTTCAGTCTTTTAATATTTCTCATTTATTTAAAGAACCAACACATTTTACAAGTACTAATTCCAAATGCTTGGATAATATATTTACAGATATCTCAAAGCAGCACATAAAAACTGAAACACTAAATTTACACATCTCTGACCATCTTGGACAGGTGCTTACCTACAAAAAACAGGTTATCAGACAAAGTTTTACAGAAACACACAAAAGATACTTTACTGAAGAAAACTTAAAACGGTTTGCGTGTCATATGTGTTCTGTTGACTGGGAGGCCTACTTTGTCAACAGTGATCCGCAGACAAATTTCTCCAGATTTCATGAGTTCTTCCTTATGTGCTACAACGAATATTTTCCCGAAAGAAAATCTAGGATAAAAACTCAAACACTAAAGGTAAACTGGTATACCAATGAATTGAAATGTCATAAAAATGGGCTGGATGCACTCTACACAATATGGTTGGTGAAAAGAGATAACGAGTCATTAATGGCATACCAAACCTACCGAGACTGCTATCGCGACAAAGTTCGAGCGGCAAAGGCTGAAGGGGTTGCCATGGCTATTCAGCAAGCGGAAGACAAGCAAAAAGCTGCATGGAAGATTATAAAGGGTGAAACACAAGAAAAACGTAAACAGTTACCTTCATTAACACCAGAAGCATGTAATAGTTATTTTGCTAATATAAGTAAAAATATTTTTCAACAAATAAACGGAAATAATATAGTACCACGAACATATATTAAGACCAAAGTTACTAATACAATGAATTCATTTTATCTGCGGGAGGTGACGTCGCTGGAGGTTTGGAGAGTGGTATGTGCCTTGAAAGCCAAAATAACGCCAGACTGTTATGGAATAAATGTAAAAATTTTAAAAACAGTTATTTACAGTATACTAGATCCAATAACAGCTTTAGTAAATGAATGTTTGCAGGCTGGCCTGTTTCCAGAGGAACTTAAGAAAGCAGACGTAAGTATGGCATATAAGGGTGGCAATGTTGCCTCTTTGGATAGCTTTAGACCTATTTCCATTTCGCCAGCACTTTCAAAAATATTTGAGTACGTAATAAAGCAACAGCTTGAAGAATATTTAGAAACAAAAGGTTTTCTCAGTGAGGAGCTTCATTGCTTTCGAGGAGGTAAATCAACAGTCACTGCGCTGGTAAACACAACAAATAAATTAAGTGAGGCGCTGGACTCTGGCAATATGGCACAATGCATATATTGTGATTTACATAAGGCATTTGACACAGTATCACATGAGATATTACTAACCAAATTGGAACACTATGGCATTAGGGGTTTGCCACTAAGGCTTTTTAAGTCATACCTTACCAACCGATACCAAAGAGTGAAGCTAAATGAACAGTACTCGAGTTGGCAGACACAAACATGCGGTATACCTCAGGGTTCGCTGCTTCTCCTATTCATTATATACACAAATGATCTTCCAGAGAACGTTTCGTCTGATGCAGTTTCTATCTATGCAGACGATACCTCATTTGTTAACATTGGCAGAAATGAAGCTGAACTTAATGAGAGAAGAAATATCACAATGTCGGAAGCAGGAGAATGGTTTAGAAATAATAAACTGAAACTCAATGTAAACAAAACAAAAGTCTTGAATATCAGCTCCCACCAAACGCAACCAAGACAAAAACAATCTGTGAAATTTCTTGGTGTATAAATACAATCAGATTTTCGCTGGTCAATGCACATTGAAAAGCTCCAGGGCACATTGGCGTCGTGTCTGTATCTGTTGAGGCGTCTGATGAACATCAGTAATTACCAGACAGTGTTGACAGCTTATCATGCATGTTTCCAAAGTAGGGCTACCTATGGTATCCTAATATGGGGGAGTAGCCCTGGAGTGTCTGAAATATTTCTGCAACAGAAAGCTGCAGTAAGAATAATCTGTTCTGTAGACAGCCGTACAAGTTGTAGAACCTTATTCACGAAGACAGGCATACTTACCATCTTTTCAGCATATATTTTGGAAAGTGTCTTATATACTTACCAACATCAAGAGGACTACAACCAAAACGGTGATTACCACGAATATGGTACCCGAGGCAGACAGAACATATCCATTCCTTATCATATAATAAAAAGAGCTGAAACCGGGGTGAATTGCTGGGGTGTCAAGTTCTTCAATAAAATCCCCCAGAATATAAGATCAAAAGATAAGCGAGAATTTAGGAGAAATGTGAAAAACACTCTTATCAAGTATGCATTTTATTCTTTAAGTGAATACCTCAATATGGACATTGAGTGGATAGAGTAGAGCCACTAGAGACAACATAAGATGCCTTTTTTTTTATGTGTGTAAATTTGTTTCTTTTGTCTTTTGTATTTTTGTTTGTTTTTGATGTTTATTTCACAATTTTAGTTCTATAATCTTATATTTGGTATTTGTTTGACAAGGCTGTGTAATTTTTGCCAGAATAAATATTATTATTATTATTATAAATAACAAAAAGAGGAGTGGGCCAAGATTGGAACCCTGTGGAACGCCGGAGCTAGCAGTGAATGGTTCAGACTTAAATCCATTATAAAAAACATATTGCACACAGTTAGTCAAGTAGGATCCAAAGAATGCTATCAGCCATCCATCAAGCCCCGCCAAATGCAGCTTGTGCAGAAGTGTTGAGTGGTCAACATGATCGAACGCTTTGGAAAAGTCTGTATAAATGACATCCACCTGACCCCGTCCATCCAAAGCTTCACTTACATACTGTGTGAACAGGGATAAATTCGTCAGTGTTGAGCGCCGCTCCATAAACCCATGCTGGTATTGCGACACTTCACGGCAGGATAAATACGAGCATACACAACTGCCTCAAAAATTTTAGCAAAATTACATAGGATTGCTATAGGCCCGTAGTTGCTGACCCTCGAACGGTCCCCAGACTTAAAAACAGGAGAGATCCGAGCAACCTTCCAAACCACAGGGAAGCAATGTGTGCGCAGTGACAAGTTAAATAGGGTTCTAAGGGGTTTGAGAAGAGCATGCGCACAGTCCTTAATCAAGAAGGATGGCACCAAATCTGGTCCAGCAGTAAACTTGTTCTTGAGCTTCCTGATGGCTTTAAGAATTTCAATTTCATCTGTTGGTGGGACTGGTTACAAAGTAAAACAAAACTAAAAAGTAAAATAACCAAACATAAATTTCTAAATGCGAACAACACTCCATAAGTTCAGTCTGTCTTCAAAATACATTCTCTTAAGTCTAAGCAACAAATAATAAACCAGCATATACTCAAGTAAAAACTCCATTGTTTAAACATTGGCAACAATCCATTCTTTTAACTTTTTCTACGTATTTTTTGTTTGTAAATTTTTCAAACTATTAGATAAATTATTAAACAGTCCAATTGCTTTAACTGAACTATTTTTACTACTAACAGTTTCGTGTCTGATCGGAATTTGTATGTTTTTATTCCTTGTTTTACACTTTTCCGTTGATTATCTTAAGGAATCTTTTTTATAAATTCTTTAACAAGATCTCTTATTCTTACTCTCACTTATACTGTCTCTAATTTTAACTCTTTGTTGACTATTAGATAAGTAATCTGACATTATTTTATGGGCAGTACCTCTCATCCCATAGTAGTAAAGCTTTTGTAAAAGAATTTCATGATTGACTGCATCAAAAGCCTTAGCCAAGTCAATAAAAGTAATTGCAGTAGCTTTGCTCTTGTCTAAACTATCGTATATTATGTTAGAGATATAATACAAGTCATAAAGTCTATTAATTTCTCTAATATTTTAGGCAAATTGGATATCAATGAAATTGGTCTGTAATTCTCAGAGCATATTTTCTTATTGACTTTATGTATTGAAATAATGTCTGCCCTTTTTAGAGCTTCAGGCCAAATAGCTTTTTCAACACAAGGGCAGGTTAATAAGTCCGTGACTTTTTGAATTTCCCTCCTCTTCGCAGGAATGGCAACACTGCTCCCGTCAACAAGCATCTGTCAGTTGACTCCTGTCAAATTTTGAACAAGCTGTGTCATTTAGTTTGTGTTAGATAGCCATCGAAAGCAGACAACCTCTTGAGTTATAACGAAAATGGAAAAAAGTGAATTTCGTGTGCTCATCAAACATTATTTTTTGCGGAAAAACACCATCACTCAAAACAAGGCTAAGCTTGATAAATACTATGGGCACTCTGCACCATCAATTTCCATGGTACAAAAGTGGTCAACTGAATTTCGTTGCGGCCGTACAAGCACAAATGACGCCTAACGTTCTGGACGCCCAGTTGACGTCGCTACACCTGAAACAATTGAAAAAATTCATGATATGGTGTTGGCCGATCAGAGATTGAAGGTGCGGGAGATTGTGGAAGCCATAGGCATATCACATGGCTCAGTGGTGTCGATTTTGCATGAACACTTGGGTATGAGAAAGCTATCCGCAAGATGGGTGCCGCGTTTGCTCACAATCGACCACAAACTTGACAACTTCGAAGGTGTGTTTGGCATTGTTTAACCGAAATAGGGACGAGTTTTTGCGCCGTTTCGTAACCGTGGACGAAACATGGATTCACCACAACACACCAGAGACCAAGCAGCAGTTAAAACAGTGGGTTTCTCCCTGCGAATCGGTGCCGAAGAAGGCCAAGGTGGGTTTGTCAGCCAATAAAGTCATGGTGACCGTTTTTTTGGGATGCACACGGTATAATCCACATTGATTACCTTCAAAAGGGAAGAACAATCAATGGCGAATATTATACCAACTTATTGGATTGATTCCATGACGATTTGAAGAAAAAACGACCGCATTTGGCAAAAAAAGTTATTTTCCACCAAGACAATGCAAGGGTACACACATGTGTAGTCTGCATGGCGAAATTGCATAAACTGGGCTACGAATTGCTCCCTCATCCACCCTATTCTCTGATTTAGCCCCGAGTGACTATTTCTTGTGTCCAAACTTAAAGAAATGGCTCAGTGGAAAGAGATTGACTCCAATGATGAAATCATCCCACAAACAAATACCTATTTTGAGGACCTCTGCAAATCTTATTTTTTTGGAAGGGACAAAAAAATTTAAGAAACCTTGGGACGAAGTGTATAGAGCTCAAAGGAGACTATGTTGAGAAATAAAAAAACCTGTGTTTCATTCACAAAATCACGGACTTATTGATCTGCCCTGATACACACATTAAAAATGTGTACTAGTGGATTTATTATATAATATGACAAGAGTCTTAATTGTTTTAGCATTTATATTATCATCTCCACCACTCTTTAAAGGCATGTTATCAATGATATTAGCAACTTCCAAACAATCAGTGGGCCATAAGAAAATGGATTTATCATTAGTTTTTGGCATTTGTAAACTGGAAGAGGGTTTCTGATTTTTTTTATCTAAGTCTTCCAATATTACTAAAAAAAAACATTGCATTTTCATTTTAAATTACATTTTCAAGCAAATTCTTAAGTATATGTTATAATTCTTTTGCAGACCACATAAGTGTCCTGATCCTAAACCTAGAATAACAACAGCCAGTAATATGGCCCTCAGGTGTGCAAGAAGGGCCATCGGCTACCAGAATAAACCATTAGATAGAAAATTCATACACTCCAGGTTCTGTCCAGTACAGACAATAAGATCCACAACTGAAGAAGGTTTCTTCACGTGTGCCAAATTTATGGTGAGTATATGATAAAAAAAGTCTGGACACAGCGAGTGCGTTATGGTAGTAAATTTTATGGAAATAATAATAATATAAATTTATTTACTTATTACACAAAGTAGATCTTTCTGTACATTTAAATCTCCCATGCAAAAAGAAAAACCACTGCCACCTGTACTAATTCACGGAGCTAGGTATCCTACATTTAAATTTTATTGGTTTTTACCCTAGTCTAAATACTCAAATAAACAGAGTTAGTTCATAAAAATAATAATGAATTATGACCCCAAGTATTCCTGAATATAACTAAAAAAGATCAGATACCATCTATTGGGCACCACACAGGTAGTCAATCAAACGTTCCTTAAGCTACTTAATCTCTTGCATCTTAAGTTCTTTCAGTAAACAGAGATTGTTCACAAAAATAAATACTAACCCAAAGCATCCCCGAACATAACTAAAACATGATCAGATACCATTTATCGAGCACTATACAGGTAGTCACACAAATGTCTCTTAAACTTTTTAATCTCTAGCATCTTAAGTTCAGTTGGTAAGGCATTATATCATTATATCTATATAAGGCAGAAGTGTATGCCATCGAGATGTGTGCAAGGGAAATCATAGGAAACACACAAATCGATAAAGATATATACAACAATAAATACTCTTGGTTCCTACCGTTGCAATTCAAAAACGGTATGGAGTTGTAAATCTGCCCTCAACGAACTGGGCAGCTGTAATGAGGTGTCGCTGGTCTGAATACCGGGTCACTCGGACCATGATGGCAATGTTGCGGCCGACACGCTTGCCAGGAGTGGTGCCCAGAGGGACTTTATCGAACCAGAACCGGTGCTGGGGATAACATCATGCACAACAAAACGCACCTTAAAGACCTGGACAGAAAGAATGACAAGCCAGCAATGGCAAAATCTGCCAGGATTAGCTCACTCTAAGGCCTTCATAAATGGCCTGTCTGAGTCATGAGCTAAAAAACTTCTGGAGTTAAACAGACAACAACTGAGTACTCTAGTCGGCCTGTATACAGGAAACTGCCGCTTGCGTCACCACATGCACCATATTGGGAGTCGGTCAGGAGACCGAGTGCCAGCTGTGTATAGGGAGTGGCGAGACAGCAGAGCACGTATTGTGTTTCTGTCCGGCGGCGGACAGGACTAGATACCTGCTCTTTGGCAAAACAAAGCTTGCTCCGGAAGATCTGGATCAACTTTCGCCCACAAAGATTATTGACCTCTGCAGGAGGCTAGCTTTGTTGGGCGAAATATAGACCATTAGGCGTGAGCCAAATAGACCTTATGGTCCCGGTGGATGGCCCACTCACATTCAAACCTAACCTAAGGCATTATAATGTTTTAGAACAAAAGATCCTTCAAAGAGCGGTTTTATGGTTAGGAGGAGTAATGATACCACGATTACGAACATTTATATTGATAACGTCAGTCCTGAAGCGGATTTTATTATACAAATAAGCAGGCTTCCTATTAAAAATAATCCGATGGTAAAAGCACAGCATACCTAACTTTAATTCCACTGTCCATATTAAGCCATTTCAATTCCCTCCATTTCCACGATACATGATCCCTCGACGTAATCCAAAAATATACCTAAGACACGAGTTTTGTGTTTTTTCTATTCTGTTCCTGGTGGCTACATCAAGACAAGGATAGTACACCCGTACAGCATATAAAAAGTTCAACAAGACCAATAAGTCACATAGCACCTTTTTTATTTTAACATATATAGATAAGATAGATAATAATAGATAATAATATATTGGCCATGTTACATAATTAGTTTATGTTTACAGCAAGTCAGTGTACAAGCTAAAAGCAGTCATGTCAATACAAATTCAAAACGCCTAAAATTAATCTATCCTAACAACAAAACACAATTAACTAGCAGTAAAAGCACAGTAACAAAAAAAAAAGCAAAAATAAAGACAAAAAAAATAAAAGAAAACAGATCAGTCCAGATCAGAACACATTAGTATATTCGTCGATGGAGTAAAAACAATGCTGCAGAATAAATGACTTTATTATATACTTGAAGGTTTCCAAGTTAACGGCCCTAATCTTCCCTGGTAAACGATTATATAGATCCACTTCCACCGAGTTTCTGGAAGACATAGCTAGACTACAACGTGGAACTGATAGTAGACTGGCATTATGTGTGTTATACGTGTGAATATCACTCCGCAAAAAATAATTCCCTGCTGTCTCATGTACCCTCAGAAGGGTGGCATAGATATACATCGAAGGAAGAGGAATTATCCCATGCTTCACAAATAGAGGCTGACAATGCTCCCTGGGACCAACAGCCGCATAGCCTGCTTCTGAAGTCTAAAAATGGCTAAGGAGTGGGTAGAGTTACCCCATAAAATAACACAGTAACTCAATCTACAGTTAAACAAAGAAAAATATGCCGCCCTCAACACATATGGGATCACTAGAGGCTTTAATTTACGTAACAGATATAAAGTAGCAGAAAGTTTATTCCATAATTGCTCAGCGTGAGGCACCCAATTCAGGTCACCATCCAAAGTCAGACCCAACAATCCCACTGGTTCATCACCTGCTATGTTATGATTTGAAGAAACAATAAGCTGTTGTGTCTTATCAGAGTTGAATCTGAGTCTGTTACTAGTGAACCACGGCTCAACCAAACAAGTCGCCTCTCCAATTGAGTCAGTCATATCGATAGTGTTTTTGTGCGAACTAATAAATTTGGTGTCGTCGGCATAGTAAATAGTCTTAAATGGCATCATGTAGTAATACAGATCATTAATGTAAATAATAAATAAAAGTTATGACAAAACCGAACCCTGGGCTACACCGTACCCAACCAACCTAAATTCCGTGCTTCCCCCATTCACCATCGGAACAGCCTGCCGTCTGTGACTAAGATACGACTCAAAAAATCTAATAGCACCCCCCGAAACTCCATAGAACTCCAACTTCCTCAACAGTATTGAGTGAGACACACAGTCAAAAGCCTTTGAGAGATCGCACAACAGCAGAGCTGAATGCTCTCGTCCTTCAAGGCCATCCACCAAGTCCTCAACCACCCTCAGCACAGCGTGGGTTGCAGAACGACCGCAACGAAAACCAAACTGGTTAGGATTGAGTAAGGAATTTCTCGCAAAGTAATCAGCAAGCCTGTCCATGAATCTCCATCACCTTATAATTTCTATGTGTACAAAGTAGTTTTGAAGCAGCATACGACCTTTCCTAATATTTTGAAATTTAACTAGTAAACCTGAAAGTATTGATGAAAATAACCTCCAAATTACTAACGCTTTGAACGGCCTGTATCTCATCAGCATTTATTTTCACAACAAAATGTTCAGTTATTTTACCTACAGCTGTCTATTACCACATAATAGCAGTTTAGACTTATCCGAATTTAAAAATAAAGAAAACTGTGCCAAATTCGCCAGGTCATTATTAATTTTGGCTGCTCTCTCACGAGTCTTTGCTCTTATAAACAACACATATAACTGGCTTGCGAAACGTGTTGCTCGTGTAAATACTGAACGACAAGGAACCAAGAATTGATCCCTGTGGGACACCTACACTAATCGGATGCGCCTCTGAGTAATTTCCATCTATTTTCAAACTCTGGGTTTTCTCCTCTAGGTAATTAGAAATCAAGTAAAGTGCGGTTCTCTTCAGACCAATATAATGTAAAATAGAAATAAGTAACATATGAATAATAGTATCGAATAAATAAATAAATAAATATCGCCTTTATTAACTGAATTATGATTCGTATTACAACCCCACAAAGAACCTCGATGGTTCAGGGATAAGAACGTGTACCTCTGAACCGAAGGGCACTGGGTTCGATCCCAGCGTACTCCTTTCACTTTTTCAGTGCAAACTGTAACATTAACATCAACCGAGGTTCTGGCATTGTATTTGAACAAGTTGAATGTCTGCATGTTCCGCCCTTCGGAGGGGGCGTAAAGCCTGTGTCCTGTGTCCATGCGATGTTGGGCACGTTAAAGATCCCCCCTTACAGGAAGGCAGGGGTTCAGCAAAATTTCCAGGATAGTGAGGTGAAACTGCTCCCTGGCGTCGGGGATTGGCCGTAGTCGCGGAAATAGGCCGACGATAAAGAAACAAAAACAGACATACAACCCCACAACCACCATCAGAAAAGGGCGAAGTCTAGCGGAGCTATTCACACTCAACCCCAACCGTCAGTGGAAACAGGGCACATTACACGCAACTGTGAATCTTCAGCAAAGAAAAACAAAAAATAAAATTAACAAGTAAATCTGAAGAAAAATTATAAATTAAACATTGCGTAAATTTTTGAGGAGTCCCAGCTAAAGGCCAAAACTTAAACTAAGAATGGAACCACCCAAAACAGCCCAGCATCGATGCCCACCACACGGAAACCAACCTCTACCTATTGGTTGTTGAGCAAAAACAATTTTAATTTATACTTAAATTAGTTGATATTGAACATTTTAAATTCTTGAGGTAGTCAATTATACAAAGAAATAGATTGATACATAAAGCTACGTGTAAACATGACTGTCCGATGATGTGGTAAAACAAAATTTTCATTAAATCTAGTTGATTTAGAGTGAACGTGTTTATGAGGTGTAAACTTTTGTCTGAGAGATGAAGGTGCTGCAGAGTCATTCACAATTTTATGTGTAAAAGCTCCCAAATGTAGTACTCTTCTAGAGCTCATATTAAGACATCTGTCCTCTTGTATTTTATATGTAATCGGATCATGTTTTCTGACCCCATATATTAAACGGTAGCAGCTTTTTTGTACTTTTTGCACTCTATCCTTATTCAATTGGGTTAGACAAGAACCATAAATGAAATCACAAAAGTTGAAGTGTGACAAGACAAGAGACTCACATAACAACTTTCTCGCTTTCTGGTCTAGTAAGAATCTGTTACAATATAGAAGCCTCATACCAGAGTATGCTTTTCCAAGTATGAGCTTTAGATGATCTTCAAACCTCAAATCACTATCAAAAATAAGTCCCAGATTCCTAGCCTTGTTCGTGAAAGGAACTAGAACATTGTCAATAAGTATTTTAAAATTTTCGATAATAAATTGGTTGCTGTTTCTATTTGCAAAACACATGAGTTGAAATTTGCTCGGATTTAACATCAAATTATATTTTAAGGACTAATCTCGAACCGCTACTAAATCTTCATTAATATATTGACAAGATTGTAAGTAGTCTTCTTTTGGAAAGTGATAATATAACTGAGTATCGTCCGCGTAGGCCTGTATTTTGCACTGACTCACTGAACTCAATATTTCAGAAGTATATGTTATAAAAAGCAGAGGCCCCAAAATGGATCCCTGAGGTATTCCAGAGAGGACATCTGTATAGGTGGAAAAACTGTTATTAACCACAATTTGCATTTTTCTATCAGCCAAATATGATTCGACCAGGAACTCATCAAAACCATAATATCCAAGTTTGACACAGAGTAGTTGATGATTTATGGTATCGACGGCCTTAGAGTAGTCAAGTAAAACAAGGACACTAATCAGTCCAGCATCATTAGCCTTCATAATGTCACTAGTGACATTAGCCAAAGCAGTGCTCACACCATATCCCCTTCTGAAGCCACATTGTGCATGGGGAAGCAAATCCTTATCATTAAAATAACCATTTATTTGATTATACATAATTCTCTCAAAAATTTTAGACAAAATTAGCAAAATACTAATGATTCCGTGGTAAAATCCAACAACACTAGAGCCGTTCTTCTGTTATTGTCCGAGGATTCCAAGATATCATCAGAAACCTTTATCAGGGCCGATGTACAACTGTGTGATTGTTTGAAACCGGACTGATGCATCGACCATATGGAAAAACGATCCAAGTTTGCATTCAATTGCTGATAGATTACACGTTGGAATACCTTAGAAAGAATAGTTAAAATACTAGTGGGACGTAGATCCTTTGGAGTCTCTGGATTTGGAACTCTAGGGAAAGAAATAATATATTGTTACTAAATTAACATTTCTGAGTTTGATAACACGTTTTTATTAACAAAATGATCATTAATACAGGGTTCCCACTCGTCTGGAAAAGTCAGGGAATTTGTAGCAGAAAAAAATTTGTCCGGGAAATCAGGGAAAAATTGGAAAAAATTGTAAAAATTAACTAAGAGTCGGGGAATTTTTGTCCCTGTCAGGGAAAAATTGTTTGTTTCCTTTTTATAATAAATAATTGAAACAATGTGTTTGCTTTTTGTGTGTGTCATTTAATGATTTATTTTTCCAGAAAAGCACAATCTTTTTTTTTTAATTTTGCATTAATTAGTCGCTTTGTATAACGCAAATTGTAGAAGATCGAAGTCAGGGAAATATATTTTGGCATGTCAGGGAAAACTCGGCGAAATTGCTATGCTGTTTTTAGCGGGAACCCTGTAATATAGTTGGCGTATTTCAAGTGGGTTGGCAGGTTAATATGACCTCACTATTAATATCAAGTCTTTTCAGTTCATGCCATAGATGATCTACGCAATTTTTTTTTACTAAAATTATGCATATATGTATATAAAAGCATATAAAAATTGAGACAAATCTCGGATATATATTCTAGGAGTATTAGAGGGTCCCCCTTGTAGGTGCAAAATATTGTCAAAAAATGCATCTTATGTAAGGCTAGATCTATTCACACCATAATTAGAAACGCAGACCGGTTTCGCTCTAATTAGCGCTTGTCAGTACGCTATATTAATTACAGCAAGAACACATCTATAAAGTAATACAACTATGGTAGCCAGCCTCATAGAACATTGTGAGATATACGACAGGGGAGCGGCTACACCAACAAGCGGATCCTCATAGCCACAGACAGCCAGGTAGCCCTTAAGGCCCTAAGTAGACCACAGGTGCCTGGGCAGAATGAGGTTACCCTCATCTGGGTGCCGGGTCACTCGGGGCAACGGCAATGAAGAAGCTGACAGTCTCGTGAAGAGAGGATCAGCAGAACCATTTATAGGACCAGAACCGGTCCTGGGCGTGACGAATAGCACTGCCAGGATATCCATTAAGTCATGGGTCAAATACAAACATAAGGTGTACTGGGCAAACTGTCCAGGGCTCAGACATGGGAAGTCAGTAATTGAGGAACCCAGTTCAAAGAGAGCTGTGGAGCTGCTAAATCTTAGCGGAGGACAACTCAGGAACATAACAGGACTCTTGACGGGACACATGGCTGTCTAAAAACACCTGCATAAAATGGGGCGGTTCGAGGGGGCCTGGAATGCAAATTCTGCGGCGAGGGGGAGGAATCAGCCCAGCACATCTTGTGCGAGTGTAAAGCTCTGGACCGCAAAAGACAACTGATCTACAGATAGCTTAGCCCGGAGACAGCAATATAAAACTTCACCCTACCAATCGCTGTGCAGACTAGTTCAAGGCACAGTGATTTTGGAATGAGTGGAGTAGAAAAGACAAAGGGCATGCACAATAAGCCAAAGGCTGCGGTGCTATCGGGGCCGCAAAGATGTGGACGAGCCCTAAGGGAGGGACACAATAAACAACCAAGTTATTCAAAGTAATAAGTTCTTTTCATTTGTTGGCATTTCTGTGGATCGAAATCTCAATTGGCACCAACATGTCACATCAATTGCAGAAGCGGCTGCTAAGAAATTAGGTTTCCTCTTTCGGGCTCGCAAATACTTTTCACCAGCTAATCTCTATACCTTATATACTTCACAAATAAGACCAAACCTCGAATACTGCTCCCACATCTGGGGTGCTGCTGCTGCTTCTACACTCGCTATCCTGGACTCCATTCAGAAGAGAGCTATATGTCTCATCGGTGACCCTACCATCGCCCAAAGGCTGCCATCCCTTGCCCACCGACCTGCCGTTGGTGACCTCTCTCTCTTTTATAGATATCTGCACGGCCACTGCTCAGAGGAGTTGTCTTCCATAGTTCCCCACCTGCTGCCCCCAACAGATCTACCAGGGGAACAGAGCGAATGCACCCTTTTACTGTCCAGGTCACCAAACATAGAACATCTTGTTATGCCCGCACTATTGTTCCGAGGACTTCCAAGTTGTGGAATTCCATGCCGGCACATGTTTTTCCTTCTCCCCCGAACCCCCAAATCTTCAAGTCCAGAATTAACAAGTTGCCTCTTTCCTCCTTGGCGACACCCACGGTATGATAGTATTTAGGCTGTGAACCCTCTTGGTGTGTTGTTGAATTAAAAAAAAAAAAAAACGACAGGGTCGCCATCTTGGTGCGCAACCAGGTAGGACGTTGTCATGACAGCTCCAATTAACACAAAATGTTATAAATAGAGAGTGTGTACAACCAACAATTTTGTAAATTGTCAACCTTGATTCATTTCTTCCCTAATGCCGGGACGATGTACGTAAGGCTAGATGTATTCCCACCATAATTAGAACCGCAGACCAGTTTCGCTCTAATTAGAGCTCGTCAGTGTGTTACGCTCCATCTTTTTACTGAATTACACTTTTTGTAAATGGTATCCATAGTTTCGGTGTCTTCTCTCAATTGAATCTCCAAAAAAAAAATCAATGATCTCTTTTATTGGAAAATAATAAAGCTCATGGTATATTTAGGACAGACAGATTATGTCTAATACATTTTGTAGTATGAAAACTAAGTTTTTGTAGTTTTTTTTTTCCACTAAATTAGATTGTTCTTATGTTCCAGCCCTGTGATAGAAGTGTTATAGTTGGAGATTTTAATGGTGACATAAGATTATTCAATTTACACACCGGAAACGAAGAAACAGTTTTTCAAGCTTTTGACAACTATATCGCTCACATAGAGCCAAACAGAACTGGTGAGTTTGTTCTTGCTAGCTCTACCTGGGGAAGGCCCCTATCGGCTTTGTTCAGCATCAAAGAACTACAGATGAAGTGAGCAACATACTTGGTTTAATTGTTTCTCCAAGCGTAATTTCTATTTAAAATGTTACAGGTTTCCTTTTTATGATGATGAATATGTTGAATTCAGTAAAGCCACCCAGGATCGTATAATAGGTACAAAAGGAGAAGTTGCCACAGTAAGTAAAGTCTAACTTTATATTTGCATAGGGTAGCTAAATCTCATTTTTCCATTGCTTGTAAAAGAAAATATAGAGAAAGGAAAAAAAATTGATAGTTTTACTGGCTCCCATGGACTTCTGAAAAATATATACAGGCCTCCATTTAAATAGAGATAGACTATTGTGGAAATTAAAATCATGTCAAAAGATGACGAAATAAGTTTCTTTTGCAATAGGTTGGTTTTGCTTTAGCATTTTCACACAAATACATGGCTCTCAAAGAATAATTAGTTTGATTTGTTTTTGATTCACCCTGTATTGAAATAGGAGTTTAATTTATTTTTAATTTTTTTAAATTATAATAAGTTACGTAAATTTAATAAGAAAAAAACATGAAACAGTAAGGTGCAATAAAGAATATAGCCTTGTATATTAAAGCCCACAAAGGTATTCCACAGGAATCAGTTTTGGACCCACTAATGTTTCTAATTTAAATAAATGATTGGGTAGTCACCAGACGTAAATATTATAATTTTTTTGATAAGTGACTCGAAGACAACATTTTACGCAAATAACAATAATAATAGACATATTTTAAAAAGCAATTAATTCCAATGGGAACAGTTAAATGTTAAATTGTGGTAGCTTACCTGCTACTTTTATATATACTAAAATTTTTCCCGTTTTCCACAGTTCTGACATTTTATTGCTTGCCTGACTCATCGATTGATTTATTTTTTAAATTGCAGATATACGATACAGCTACAGGTGCCTCAGTTATATCGCTGATTCCTTCACTTAGCAATCAGTACACCAAGAATAAAGCTACATTCAGTCCACATGATGATCTAGTTTTATCCGATGGTGTGTTATTTGACGTGTCATCGGGAAAACAGATACACAAGCTGGATAAACTTAACCAGACGCAGAGTGGTGTCTTCCATCCAAACGGCTTAGAGGTTAGTACTTACATTTCAATCATTTGAAAGTAATTGTTTAATTTGTTCAAGAAGACGCAGTAAATATTTTTTTAACGTGTTTCTTGCTAATCATATGGTTATGTGAAAATATGTCAACTCTTGGGTAGGGTAGGGATATTTAAGTATGCTTCGGAGAACCTAATTCACCACAAGACATGTTTCAGACCCGACGGTTGTTTCGCTAACGAAGTTAACGTAATCAGAGGGATGAATAACTTTATTTGGTCTGAAAAATATCTTGTGGTTATTTGGACTTTCCAAAACATACCTATCAATGATTATCACATATTCCAACCTCAGTCAGGGATATTTAATGTACCCAAAATTGTGTGGTGCACAGGAACGAAGGCTTAATGCTTCAATAACACTACCATCTCATCACTGAGAAAAATAAAAGTTACCGTAAATTTAAAAGAACTGGACTTGAATCTGATTATATGAAATATTCTAATCTTAGACGTGACACTAAGTATCGCATTGACTACAATTATTTACAGTTTGTGACTAGCACAGAGCAGATCATTCAGTCTGAAGTCAGACAATTCTGGTCTTTTGTTAATTCCTTGAGGAAGGACTCTGGGATTCCGAATAGAACGAGTTTTAATACTGTAATATATAATAATGAGTCTGATATAGTAGACACCTTTGCTGCACATTTTCAATCCTGTTATTCTGACCATGGTTCCATTGATGTTGACTTTTGTGATGTATCTAATATACGGTCTGCACATAACCTTTCTATGTATTTTTACAATTGAGGAAATCGAGGATAAAATTGACTCACTAGATGGCAAAAAACGAGCTGGTTTGGATGGTATTCCTTCTTCATTCTTGAAAAATTGTCAACACTCTTTGAGTGGCCCTTTGTGTAGTATCTTTCAAAGGTTTTTCAATGCCGGTTTTTGCCCCTCACTCTGGAAGTTGTCTACTCTGATCCCCATTCACAAATCAGGTGATAAGACACAAGTTGTCAATTATAGAGGTGTTTCAATTGAACCTGTAATACCGAAACTATTTGAATCTATCATTGCGGATGAGATTTCCAATACTTTGAAACACAGTATTGTCGGAGAGCAGCATGGTTTCTGTAGTGGAAGGTCAACGGTCACTAATCTCGCCATTTTTCAATCTTACGTGACGGATGCATTGGAGGCTGGTAAACAAGTTGATGTTGTATACACTGATATATCAAAGGCTTTTGACAGTGTGTGTCATACCCTCTTCTGCAAAAATTGTTTGCAATGGGCATCTGTGGTTGTTATCTTTCGTGGATTCTATCTTACTTGTCTGACAGAAAGCAATTTGTTAGCATTGGTGGTGCTCAATCGGATGAGGTACTCGTCTTGTCTGGGGTACCACAGGGATCACATATAGGTCCCAATCTCTTCAATCTTTTTGTTAGTGATGTGAGTTGTTTTGAATCATCGAAATGTTTATTGTATGCAGATGACTTGAAGTTTATTTCGGAAGTTGTCCATGGTGTCAACACTTTGCAACATGATCTCGACAACTTGACTCGCTGGTGCCGTTCAAACTTGTTGTCGCTTAATGTGGGTAAATGTAAGGTTGTGTGCTATTTTAGGGGTCAGAATCTGATTGTGCATAGCTATACCATTTATAACACGGTGTTGGACGTTGTCACTTCAGTTACAGATCTTGGTGTAATTTTCAAAAATGATTTGTCATTTAATCTGCATATTGATGCTGTTGTTGTGAAATGTTGCAGACTTTTGGGGTTTGTTAAAAGACACACTAAACTTATGACTGACACAAGGATAATCACTAGTTTGTATACATCCTTGGTTCGAAGTAATATTGAGTATTGTTGTGTTGTATGGTTTCCATCCTATGCTTGTCATATTAATCATATTGAAAGGGTACAAAACAAATTTGTTAAGTACCTTCTTTATAAGCATCACTTTCCTTGCCAATATATTGGGTATGATGTCAGATTGCTTCTTTGTGGTATGGTCAGTCTCAAAGCGTGGCATGAGTATCTTTCATTGATGTTTATATGTAAGTTAATTAATGGTCACATTGACTGTAATGATCTGCTCGATTTAGTCCTTTTTCATGTTCCACCACGCTCAACTCGCCAACAGCAACTTTTTTTTGAGCCAACACACAGGACCAACTATGGATGTAACAGTTTCATGGACAGATTGTTGCATAACTATAATGCTAATTTTTATAATTGTGATATCTTTTATATTGCTATGTCTAGGATGAAAACTGTCTTAAGACAGTGATTTTGTTACTTTGAGTTATTTTTTATTTTATTTTTAAGTACCATTTGGAATTGTTTAATTCTGTAGGTGCAAATTTGAATAAATAAATAAATAGTACAGGGATCCCTCATTTTACACAATATTTATACACGGTTTTGTTTATACACGCTTGCTTGAACTCCCGCTTAAGCGTGCACGCTTCCCGATATTGCAGCATCGCGTCACCATTCACGGCACAATGGGTAATCCTGTTCCTGTTATTCAGTCTCTTTCATTTGCTTCTAGAGGCGTGTACGTACTATGTACTTTAATGATGAGTGCAGTTATGAATAAAAACAAAAACGTGAAATCGCCTAAACGAAGCAAAAAGGTTTTAACGTTAATCGAGAAAGGTGTCGTTTTGGATGCTCTTCAGGAGAAAGAATCTGTGGCATTGATTGCAAGAAAATATAAAATTAATGAGTCGTCTGTGTGTACCACCCGTCAAAATAAAGACAAAAGTTGTCATAATCTACAATCTAGTGCTCCTAAATGTGCAAAAGTGGCTGGATATACGAGACGGGCCCCATTGAAAAAATGGAAAAAGCTTTGTCTGTGTGGATTGAAGATCAACATCAAAAGTGGGCACCTCTTAGTTCCGCTGTCATTAGAGATAAAGCGACACGCCTTTAAGACAGTGTCGTGGAGAATAAGCCACTGTCATCAAATGTATACTCAAAAACCCCCACATAAAACGAGGGATGCCTGTACACTCTTTGACCTGAACATAAAATAAATAAATTGTCTGTTAATTTAATAAACTATCAGATCAAGTATATTTATATTAAGACTTTTGTTGCAGATTGTGTCCAATACGGAGGTATGGGATCTGAGAACTTTTAGGTTACTAAAGACTGTACCTGTTTTAAATCAGTGTAGTGTTGTTTTCTCGCCAATTAACAGTGCTATGTATGCCATCGCCGTTGAACAAGAAACCGACGATGGTGATTCCACTTATGACACTAGTTTTAAGACGGTGGACGCTATTGACTACGGCAGTATAGGTAAGAAAATGTCTTAGATTTACCAAATATAGCTTACATTCCCAGCCACATTCAATCTAAGCTATTTACTATATAATCTCGAAAGCACCATTTAGACGACTTTTGTATTTGTAAGCTATTTCTCTGTGATGTTTCTGATGCTGATAAAATTTGGAAATTGGAGGAAATATAGATGAATGTAGTAACATTACTTGGTAAATTTCTTGCTATTTTGGTTTCGTTTGATTATGTGCCTGATAGGTTATTACGGACAGCTCGTATTCCTAGTATCTTGAAAGCACCATTTATAGAATTATTTTATTTGTAAATTATTTCTCTGCTGTATTTCATATGCTGATAAAATTTGAAAATTAAAGGAAATATAGAAGAATGTAGTAAAGTAACTTGGTAAATTATTTATATATATATATATATATATATATATATATATATATATATATATATATATATATATATATATATACAGGGTGTTCAAATAAGGGCACAGACCGGCTATATCTCGAAAACCGTCACAGCTGCAGCTTTCGGAAAAAACTTAGCATAAGTAAAGTGGCCATGAGAAAATGTTGGAAATTATTTTCAGCTTTCTAAATCTGCCGCTAGGTGGCGAAAATGCCATGGCTTACCTAAAATCTTAGCCACAATAGACCTTATGGTCGTGGTGGAGGGACCAATATGGCCCACTCACAATCAAACCTAACCTAACCTACCTAAAATCTTTAATTTCTCGAAAATCTTGACGCATAACAATAGTTGGTTTTAGGTAATTTGTAATCAACTTTCACTTATCTACAACTTCTGTTAAAAAAATTTCATTATGGACCATAGGCGGAGGTGGGGGGGCTAAGATTTTTTTAATAAACAAATGCCTATAACTTGATAACCAGTAGAAATAATTTCATGAATTTTGGCTTGTATTGTATTTTAAATCCACAGTCACACATGCACAAAATACAGAGGGCGTTAGAATAGGGGAGTCTAGTTTTATTAAATTTTATGAAAATTTTCAAATAGCAGCATAGTATTATAATATAACTATCAAAAAGTGGATGAAGTTAGAAAGAACTCAGTGAAAACCCAAAACGAATATGTTTTTCTGTTTCAGAGAAAACTCAAATTTTATGTATTTTGGTGCTTATTATGCCATTTCTCAAATTTGGATATGAATATAGCAAAATCTCTATAGAATATTTGTTTTCAGGCATCTTTATACAAATTAACATAGCTACCAATAACAATTAATCACTTTAATATGAAATAAATTTATTACCGTATCATAAAACTAAGATACAAGAGCCAAAAATCGATTTTAAAGTTGTATTTGTAATTAAGTGATTATATTATGAAAACAAAACTATATGAATGTAAAAAATCTAAAATTCAACTAACATTTTATTATTTACAAATGTTCAAACTGCTGTCCGTTTTTATGTATACATTTAACTAATCTCTGACGAGTAGAGGCTACCGCTGTTTGAACTTCAGCCATAGATATGCTATTAACAGCAACGTGTATCCTTTTCATCATATTTTCTCTAGTTGTTGGTCGAGTTTTATATACCAAATCTTTCACTCTCCACCTAAATAAAAATCTAAGCAAGTCAAATCAGGTAATCTGGGTGGCCATGGAAATAAGCTTTCTCTTCCTATCCACCGATTTGGAAATTGAACATTAAGATATTCGCGTACACTTTGCGCGAAGTGTGCTGGACACCCGTCATGTTGCAACCACATTATTAATCTTATTTCTAGGGAAATGTCTTCCAATAAAATTTTTAAGCTTTGGCTTATCAAGGCATTTTTTTGTGAAAAAAATAATCTCGCCCCCTACCTCCGCCACTGGTCCATAAGGAATTTTTTTTAACAGAAGTCAAGATTTTTAGAGAAATTGAAGATTTTAGGTAAGCCATGGCATTTTCTCCACCTAGCGGCAGATTTAGAAAGCTGAAAATAATTTCCAACATTTTCTCATGGCCACTTTACTTATGCTAAGTTTTTTCCGAAAGCTACAGCTGTGATGGTTTTTGAGATATAGCCGGTCCGTGTCCTTATTTAAACACCCTGTATATAAATATTATAAGCATATGCTAATATCAAAATTTTAATTTCCCTAATTGAGCAGCAGAAAATAACTCCATGCATGAGAACCTCTTGGGACTGGTTCGGATTGAAAACTCAACTTTATGATTTATCTTAACTCTAAAGGACTGTTAAGAGCGCCAACAGTACGCCGAGCGGACTGCTCGTTACGAGATGTCGCCTGGTATTCAATTAAGGTGGTTAATAAAGTTAGGGCTGCTAAACATCCAAATATGACATTCGCTAAATTACTTTATCCAGATTATATCATTTGTTAGAATAATTTTAATTGATTCTAGCCACCATCGACGTGAAAAAGAACATCTATGACATAGCTGTGAACCGTTATGACACCCAGATAGCTATAGTTGAGAACCAGAGCATGTACCATTCTGTCACAGAGTCTTTTGTGAGGGTGTACGATGTCGGCAGGAGAAGAGACGACGATGAAGATGAACAGGATGAAGAAGAGGATGATGAAGACGATGATATGGACGGGAGTGATGATGATGGATCCGATAATGATGGTATGTTAAATTCTATAAAATCGCAAAAATATTAGTTATTAATTATTACTGCGTAACTGCGGTAAGGTATTTTAAGTGTTGCGACGGCCACTTGGGGTGGCGGGGGGTTAATACTAGTTTTCCATAATATGGGGAATTTTCGGGCTGACTCCCGGGACTCGGCTTTACGACGGGATCCTGTTCGAGCGCCAACGCCTATAGAGTTTTTCTTCAGAGAGTAGGCGTGCTCTCTCGGGATATTCACCCCTTTCCCAAGTCACTGTCGACGGACACGCAAGCCCAGGGTAGATTCTAGTGGAGACAGGGTCCTCCTAAGTTAAGACGAAGTCCCCCGGGACTTCTGGTTATGGTCTTTATTAGAGATCTATTGTTAAAGGTTACTTGGGTGAATATTCTGGAGAGATTAAATGAAATATCGAGTAAATTAAAATAAAATCTATTAACTAACTATTTACAAAAGAAAACAACGGAGTCCTGCTACCAGGGAATTAAGTAATTATGAGGAGGCAGAGGCGGTTATTTGACTATCAAAGCTACGCACGGGGTGCACGGGGGGGTTAAAGCGGTAAGGTTTGGGCGGTGCGGGGTGGTAGCAAGGTAGTGAATAATAGCGGATGTTCCCAAGCGGGCATGCAGCATACAGGGTGTGTCGGACACAACATTAAGTTAAGCTAGCTGCATACTAAAATATAGTTCGGTGCGGAAGATGCCCACCCATGTTCCCGGATTTACACCCCCTTCGAACGGGGCAGCGGACAGCTCGGGACGCCAGGCGTCGCCTGGCTGCTTCAATCCGTACCAGCGCAGTCGCTGCAATATGAATCTACCACAGCCCAGGACTGGTTACGATCCTCCCACAGGAACACGGGGGCGACCACCCGAAGGGTTGTTGTTGACTGTCCCAGATAATGCAATCACTACGACAGGGATGACTTCCAACACCTTCGTGCGGCCGAATGCCTCCGCGATCCCGGGGGAACCGCAAATTCGAAATGCCTCCCCTAACACCCGAGCAGCCCGCCAACGGACGCAGGGAAGAAACGGTCCCCTCTAAGGTTTCCAGTGTCATTGAAGAGCGTTCAACATTGCTACCACGGGCTCGCTAAATAGTATTTGGCTTTCACCTACCTGGGGTACTCTCTGGTGACGGTGTTCCCTAAACAAACGCTGCGGCGGTGGCCTCGTGAATCGGCGGCCCCGCTCTGCTTACTGGTATACTGTTCTCTCCCTGATGCGGGTTTCTTCTCTTAAACCATACATACTTTACAATTCCACTTACTGGCCGACGTACTCACTTGTTCGCGGTGACTCTAGAACTGAAAACTCTCCTTCGGCGTTCCGTCCCGGCCACAATTCTTTTCCAAAATCGCGGCCGCCTAATTGCCCCTCCCTACTAATTATTCTGTACGACGTGCCGGATTTCGTATATTACTCCACGGAAAATGTTGGAAAATATTCCAACCTTTGCAAATGATAATTGCAGTTTATGGTGTATCATAATGCAGTCGCTATGACGGTAAATTAGGCCGGGTAATCTCTCCAGGATTAGTCACTTCGTGACAGTGATACAAATTTTTTACCAGAAAGTCAATAGTAGGTCATACAAAAATCCATCTATCATATTTGACATTTAATAGCTGCAGTAAAAATAAAGCTCACCTACAAAATCAGAATTATTGGCCGTTATAGAAAGGTGGACGCAATTGCTGGTCATCAAGATCTCAATACATATTATAACATACGAGGGGGTACCATTCCTGAGTCAGTAAGCCGAGCGTCTTTGCTAAAAAAGGTTCAGTTCGGCCTGGTGATTCTTTTAGTGGGAGTTTTGTGTGCTTGTCATTTGTGCAATGACTGATTCTCGTGAACAGCGTTATGCCGTAAAGTTTTGCTTCTCGCTCGAAACAACTGGCAATGTTAAAAATGACCTACAAGAATGGGAAAACTCAAGTGTTTGAGTTGTTTTCCCGTTTCAAAAGACGTGAAATGTCAATTGATGACAAACCTCGCCCTTTCATGGCTTCAACCGATGAAAATGTTGAAAAAATTCGCAAAACATTCTGGAAGATCAACCACTGACCATTGACGAAGTTGTGGAACTGCCCAGAGTGCCATCAAGTTTAGTTCAGCGAATTTTAACAGAAGAATTGTGGATGAAAAGTGTGGCTGCCAAATTTTGCCTAGACTGATCTCTGCTAAACAAAGCAAGGTCACAGGGAAGCATGTTGTGCTTTAAAAGAAGAATTCCGAAATGATCCAAACTTTTTTTTCCAAGGTCATCACAGGTACGAATCATGATACCACGGTTACGACCCTGAAATGAAACAGAAATCAAACCAGTGGAAGACTACAAGTTCGCCTCGCCCCAAAAAAGCTTGACAAGTGAAATCAAAACAATGCTGGTTTGTTTTTTCGATGTGAGAGGAGTTATTCATTCTGAGTTTGTTCGATAGGGTTAGACAGTTAACCAGGCTTTTTACCTGGAGGTTTTGCAAAGATCACGCAACAGTTTGCGGTAGAAGAGGCCTGATTTGTGGCAGTGTGTCGACTGGTTTTTCTACCACGATAATGCCCCTGTTTGCATATCCATATTTGTGCACCAATTTTGACCAAAAATGGAATGATTCCTCTGCCCCATCCCCCCCCTATTCACCAGACCTTGCCCCTTGTGACTTTTAATTCCCTGAACGGATAAAAGCATGAAAGGAAAGCTTTTGCTGACGTTACTGATGTGAAGAAAAAACGATAAGAATTTCTAAAAAGGTTTTGAACAATAGAATAAAAGATTAGACCAGTGTACTAGTAGCAATGGAGAATACTTTAAAGGGTTTGATGGTTTTGTGTTTAAAAATTAAATAAAATATAAAAAAAGTTCGATTTCTTTTGAGCACCCCCCTTATATCTTAAGGTTTTTTTCTAAATGTCACAATTTTTGTTTGTTTCAAAGATTTTAGCTTTGATCCTTTAGCAAAAATGTACTGGGTGTTCCATTTAAAAATCATATGCTTGGTTTGTATCACAAAATCTGTGCTTAATAGAAAAAACCATTGGCTAATTTAATTCTATGTAAAAAAAATCTATTAGAATAGTGTTCACAGTTTTATTATCTCATCACATAAAGAATATCCAGAGGTGACAAATTTTCAAAATCACCCTGTAGCTCAAAAACAAATAGTGCTATGTCAGTTTTTATTTCGGGATTGTCAGCTTCACGAAAAAGTAGAAAAATATTGTGAAAACCGCAACCTTCTGTCTATCCGAGATAACCCACAAAAGTAACGAAATCCGGACATCATATCGGGGTCCCACAGGGATAGGTGTTGGAGCCTATCTTATTTCTACTATACATCAATGATCTCCTATATGCTGAAGCTTCTGTCTATCCGAGATAACCCACAAAAGTAACGAAATCCGGACATCATATTGGAGTCCCACAGGGATCGGTGTTGGGCCTATCTTATTTCTACAATACATCAATGACCTCCCATACGCTGATCCTTTGGCTAAATATACCTTGTTTGCTGACCACACGGTAGTTTCCGTCACAGGAAACACCACAGAGGAAGTCACAGAAAGCCTTGCAAGGTCAGTGGAAACTGACAAAACAATTTGTGATTTTTTCTATGAGATATATGAGTGATATTGGTGGCGGAATAAACAATGTGAAGTTTCTAGAGGTTCAAGTGGATTCAAAGCTGCAATGAGGTGTACATATGTCTGTAGCAAATTAAGTAAAAATCTGTTTCTTCTTCGGAACCTCTCAAGTTGTGTATCTCGGACAGTGCTTAAGGCTGCATACCACTCTGTGTTCCACTCTCATCTTATATTCTGTTCTGACATGGGGGCATGCCATTGATACACGCAGATGATTGCTGCCAATCATTTACTAACCTGGGTATTCTCACTCTTCCCTCTCAGTATTTAGGTCGTAATCTACAAGAGAAAATTTTAATATCGCAACGCATTGTGTATGATAGTTTAAAGAAATTAGCAAGAGTGGGAAATATAGAAATCAACGATGAGCCGAGGCTATATAAGAATTCTTGATTAAAACCAGAAGACAATGTTTAAGATGAGCAAAGCAAAAAAATGAAACATAAAGCGCGTAAAGAAATGTCACAACTAGAAATGAGGAAAAATCACGTTAAGGAAAATGCAAAATGTGAAACTGAAGTTTTAATATCTAAAATTGCTACATTGAGAAAATAATTCCTACTTAATAAATTAAAATAAAACTAAACAATCTTATTTCAATGTGGTAATTTTGATTGGCCTTTTTTTTTTAAGTAAACATTTGAGATGTAAGTTATTATTGTTTTTAATGAATTTCTCTTTAAAAAAAATTAACTAATGAGGAGATAGTGACTTTTGAATTTTGAAAAAATTTCTTCAAATGAGCGCGAACTAGTCCCTCTAGAACACTTGTCCGGAGTCAGTTTCGAGTTTTATATGGGTATATATATATATATATATATATATATATATATATATATATATATATATATATATATATATATATATATATATATATATATATATATATATATATATATATATATATATATATATATATATATATATATATATATATATAAGTATGTATGTATGTATCACACCGATAACTCAAAAAATAATGGGCCGATTTTGATCAAATTTGGTAAGTACCTTCTTTTTGCAAGGCGACCCTGTCGTACATCTCACAATGTTCTAGGATGCTGGCTACCTTAGCCGTATTACTTTGTTCTTGCTGTAATTGGTATAGCACACTGACGAGCTCTAATTAGCACAAAACCGGTCTGCGTTTCTAATTATGATGAGAATACATCTAGCCTTACAGAATATTCACTTATATACAAACCACCAAGATATCCATAACTATAACTATAATACAAGGCAAAGGCACGACATTGTTCCTGCTTTTTTGGCGATTGAAGAGGTGTCAAAGAGGATCGGGGTATTGGGCTGTAAAATCTTTTTTCTGCAACCGCCCGGGAAGTACCCACTTCCCGAACGCTTTTTCTTTAAGAAAGTAGCATTTCTCCGGCCTAGTCCGGGAAGTGCGTACTTCCCGGACTAGGTATGATTTTGATAAATACAGTTGAACATTACCACGGTAGCTGGAAGTCTACCAATGTCGCTGAAGGATATATAGACAATTCACTAACAAACAAAATTAAAATTGCCAATACCATTTAAAAATTATCAGATGAAAACAATCAATATGAAACGGAAACTTTACCTTCTTGTTCTGACTACAAAAGGCATTTAAATATACCAAGCATTTCAAACAAATTAAATCCTTTCAATATTAGCAATTGCTCCAATTTTAATATAAATATTAATATAAATAAGAATTAGAATGTTTCTGTTAGTACCTATCTTCTGTTCGAATTTCAATATTTAATACAAATAAGAATTAAAATGTTCGAAATTTTGTTCTACAAAGAAATATAATAAAGAAATGTGTCTCATTGATTTGTTATTCTACACGGTTGCCGAAAAAATAGTGTACGCAACACATTCGAAAACAGTTTTTTTGAACTCGTAGACTTCCAAGACTCGCCTACGGCTCGTCCTAGAATTTTGTCGACTCGTCCAAAAAAACAGTATTTTCCGGACTTGTAACGTAAATTACTATTTTAACATTTTACTGGATAATAAGAGTATTAGCAGTCAATGAATTTGTTTTGAAAAACATTTTTTTCTCTGAAAATTACACAGCTATTTTAATGAAATTCGATGGATATGTTGCCTTGGGAAAGACCTTACCACATACCAAAATTCAACTTTCTAAGTTTATAGAAAATTGAGTTATTTAAATTTTGAAATTTCTTTTGAAAAAATTACAAAGTTATTTTAATGAAATTTTGTGGTTATGTTGCCTTGGGAAAGATCTTACCACATACCAAAATTCAACTTTCTAAGTTTATAGAAAATTGAGTTATTCAAATTTTGAATTTTCTTTCGAAAAAAGTTTTTTCTCCGAAAATTACAAAGTTATTTTAATAAAATTTGGTGGATATGTTGCCTTCGGAAGGACCTTACTACATACCAAAATTCAACTTTCTAAGTTTATAGAAAATTGAGTTATTCAAATTTTGAATTTTCTTTCGAAAAAAGTTTTTTTCTCCGAAAATTACAAAGTTATTTTAATAAAATTTGGTGGATATGTTGCCTTCGGAAGGACCTTACTACATACCAAAATTCAACTTTCTAAGTTTATAGAAAATTGAGTTATTCAAATTTGAAGCATTTAATAAAAATTCACTACCATAACGCACTTGCTGCGTCCCGAACTTTTGCGTTATTTTGATTAATAATAATAATAATAATAATAACGTTTATTATCACCATCTTTACAGTCTTCCTATTTTAACAATCAGTATAACTAAATCTACAATTGCCTTCTTGTATTTACATTGTCCTTTTAATCAGTTATCTGTATGATACTTGTTTGTCAAATATATAGAATCCTAAATTATGAATTTTCTTTTTTTAAGCATTGGTTTTAGACTTTGGCGTCGATGCTGAGAACGATAATAACGACAATAATGAAAACAACGACAACGAAAATCAAGACGATGATGATAACAGCAGTGGTAGCAGTGACGGAAGCTGGTCACCTGCGGCTATGTCAGACGGTTCCACCAGTTCCTTCGATGATGATGACGACGATAACAACGATGAGTCTTATCCAGATAATGATTCTTTGTTAAACCTTCTTTTGGGTGAATTTTGAAAACACTTGTTTGAATGTGATACTTATTTAAGTTTATAAGTTTTAATATAAGTTATTTTGTTACGAGAACCCCTATTTCATTGCATTTATTCAATATAAGTTTTTATTTCCTAATGGGCATGATCCAAAAATCTGAATTGCCTTACTATCGTTTGATTTCTTCAAATGTAGAAAAAATATGCAAGTGCCCTGTAAGTTTTGAATTGTAACAGAATAGAGGCTGTTTAAAGAAAGTGAAAAATGTTTGGTTGTGTTTTTTAAAATGGTTTTTATGTCATTCAATATCTCGATGATAATAATAATAATAATATTGATTAAAGCACTTGGCATTTTACATACTATACAAAAGTAAATTACATATTTAGACAAGCAAAAACAATGATAATAATACAATATTTCACATATTTAAACCTCTACACGTGTTTGACCTAAAACAGCTTGACATGCACAACATGTCAAACTCCGAACAAATGCTGTTCACTTCTATTAACCACTGCTGAGAGGGCTGTATTTGCCATAGTAGTTCAGTGGAATTCAGTACCCAGCATGTCAGGATTACGAACACTACATCGAGTTTTGAATTGAGATAGGATATCGCAGATAACTATCAGTCCATTGAGAACATTGTAAACAAAACCTAGGTGGAAGAGAATACGCCTAGTATGAAGGGAATATATATGAAGTGTAACTATGATTATAAAAGCACGTTGAATTTCTATAGCGCCAAGCTTTTACAAATCTTCGCTGAATATTTTCAATCCTATCAATATGCACAGCGTAGTCAGGTGACCAAATGACTGAACAATAATGAAGGAAAGACCGTGCAATCGATGAGTAGAGGATGATCAATGTACGGATGCTGCTAAAAGAATTAGTGATTCTAGTTATCAAACTCAACATTCTTGCAGCTCTTGAAGTAACAGCATCAATGTGAAGTGATATCCTAAGCTGTGAATCCCCCGTGGCACCCAGATCATGAACAGTGTCGACCCACCTCAAGGAGATGCCATGTATGAGATAATCAGAAGATGAAGTGGCAAACTGAGAGGTTGCCCTACGAAAAAAACACTTATTTACATTCAAAGATTATTTGTATACTGCAATGAAGATGGCCACTCCAAATCAGGGATAAGCGCCGACATTTCAGCAGCTGTGTAGACGGAGGTGAGAATTTTTAAATAATCTGACAACATTAAGTAAGGTGATCTGCAGAACATCCCAGGATCATTGATGAAAATATTGAATAGAAGCAGCCCAAGGTGTGAACCTTGTGGCACCCCAGACGTAACATCATAAGATCAGAGTAATGCGCACTGACATTTCCGCAGCTGTGTAGACAGAAGTGAGAATTTTTAATTAATCTGCCAACATTCAGTAAGGTGATCTGAAGAACATTCCAGTATCATTGATGAAAATATTGAATAGGAGCAGCCCAAGGTGTGAACCTTGTGGCACTCCAGACATAACATCATAAGATCAGAGTAATGCACACTAACTTTCACTCTGATAATAGTTCTGCCTTTCAGATACTAAAGGAGCCATGCCAGCAGCGGATCTCTAATGGCATATGCATATAATGAATGGGGTCGTAACATAATTTCTGAATGGGGTCGTAATACAATCAAAAATCACAATTTTGATGTATAGAAATTAATTATGGGTGGTACAGAAATTAGGTATGAGCAAGAGAAGAGCTCAGGGTGCATCGTTAAATGCGGCTACCAAAAAGGAAGCGTAAATTCTACCTACACTGGCTAAATCTTGTTTAAAACTGAACCAGCTTGACTTTGAATATTGGACATGACAATTAAGCTTCATAGCCTACTATTTAGTTTTGTACTTATTTTTACCTTCAATTTCTCACCCATAGGTGAAGCAGTCCCATTTTTAAACCCCGTATTTTGTTTTATTTTTATAATTGAAACGAAAGACATAGTTAGATAGTAAGAACCACGTTCCAGGAGATTTGAATGTCTTTGAAACTTTTCGACGTTGATTCTTGTAATATTTTAAACTATTTTGCGTCTCACATTTTCAAAAAGGAATCCTCAAATTTGTTTAAACAAATTTCGATCCTTATAAATGAAACGCATACCACAAAATGAACTGGAATAAATTTCAAGTGGATTTATTGCCTAGTTTTCATATATTTTTTGCATGGCGTGTGTAAGTATGCATGTGAAACTGCTGTGTTTGATTGTAATATGATAATTAAGTAAGCACTGTAAATATTGTATAAGATATTAATTTTAGGATTGTGATGTTTAGGTATTGAAATTTATAAGCGGAAAATAAAGCTGTATAAGTTTGTACATTTTTGTTTGTTTTCTTTTTTTTTTTTCCTCAGGTCCAATAAATATAGTTTCAAATCGCCATTTTACTAGATAATCTGCTTTTTATGTATGTTAGGTTAGGTTAGGTTAAATTGTGAGCCATAACAATCCCTCCACTCTATTGGGGCCACGCCTAATTGTCATATTTTATTTTTTATTTTTTTTATTGCAACAACACACCACGAGGGCTCATAGCCTAAATATTATCGTACCATGGCTGTCGATAAGGAGGAAAGAGGCAACTTGTTAATTCCGGACTAAAGGTTCGGAGGAGAAGGAAAAACATGTGCTTGCAAGAAATTCCACAACTTGGAAGCCCTCGGGACAAAAGAGCGTGCATAACAATATATTCTATGTCTGGTGACCTGGACAGTAAAAGGGTGCATTTGCTCTGTTCCCCTGGTAGATCTGTTGGGGGCAGCAGGTGGAGGAACTATGGAAAGCTCCTCTGAGCAGCGCCCGTGCAGATATCTATAAAAGAGAGAGAGGCCACCAATGGCATGTCAGTGGGCAAAGGATGGCAGCCTTTGGGTGAGGGTAGGATCACCGATGAGACGTATAGCTCTCTTCTGAATGGAGTCCAGGATAGCGAGTGTAGAAGCAGCAGCGGCACCCCAGATGTGGGAGCAGTATTCGAGGTTTGGCCTTATTTGTTATGTATATAAGGTATATAGAGATTAGCTGGTGAAAAGTATTTGAGAGCCCGGAAGAGGAAACCTAATTTCTTAGCAGCCGCTTCTGCAATTGATGTGACATGTTGGTGCCAATTGAGATTTCGATCCACAGAAATGACACCAAGTGAAAAGGACTCATTACTTTGAATAACTTGGTTGTTCATTGTGATGGGTCTAGGGCTGGTGTATCTCTTGAGATAGACACCAAGACTGAGATTTGGTGGGGTTGAATTGTACAAGATTTCTACTTCCCCAGTCTAATATATTTTTTGAGATCCACGGAGATAGAACTCTCCATGAGTCTGCGATTCTCATCTAATTGGGCTAAAGAGACAGGCGTAGAATATTGTATATTTGAGTCAAGGGTCGTCACGCAACTGTGAATTGGGTTTGATGTGCTAGAGAGGAGGTCATTGATGTGGAGAAGAAACAAAGTAGGGCCTAAAGCTGAACCTTGAAAAACTCCTGCATTAATTGGATACAGTTTAGAGGAATGGCCATCCACAACAGAAATGCTCTGGTTGGAGAGGAAATTTGCTGTCCAGGTATAGAGTTTTGGTGGTAGGCCATAGGCCGAAAGTTTATTAAGCAGCGCTGCATCCCTGACCTGGTCGAATGCTTTGGATATGTCTAGAGCAACAATCAGGGATTCACCGTGTAGTTCCATAGACTTGCTCCAAGAATGGGTGACAAAGGAAAGGAGGTCGGCAGTTGATCTGCGCTGACGGAATCCATACTGCCTGTCGTGGATTAGACTGTGTTTTTCAAGAAATTTTAGTAATTTGGTGTTTATATACTTTTCCATTACTTTAGAGATGTCTGAAAGGAGAGACATAGGTCTGTAAATGCTAGGAAGCCATTTGGATCCTTTCTTGGGGAAGGGTTGTACTCGAGCAGTTTTCCAGTTACTAGGGAATATGCCTCTATTGTAAGATGTCTGATACAGACGAGTAAGGACAGGTGCAAGTTCTGGTGCGCATTTTTTGAGAACAATTGCTGGGACCTCGTCAAGGCCAGAGGCTTTCCTGGTATTAAGAGAAGAGGGGCATCTTTTGTACCTTTTTAGTTTTGAAAATGATATCTGTCATTTTATGCGCGACATTGGGGACTGTTAGTGGTTGAACATTTGGAGGTGGGCTGAGAGTAGAATTGCCGGTGTACAACGAGGCAAAAAGTTTAACCTTGCCCAGGGCGGTAGAAACAATTTCATCCCCTGAAACAAGAGGTGGGAACGTGCTCTTGCAGAAATTATTCCCAATAGACCAGAAGGGTTTGCTGCCGTTGGAGCTTGAGATGACTTTGTTTTTGATGTTATTAAACGAGTTTTTTGCCTCAGAAAGAATGTGGACATAGCTGTTTCTTTTGTCGTTAAATGCTTGGCGGTTTCTTGACTGGGATTGTGTAAAAGCGTTTTGTGAGATTTGACCTTTTCAAGTCTGGCCTTGTCACAGGATTTAGAGAACCAGGGCTTTTGAGTGGCTGCAGAGGTTTTCTGTGTACGTGGAAAAAATAATTCCATGCCAGCCTTGGATAATTTCGGTGATGTTTTGTAAGATATCAGAGGGGTCAGGATGAGAGAAGCAGACAGACGCCCATGGAAATGAGGAAAAGTAATCCCGCATTTCGTCCAAGTTCGCGGAGTTGTAGTGCCAAATGATATGTGGGTGTGATGACTGTGTGACCTCGGGTTGCATTGTGCAGGAAGCAGTGACCATGCCGTGGTCTGAGCGACCAAGGGGGGCGGTGACTGATATCTTATAGCATTCAGGTTTTGTAGTAAGAAGGAGATCCAAGGGAATTGGTTTTTATTTAGTTTTTATACGGTCCTGTCTTTATGGCGTTATAAACTCTTTATCTTTATACTCGATTTTGTCCAAAATCACAACCTTTGCCTTTATCTGCTTTAACATAAAAACAATATCTCTCTCGCAGTCACTTAACTATTTTCATTTGATTAAAATTTTGGTTTTTAGTGCACTTATTTTCTTTCAGGTTTTTTTGCAATTTTATTTTTGCATGCCCTAATAAAATTTTTTGAAGATTCAGGTAATTTTTTAATTCCTGTTTCAATACTAGCAATGATTTCTACCATATCGTTTTTTTGTGACTGTAGACCGAATTTCAACCCATTATGTTTAGGAGGTTGATCTAATTTTTTATTAAACGACTGTGAAGAAAGATTTTCTACTTTTAGTAAGCAGGTTAATTAATTTTCCTTTAATTTAAAGTAGATATACCAAAAAATTGGTGTTGTTGAACCTCCCCAAATCGTTAGCGACTGACTACCTGCAGCATTGCAGAAGAATATAAATAGATTTGCGGATATAAGATATTTACAATTCATCCTCTGATGACTATAACTTGGTTAGTGAAATGATCATGTTTTTTTAAATGTGTTGTGGTGATTTGGGTTCTCCAAGTATGCTTATCACAGGTTCCAATCTTCACTTAGTGAACACTGTCCAGTCTGCAAAATGTGTTTGCAACTTGAGACTTGGAGACGTTTGTGGTGAAGACGTAAACAAATATTAATTGATGTTTGCAGCCCATCTTTACATAAGACTTGTTCACCTACTCTCTGTCGTCTAAGTAAATGTTACATCTGGGAGGATCTTGCATTATCGCGGCCTTACAGCTTTAATGCATAGACTCACTGTTCATCATTAGCCGTTTCAGTAATACTTTTGCTAACAGCACTGAAAAATGAAGGAAAAAAAAGCAGTTTAAATGTTACATATCTTTATTCATAAATAATTACTAATTTAAAGCAGTCTTGGTTTGGTAAATATATATACAGGTGTCAGATAATGAAGCATTTTTTAACCGAATATTATGGGGTGTCCTTGAATGACCTGACAAAGAATTTGCTACTGCTGCTAATTTTAATTAGATTTGTTATCAAGATTGACCTTAGCTGTTGAATAAGAAACAATAAATAAAGCAATGTAGCCACATACTGGAATTTGTGGCCAGGATGGATACATATTTACAAAGTTGATTTGGCAACCCCTGTCATATTGCTCCGAATACGTTAGGCAAGGAGGGACAATGCACTGCTGATCACGAATATACAATATTGGAAGCGTATTCAATCGTGAATTTTATGTGGTTCGACATACAGTATTGTGTGCATGAATGCATGGACATGGGAAATTTCTATTATTTCAACATGGCAACACTTCTGTGACAATTTTGACAGGTGTTTCTCAAGATGTCAGTCATTTTGCAGGTTATTGTGACGTGTTTTTCTGGGAAATAGCACGTTTGAGTTAGTTTTCTGTGTTTGTGGCATCATGGACATCACGCCAAGGAAAAGAGAAAAGGATAATTACACTTAGTGAGCACGTGTCCATGACACAAAGAGACATTGCTTGCGAGTGTTCTGCGAGCTTGGGAGCTGTAAATAAGATCATTAAACAAAAAAGTGGCGCTGGATCAGCTGAAGTTTAGCAGAAGGGGAAATGTGGGAGAAAAAGAAAGACAATTTTCCGGGATTGGATTAGATTAGATTAGATTCATTGTTAGTGGGCTATTCCAGTCCCTCCAGAGCGACCTTAGGTCTATTGTGCCTCACGTCTAATCACTTAAATTTCACCCATCGTTTCCAGCTCCCTTCTTGATAGTGAAAAATTGTTGGGCAGGTGTACTGCCATCTGAGTGAAGTCGCTTGCCTGTTTCGAAGCTAAAAGAGAGATAAGCTCTCTCGGAGTTCATCTGGACCCGATATGCGTCAGTGTATGACTCGAGGCGGTATCATGAAATCCCGCTCTCAAGCAGCATCCAATCTCCAGTTGTAATCCACCCCTAGAGATCTCAGCTCTCCTCCGGGTTCATCTAACCCTGACACCCACTAGTGCTAGACTCAAGGCGACATCCCATCGTGTCCCGATCCCGAGCATCACACCGGCGAGGCCGTCCGTCCGTTTGAAGCACACAAGCCTCAAACTCCGGGTGTATACCACTTATCAGAGATCTCAACCCCTTCCGGGTCGTCTGGACACATGACACCTGCCAGGGCGGTATTATCTGGATCCCGCTCCTGAATAATAACCAAGCGACGCCAATTGTCCATTTATAAGCCCACAGTGGAGGCATCAAAATCCGGATGCATATCACTCCCCAGAGATATCCGCCTGCCTCCAGGTTCAGCTGAACCAGACATCCGTCAGTGTTTGACTCGAGGCGGTGTCATGAAGTCAAGCACCCGAGCAGTAACCAAGTAAGGTTGTTTGCCCGTTTCGAAGCTCACAGAAGAGGCCTCAGTCTCGAGTTGCAACACACCCCTAGCGATCCCAGCTCTCCTCCAGATTAGTCTAGACACGCCACTCACCAGTGCTAGACTCAAGGCGACAACCCATCGAGTCCCGATCCCGAGCATCACCCAAGCGAGGCCATCTGTCCCTTTTGAACCACACAGTGTGGACCTCAAACTCCGTGTGTATACCACTCATCAGAGATCTCAACCCCCGGGTCATCTGGACACACGACACCCGCCAGTGCTCAACCCAAGGCAGTATCATCTGGAAAACTCCACTCCTTGGTAACAACCAAGCGAGGTCAATTGTCCATTTCTAAGCCCAGAGTGGTGGCCTCAAAATCCGGGTGCACATCACTCCCGTGAGATATCCGCCTACCTCCGGGCCCACCTGGATCAGGCCCCCGCCAGTGTTTGACGACTCCGATTAGTCGCTTCTTACAACAAGCGCCTATTTTTTTAGTTAGTCTCCGAACCCAGAAAGGACATTTCCGAGATGAAACGTTTATTTTGAGAAACCCCAGAAAGCCAAGCCATGATTTTCCAGTAAGACTTAGAAAAGGCTGGAGTGAAAATTCACAACTCTACCATTTGCAGACCCCTTTTGGAGGGCGGAAAAAAGCTGTGAGACCTGAAAAGAAATAGCTTCTGACGGAGGCTATGATGAAGAAAAGAGTTAATTGCGTAAAAAGTATGCTCATTGGACAGAAGAACACTGGATAAATGTCTTGTTCTCAGATGGGATACAAAATTCATGTGAAAATGTGTAGATGAAAAGTTAACTGTAGCACACTTGGTCCAGACAGCTAAACATCCAGTCAAAAAGATTTGGGGCTGTTTTTCATAGATTGGAACAGGAAAACTTATACCTATCAAAGGCATGATGAACAGTGAAAAATATAAAAAGATGTTAGAGTTAACCAACAGATGAGCACTTAAATGTGTGGCTGTTGGCACCTGGTGAGCTAAGGCAATGATTGCTTAAATTTCTCCAGTGGCAATTTTCCTAATACGGATTCAAGTATAAAGGGCGCTGCTTGCAGTACCTTTGATATCTTAAAAATACTCACGGTAGTGTCAGTGATGACAACCTTGTAAAACCAATAGTAATTGGTTCTTCATGTAGATTAGTAAAGCCAGTGGACAAGCTAAATCTATAATAATTAAAATTTAAAAAAAATGTTGAAAGGGAAGGTGTCATGTAATTAACAATAAGCAACACTGGATTTAGGACTTCCAGCTCTCTATGGCATTGTCAGACGGTCATCATAGTTGTTGTAGGGCTTCGAGGGGGTGCCCTCAGGGGGGAGTTCTATCCCCCTTGCTGTGGTCTCTCTTTGTGAACGATTTGCTGGCTATCCTCGGACTGTGGGAGGTTGAGGTCCAGGCGTATGCTGATGATCTAGTCATAATGGTTAGGGGCAAATATGAGGAGGAACTAGCAAGTACTCTTCAGGAGACACTAAATGTAGTGAATGATTGGTGCCGGAGGGAACAGATGTCTGTGAACCCCCGCAAAACGATCATTGTTCCATTTACCAGAAGAAGAAAGTTGGATAAATTAAAACCACCTATTCTTATGGGGGAAACGATTCCATTTTCGGAACAAGCAAAATATAGGGGGGGGGGTTACCCTAGATAAGAAGCTCAACTGGGACATACAGTTAGAGACTGTAATCCGCAGGACTAAACTGTCCCTGGTCATGACAGAGAGTCTGTGGAAACAACTGGGGAACAAACCACCAACAGATGTACTAGCTCTATGTAGTGGTTATCAGACCAATGATAACATATGGAGCCATAGTTTGGTGGCCTAAGGCACTTCGTGGTATCGTGAGGGCCAAACTGGCTCATCTACAGAAACAAGCTTGTCTGATGATAACGGGAGCGATAAGCACCGCACCATCAGCCGCTCTGGAGGTCCTCCTTAATATTCCACCTCTTCACATATGGTTGGAGGGTGGCGAGGCGGACAACGTACAGACTAAAACAAACGGCCGACAGGATGCCGAAGGAAATCAGTCTGGGAGGGTCCAGACCCCTCGATGACATTGAGGGTCACGGGATTCTGGGAATGGTCTCAGACTTGATGCCTACAAAGATCAGTAGAGATCTGTCTTTCAAGACCGTCCTTCCGGAAAGGGAGGACTTTGAGCGAAATCAAACGATCCTATTGAGAGCCGATCTGGTACTCTGACAGCTCCAAAACCAATATGGGAGTAGGAGCCGGCGCATATGGGGGCAGCACCGATGCTAGACTATCAGCTAGCCTCAGCAAGTACGCAACCATACACAAGGCAGATATGTATGCCATCGAGATGTGTGCAAGGGAAAGTATAAAAAACCAGTGCACACACAAATCGATAAAGATATATGCAGATAGCCAAGCTGCAATAAAGGCGCTTGGTTCCTACCGGTGTAATTCAAAAACGGTATGGAGTTGTAAACCTGCCCTTAACGAACTGGGCAGCTGTAATGAGGTGTCGCTGGTCTGGATACCGGGCCACTCGGACCATGATGGCAATGTTGCGGCCGACACGCTTGCCAGGAGTGGTGCCCAGAGAGACTTTACCCGACCAGAACCGGTGCTGGGGATAACATCATGCACAGCAAAACGCACTTTAAAGACCTGGTCAGAAAGAATGACAATCCAGTATTGGCTAAATCTTCCAGGATTAGCTCATTCTAAGGCCTTCATAAATGGCCTGTCTGAGTCAAGGGCTAAAAAACTTCTAGAGTTAAACAGACTGAGTACTCTAGTCGGCCTGTATACAGGACACTGCCGCTTGCGTCACTACATACACCGTATTGGGGTCGGTCAGGAGACCGAGTGCCGGCTGTGTATGGAGAGTGACGAGACTGCAGAGCACGTACTGTGTTCCTGTCCGGCAGTGGACAGGACTAGATACCTGCTCTTTGGCAAGATAAAGCTTGCTCCGGAGGATCTGGATCAACTTTCGCCCACAAAGATTATCGACCTCTGCAGGAGGCTGGCTTTGTTTGGCGAAATATAGACTATTAGGCGTGAGCCACAATAGACCTTATGGTCGCGGTGGAGGGACCGGTATGGCCCACTCACAATCAAACCTAACCTAACCTAGTTGTTGTATGCAAATGTAGATCTAAATTAAGAGTTCAATAAATTATAATTTTGATTTAACAACCAGTCCAAGTCCTTTACACCATCAATGCTGGCCCCCACAGTTTTTGGTTAAATGTTGCTATTACAATAATGAGTTCACGAGCCACCCTAGTATCTATTTTATTAACAATCGTCATGTATAGGTGTCCATAATGTTATGTATCCAGTGTAGGTAATTAAATACTGTAGTGTATATTCCATATTTGTCATGTCTTCCGCATCCATCACCGAAACTGGTGATTCCCTGAACACTGTAGGCTATCCTTTTCTTTTTTCTGTACTTCAGAGGACATATTAATCCCCCACCACTATCTCCAGCACAAGTGTCGGCTTTACCACTCCTCCAGCCAGCGCAGATCATGTTCGGAGTTATGTTGATTGTTTCGTATGCTTTCCGGCAAACATTTGGGTGCACTATGGGCAACTGAAAAAAAAGAACGAAAATACATATTAAAAAAATTGTAAACCAATCATAAACTAACTGATAAGTATTAAGTATGAGCACTATTCCAGGAGTCTGGAGACAATGAGTGCGTTGTAGCCAATTTTCATAATTTGAAATGCTTATAACTCAATTTTTCATTCACCTATAAACATCACTTTTGGAGGATAGTAAAGTTTTTGTACCAAATTTCATCAAAATAACTTCCTTATCTTCGAAAAAAAAAAACTACAGATAAGATTACAATAAACTATTCGGGACGCCGCAAGTGCATTATAGTAGTGAATTTTTCTTAGAATTGTACACTAAGGTAAGCTAATTCTTTAAATTTACATGGACCTGGAAGACCGGTTTTAGAGGTCGCAGTTAGCGATTATTTGAAGAAGTTTCTATTCTCTATGGAGCTAGAAAATTATAATTTGGTGGAGATATATGTTAGTACTGCAAGTCTCTTTAAAAAAATTGTGTTACAACTTCAATAGTCAAAAGTTTTCGAGAAAAAAATTAATCATTTACAAAGGGAATGTACCTGCCAAATCATAAGTATGGTAGGTATTTTCCGTTTAATTGCTTGGATGGTTTTGTTTTAGTCAACCCCATCGAACAAAACAACAAAAAAGGTTTTTTAACACCAACTTGTGGTTATCTGCGAAGCGCATTATGTTATTTTCTTTAATTTAGTAGCCACACTGCGTTTACATAGGTGTTACTATGGTTCAAGATTGAAAATTCTAGCCTAATAAGAAATTGAGATCAGATTTCAAATATTTTTACAAAAATTCTCTACCATAATGTATTTGCTGCACCCAGGCCTTTTTCAACACTTATTTACTGTTGCTGTGTCCACACTTTTTGAAAATGATTAAATATTGTAGCTCTCTATGTAAGACTGACAAACAAGGCAGTCTAAATTTCACTTTTGGAAAAATATTAAAAAAAATTAAATGGGGTAACAATTTAAACATGAAATGCAAATCTTGGTTCGTTGCTTTGTCGCAGGGGTACTCCTTTCCTTTCTGTATGCCTACAACCAGCCTCAATGCATAAACAAGAACAATGTAATCAAGAAAAGTTTCTTAGTAACAACCTGCAAGCAAGTTACGGGAGCTGTGGTGAATATAGGGGTTCTGGGCAGGATAAACAGAATTTTAAGGAGGTATAGCTGCAAAATGGGATAAAGGCAGCTTATAGAAACCCAACTAAACTGTTTTTTCCCACTTTCCGCTCAAATTTCCTTTTTATCTTCTTCCCCGCCCAACACCTCTATTCACTCCTGGTCCGGTAACTTTCTTGTGGGCTCTTTGCAAGAAACATTTCTTGTGGTTTGCGTATTCAGGAGGAGATCTAAGCGTGTTTCTGAATTTTTTTTCTAAAAAGCCCCCGTGCGCTAATCTGCAAATTTACCGAAAATTTTATTTTTATTCACAAAACGAATGTACCTGCCAAATTATAAACGTGGCAGGTATTTTTCCTTATTAGTCGCTTGGATGATCAGTTTTAGCCAACTCAATCGAACCAGTTTCTGCAAACAAAATAACAAAAATGGTTTTCTAAAACAAATTTGGGTAATTTTTGAGTTGAGGGTGTCGCACGGCGCAGTCAAGATATGAAACTGAAACGTTAATACGGCATACAGTGTTGTCGGGTTGTAGTTCTTTTCATTGAATAAGATCTAATAAATATTTTATACTTTTTAATATATTTTTGCCTGTATCAAATACATCTAAAAATAGGTCCAACAGCATCTACAAAAAATGTAAAAAAACATAATATTGTTACATTTAAGTGTTTATTGGTTAAATTTGCAGAGAACCAGCCGAACGCTTTTTAGTGAATTTTCTTCGAAAAAATCCACTATTAGGGAGATCCCGACTTTTGAATTTTATAAAAAAATTAAATGAGCGCGAACTAGGACCCCTAGAACCCATATCCGGGGTCAGTTTCAATTTTTATATGTATATATGTATCACAGCGATAACTCAAAAAATAATACGCCGATTTCGATAAAGTCCGGCATGTGCCTTCCTTTTGTAAGTGACTTGTATAAGTTCGTTAGCCAGGAAAATCGGAACTGGTATTCCCGGAAAATTTTGTTTTCTATCGAAAAAAAATTCTCAAAAAATAAAACAGCTGTGGCAACCAAATTTGGCAGGCAGGTTTGTGAGATAAGAAGTAGACTATAAACTAACATTTTTATTTCTATGTTACAAGCAAAAAGTTAAAAAAATAATTGTGCCAGATCATTTCTATCAAAATTCACTACCATAACGCACTTGCTGCGTCAAGACATTTAGAAAAAACTTTTCAGAAACATGCTTAGAAACCCCCTCCCTCCCACTGGATGCACAAACCACAAGAAAAATTCGTTAATTTGCATGCTGATGACCTCCTGGACAGTTTGATATGAAACGACTGCTGATACATAAAGTTTGGTATCTTACATGCACGCTGACAGTAATGTTACCTTTTGTTCGCTTGCCTTTACCGAGTTATTGACATGTCAGGTTTTTTACACATTACATACTTAAAACAATTTCACAGCTGCTGGTAGATAAAGTTTGGTATCTCACATGCACGCTGACACTCTTCTTACCTTTTGTTCTCTTGCGTTTGCCGAGTTATTTACATGTAAAGTTTTTACACATTACATACTTTAAACAATTTCTCAGCTGATAATAGACACAGTTTGGTATTTCGCACGTACGCTGAGATACCAGCTATAGATAACTTTATTAACCAGCTGCTGAGATATTGTTTAAAAAGTATGTAATGTGTAAAAAACTTTGCATGCAAATAACTCGGCAAACGCAAGAGAACAAAAGGTAAGAATAGTGTCAGCGTACGTGCGAAATACCAAACTTTATGTATTAGCAGCTGAGAAATTGTTTTAAGTATGTAATGTCTAAAAAACTTTACACGTAAATAACTCGGCAAACGCAAGAGAACAAAAGGTAAGAATAGTGTCAGCGTGCATGCGAGATACCAAACTTTTTCTACCAGCTGCTGAGAAATTGTTTAAAAAGTATGTAATGTGTAAAAAACTGTATATGTAAATAACTCGGCAAACGCAAGAGAACAAAAGGTAAGAATAGTGTCAGCGTACGTGCGACATACCAAACTTTATCTATCAGCTGCTGAGAAATTGTTTAAAGTATGTAATGTGTAAAAAACTTGACATGTCAATAACTCGGTAAAGGCAAGCGAACAAAAGGTAACATTACTGTCAGCGTGCATGTAAGATACCAAACTTTATGTATCAGCAGTCGTTTAATCTCAAACTGTCCAGGAGGTCATCAGCATGCAAATTAACGAATTTTTCTTGTGGTTTGTGCATCCAGTGGGAGGGAGGGGGTTTCTAAGCATGTTTCTGAAAAGTTTTTTCTAAAAGTCTTGACGCAGCAAGTGCGTTATGGTAGTGAATTTTGATAGAAATGATCTGGCACAAAACATATTTTTTTTAACTTTTTGCTTGTAACATAGAAATAAATAAAAATGTTAGTTTATAGTCTACTCCTTATCTCACAAACCTACCTACCAAATTTAGCTGTGGTTATTTTTTGAGAACATTTTTTCCAATAGAAAACAAAATTTTCCCGTAATACCGGTTCTGATTTTCCTGGCTAACGAACTTATCCAAGTCACTTACAAAAGGAAGGCACATGCCAAACTATCGAAATCGGCCTATTATTTTTTGTCTTATCGCTGTGATATATATATATATATATATATATATATATATATATATATATATATATATATATATATAAACTTAAAAAAATTGAAACTGACCCCGGATGTGGGTTCTAGGGGTCCTAGTTCGCGCTCATTTAATATTTTTTTATGCAACTCAAAAGTCGGGATCTCCCCAATAGTGGATTTTTTCGAAGAAAATTCACTAAAAAGCGTTCGGCTGGTTCTCTGCAAATTTAACCAATAAACACTTAAATGTAATAATATTATGTTTTTTACATTTTTTGTAGATGCTGTTGGACCTATTTTTAGATGTATTTGATACAGGCAAAAATATATTAAAAAGTATAAAATATTTATTAGATCTTATTCAATGAAAAGAACTACAACCCGACAACACTGTATGCCGTATTAACGTTTCAGTTTCATATCTAGACTGCGCCGTTTAGGATGCGCCGTGTGACACCCTCAATTCAAAAATTACCCAAATTTGTTGTTGCCTGTGAAGCTCATTGTGTTATTTTTTAAATTTGGTACCCACGCTGCTTTTTTATAGGTTTTAGTATGTATCAACACTGAAGTTTCTAGTTTAATAGGAAATAGAATTATCACCATTTGGAAAATATTTTAAAGAAAATTCGCTACCATAGCGCACTTGCTGCACCTAAACTCTTTTCAACAGCAAAATAACAAGTGACAAATAGGTAATTGGTGTTGTCAGATTTAACTAGGGGAGCGAGATGGCTTTTAAATACCCTGAAGAATGGGAAGCTTAATATTCATATGTAATAAAACGTAGTTCTAGATTGTCTTTAAACAAATTGAATCACTTTCGTTAAAATTGTATTTATTACTGTATATTTTTCTGATACCTTGAGTTGTTTATCTTGAGAGTGTTGGCAAATGGCAACCTCGCTGATTGTTTATTGTGACATATTTTTGTAGCCTGTTCGTTTGAAGCATTTGTTTGCAATAGCAGCGTAACCCTGATATATCTGTCTGACCTTCTCTAATATTATAGGCACCCATTCTAATTTCAGGTTATATCGAAAAAAATTTCTTAATGAAAATTCACTAAAAATTGAATTTTTTTTTTACAGGAAAACAGGTCTGATTTGGCCGGAAAACAAACTCATTCAAGCTATTTACATAAAAAAGACAAGCGCGTCAAGGGATACAAACATTTTTATAAGATTATATTACGAATCATCTTTAAAATAATAGTTAAATAACATTTTCTTGTGGTTTATGCATACGAAAGTGGTGTAAATAATTCCGCAAAGAGAAACAACCACAGGTAAAAATAGTATCAACGTGCATGTAAGGTGTTAAGTTTCATATCTATCAACAGTGAGTGTATCTAAAACTGACACGTGGCTCATTCGCAAAATGTCAGTTGGAAATGTTTTTGCTACCGGATAGAACATCTAAGTTACATTAAAATTCTTACCTTAGCTTCTCGTAGAATTGGAGTTCCATAAATATTATTTGGATTGATTTTGCCCCATCCCATGACAAAACAGAATTTTCTAGGCTTCGGTATCTTCCTGGGCAAACAAGCTGTTGGTATCTGGACTGTTTTGGGTAACATTAGAAGGGCGATGTCATTGTCGACAGTGTTCCTGTTGAAACCAGGATGTTGAAATACTTTTCTGACCCTCATTTCAATTTCTCTACCATCGAAATGATTTAGGTCATGTTCACTAAACCTCACTTTAAGAGATGTACGTAAACAATGTGCGGCCGTAAGAACCCATTGAGGTGAAATCAGAGTTCCTCCGCAGAAAACTTCCTGAAAAAAGAAAACAAGAAAATCTTTCAAATGAAAAAGTGTATAGTTTTAGAAACAGTAACACATTATTGACCTAAACGATAAGATCAACTGTACCAGAGATAATAAAATTTGACATGAAAAGTGTAGGGAATAAACAAAATAATCTTTTCTGTATAATTAACTAAACGATACTTATAAAAAACTCTGGACGCAGCAAGTGCGTTATGGTAGTGAATTTTCTTTAAAATGTTTTTCATTGCAAATATGTGTGTTTCCTTTTTAAGAAAGCAGGCATCAATTTTGGTTACCAGTATAACCTATATAGTAAAAACAATGTGTCATGTTTCATAAAAATAACTTTATTGTGTGAAAATGTACAAAAATTTCCAAAAGTAAACTTAAAGTGTTCCCGGAAAAACCCGTTTCTTGGTCAACCTTATAGGTTAATAGCAAATTGAGCTATTCAAATTTGAAGCATTTAATGAAAATTCGCTACCATAACGCACTTGCTGCGTCCCGAATTTCTTTTCTTACAAACATGCATCGCTGAAAAATTCAAAAATGCAATAACATAAGGCGTGTTTGATTAAAAAAAAAGAAAATTTGTATCATCAACGACTTATGGGCCATCCTGTGATTGTAGAAATATTTTTTTAAGATGTAGCTCAAGACACCCTATAATTAATATATACAAATTTTCTTCATATCTTGTATAATAACGGATATATTGAGCTTTATTGACTTTTTACGAAAATTCGACAAAAATTATATCCCATTAAACGATAAACTCTAAAGCTAAGGCTACTGCCAAGCATCAGAGAAAGGGTCTATTTGAAATGAATTTTCTGGAAACATTTTAGTAAAATGAAGGACAATGACGGTTGAAACTAAGACTTCAGAGTTTGTAAAACATCCTTTTTGAGACATTTGATTTCCATATCCCGTATTAGATTCCAGTTCTTTGCCTAAATGTTGCCGATTTTGACGTTTTAAATCGCAACTTTGACGTTTTGAGGAAAACCCCAATTTATTTTTCTTTAAATGCCTATAACTTTTTTGTCTTTTGACCTAGATAGCTAAATTTTGGTAGGTGGCTTACCTATAAGGATATTAACTAGCGTACCAAATTTGGTTGCCCTTACTTTGTTAATTCCGGAGATATAAATTTTTTTCGAAAGAAAATACAAAATTTTCCGGGAAAACCTGGGCAGATTTTTCTGGCTAACGAACTTATCCAAGCCATTTGCAAAAGGAATTTTTCCACCAAATTTAGTCAAAATCGGCCTATTATTTTTTGAGTTATCGGTGTGATACATATATATATATAAATATATATATATATATATATATATATATATATATATATATATATATATATATATATATATATATATATATATATATATATATATATATATATATATATATATATATATATATATATATATATATATATATATATATATATATATATATATATATATATATATATATATATATATATATATATATATATATATATATATATATATATAAACATATAAAAATTGAAACTGACCCCGGATATGTGTTCTAGGGGGCCTAGTTCGCGGTCATTTGAAGAAATTTTTTCAAAATTCAAAAGTCGGGATCTCCTCATTAGTGAATTTTTTTTAAGAAAATTCACTAATACCAATTTTCGTGGCCAACAAATATTTTTTATTTGTTTTTGTTGATATGTTTACAATTTTTAGTGCGAAAGCATTTAAACAAGGTTTTAGTATATTTTGTTTTGAACAAAAAGCATTAATTTTTAATTAACTGTTTCACTAAATCCATGATTCACCTGAAAACTGAGTCTTTCTAGATTTTTTATTTGGATTCTCTGTTTAAATTGTTAATGTATCAGAAAATAATAGCGCAGATGGAAGAAATTGAAAAAGAGTTGCAAAGGATGCTGTAATGGTTAAGTTTCATTCCGAAATAAATCAATAACACACATTAAGTAGTTTTAATTTTTAAATAAACGCAGTATTTAAACAAGTCCTGTCTAGTTTTACCGCGCGATTTCAAGTTGTACGAGTGCAGTTCTGGACGTCACAAGAATCTGATATAACTACAGTTTTGCGCGCATGCCCCACCTTTCGAAAAAGGGGTATCTGTAACACTCAAGACCTGGACACATTCTATTCGTTCGTCAACTTCAAAGAACATGAAATCTTAATTATTTATCCGCCTCCCAGGCGTTTACACCGAGTGCAAAAATAACAATTCGTATTCGACCCGCATTTATTCGTAACGCTAGTGCCATAGTTTAGGTATGTTAAGCATATTCATAAGTTAGCTTCCAAGAGCTTCAATTTATATTCGTTATTCGTTTCCAAGTCGTTTGCACCGAGTGCAATAATTCGTATTCGACCACGCGTTCTAGTATTACACGTGCCGCATATATTAATGTACATAAATAGTATATAGTTTATATTACTTTAAATATATAACTAAGTTAAGTGTTCCAAGTGATTTTATTTTCATAACACGATACAGTTCATTTTAATACGTAACCGCAGTAACTACAATCCACGAACCAGACACACATTACCAAGTCCCTTAAATAAAACAGCTGAAATATCTCATATATTATATACTACAATTACAAACAAGTTCAGGGTCTTTGTAATGGCATGCAAATAGACATTTACATGTGCTGCTGTGAGAAAAAAATCGCCCTATTGTTCCTCAGTACCAGCCACATGATCAACCTATTACGATCCACTTGTCACAGAGCTGTTAAATAAGTAGGTCAAATTGTTGCTGAATGCCGTCCGAACGTTAAAAATTATCAGGTTCAGTAGCCAACTGCCTTATGGTGTTGGGAAAAAATTACAATGCTGTTTTACTAGCCATCGCCCCTGTCGAAACAAAAGGGGGAAGTGGTTCTTATCCTAATTAGTAATTAGGGCTGTTTCTAAAAGAAAAAATCACTTATTATTAGGTGCTCCGTGTCCCCTGTGAGTCCGGGGACTAACTAAACTGCCTGTCGTAAGAGGCGACTAATCAGAGTCAAACACTGACCGAGGTCTTGTCCAGGTGGGCCCGGAGGAAGGCGGATATCTCTGGGGAGTGATGTGCAGCCGGATTTTGAGGCCTCCACTCTGGGCTTAGAAATGGACAATTGACCTCGCATGGCTGTTACTCAGGAGCGGGGTTCCAGATGATACCGCCTTGGGGTTGAGTGCTGGCGGATGTCGTGTGTCCAGACGACCCGGAGGGGGTTGAGATGCGTGGTATACACCCGGAGTTTGAGGCCACCATTGTGTGCTTCGAAACGGACGGATGGCCTCGCTTGGGCGATGCTCGGGAGCGGGACTCGATGGGATATCGCCTTGAGTCTAGCACTGGTGGGTGTCGAGTCTAGACGAAACCGGAGGAGAGCTGAGATCTTTTGGGGTGGATTACAACTAGAGATGGAGTCCTCTTCTGTGAGCTTTGAAACAGGCAAACGACCTGACTTGGATGCTGCTCGGATGCGGGACTTCATGATGCTGCCTCGAGTCAAACATTGCCGGATGTCTGATCCAGACGAACTCGGAGAGAAGTGATCTCTCTTTGAGCTTTGAAACGGGCAAGCGACTTCGCTCAGATGGCAGTACATCTGTCAAACAAAGTTTCACCTCACAAATATCGTCTCCTGCAGGAAGCTCGATTTGTTGGGTGAAATTTTATCGGGTCTGGACGAACCCGGAGGGGGGCTGAGATCTTTAGGGATGCTTTACATCTGGAGACTTAGGCCTACTCGGTGAGCTTCGAAACAGGCTAACGACCCCGTTTGGATGCTGCTCGAGGGCGGGACTTTATGATACCGCCTCGAGTCAATGAAACACTGGCGGTGGTCTGATACAGGTGAGCCTGGAGGGAAGCGGATATCTCTGGGGAGTGATATGCACCTGGATTTTGACGCCTCCACTCTGGGCTCAGAAATGGACAATTGGCCTCGCTTGGTTGTTACTCGGGAGCGGGGTTCCAGATGATACCGCACTGGGTTGAGCGCTGGCGTGTGTCCAGACGACCCGGGGGGCTGTGATCTTTGATGAGTGGTATACACCGGGAGTTTAGGGCCCCGACTGCGTGCTACGAAACGGACGGACGACCTCACTTGGGTGATGCTCGGGAGCGGGACTCGATGGGATGTTGCCTTGAGTCTGTTGGGTATCAGGTTTATATGAGCCTAGGGGGAAGCTGAGATCTCCAGGGGTGGATTACAACTGGAGATTTAATGCTGCTCGAGAGCGGGACTTGATGATACCTCCTCGAGGCAAACACTGACGGATGTCGTGTCCAGGCGAACTCGGAGGAAGGTTATCTCTCCTTGAGCTTAGAAACAGGCAAGCTCAGATGGCAGTACACATGCCAAACAAACTTTCACCCTAAAGAAAAGATCGACTCCCGCAGGAAGCTGGAATTGATGGGTAAAATTTAAATAATTAGACGTGAGCCACAATCGACCTAAGGTCGCGGTGGAGGGACTGGAATAGCACACTCACAGTAAATCGAATCTAATCTAGGTGTTCTTCATAACGCACTTGCTGCGTCGAGGCTTATATGTCTTAACTACATTATGCTTACGTAACATAATGAAATAAAACCACATAAACTAACAATTATATTAAATGTAATTAATCAGCGGTTTTCACATTTCCGCGGTGAACGTCTGCTTACACCCTATTACTACACTAGTGCGTAATCTCAATACAGCATTATACAGGGTGCTGTAACTCGGACGCTCTCCAATAGTGACTGAATTGTAAAAAAACTGTCGTAACTCAATTGTTTCAAATAGAACAGTTTGTATTTGGTGTTTCAGGAGTGAAGGGCATAATAATAAATGTTTAATATGTTATTTTAAAAATCTTTACGGATTTTCGTGAATTTTTTTTTATGAAAAAACTTTTTTGGGAGTTTTAACGAAGAGCTTATTTGGTGAAATATGGTACATTGTTTTTACTATATAGGTTATACTGGTAACCAAATTTGATGCCTGCTTTCATTTAAAAAATACATATTTGCTATTAAAAATATTTTGTGAAAATTCACTATACCATAACGCACTTGCTGCGTCCAGACTTTTCTGTTTTAACTTACACATCTAAATTTGGCAAGTAATTTACTTTTAATGACATAAACCCGCGTACCAAATTTGGTGACCCTTACTTTGTTATTTCTGGATATAGAAATTTTCCAAAATAAAACGCAAAATTTTCATGGAAAAACTGGGCCGATTTTCCTGAGCAATGAACTTATTCGAGCCCATTACAAAAGGAAGGTACTCAACGCATTACTTTCTGAGTTATCGGTGTGATACAATATATATATATATATATATATATATATATATATATATATATATATATATATATATATATATATATATATATATATATATATATATATATATATATATATATATATATATATATATATATATATATATATATATAAACATATAGAAATTTAAATTGGCCCCGGATATGTGTTCTAGGGGGTTTGGTTAGCGCTCATTTGATAAAATTAAAAGTCGCGATCTCCTCATTAGTGAATTTTTAAAATAAAATTCACTAAAAAAGAGGATAAGAGAATCGCGATGACACAGCGAGCATTTAACAGACAAAGTATCGTCCTTACTAATAAACTATTTCACTTGGACCTGAGAAAGAGGTTCATCAAGTCATACGTATGTCGTACTATTATGCATGGAGAGAAAATCTGAACTTTGAGTAAGCAGCACAGAGGTAGAAGCTTTTGCAATATGGACATGGAGAAAAACGGTACGCTACACTGATTGAATAACCAACAAAAGCGTGCTAGAAGAGGAGAGGAGGAAGTTAAATTTATTGGACATGCTTACAAAAAAAAAGAGAAAAAGTAGACCAAGAGGCTTCTGGAAAATCTTGCACATACGAGGTGCCGAAGATATGTATAATGAAATGAAGAGAACTGTTGAAGACACAGTTATGGTTGAGACGACAATGCGACATATCATTCAGATTCTGATGATAAATCAAACTAAGATAATGTCTGTATTATTCTGTAACACAATTTCTATACATAACCTGTTAAATATTTGAATAAATTTATTTCTAGTAAATTTACATAATCACATCAGTTTAATTAACTGTAATAAGATAAAGAACTAAAGCACTTTTTTGCACACCTCCTTTAATTAAATTAGACATGGTAATATTAACGCATTAACATAAAACTTTTTATATTAGGTAATAATGTCGGTCTCTTGACCTTGTTCATATTTAGAAAAAGAAACACATAATTATTGTTTGGAATAATATGAGTAGTATATGCACAAAATTGGAACATTTGTGGAAAAAATTAAGTAAACTTTGGTCAGGTATACATTTGGCATTGTACAATCACCACATTAACATTAGAAGATAATAGCAAAGTAACAAGATTGTTTTTATTTACCATGATGGGAACATGGTTGCGACGACAATGCGACATCACCTTTAAACTGTGATGATGATAGTGATGAGGTTCTTTACTACTTTCACATCGCCCTAAACGTGTTGAAACGGGAACTGTCACACCAAATTTTGGTCTAACTTCGGCTTCTTCATAATATATTTACCGTGACAGAACATGGTTACGACGACAATGCGACATCACTTTTAAACTGCGATGATGATGGTGCTGAGGTTCTTTATTACTTCCACATCGCTTTAAACGCGTTGAAACTGGAATTGTCACACTACATTTTGGTCTAATTTCGGCTTCTTCATAATATATTGCCACAACACGAACATGGTTGCGACGACAACGCTGCATCGCCTTTAAACTGTGATGAAGATGGTGATGAAGTTCTTTATTACTGACACATCGCCTTAAACGGATTGAAATGGGAACTTTAACACCGAATTTTGGTCTAACTTCGGCTTGTTCATAATATATTTACCATATGACAGAAACACGGTTGCGACGACAATGCGACATCACATTTAAACTGTGATGATGATGGTAATGAATTTCTTTATTACTTCCACATCGCCTTAAACGTGTTGAAACTTGAATTGTCACACTAAATTTTGGTCTAATTTCGGCTTCTTCATAATATATTGCCACGGCAGGAACATGGTTGCGACGACAATGCTGCATCGCCTTTAAACTGTGATGAAGATGGTGATGAGGTTCTTTATTACTGACACATCGCCTTAAACGGATTGAAATGGGAACTTTAACACCGAATTTTGGTCTAACTTCGGCTTGTTCATAATATATTTACCATGACAGAAACACGGTTGCGACGACAATGATACATCACCTTTAAACTGCGATGATGATGGTGATGAGGTTCTTTATTACTTCCACATCGCCTTAAACGTGTTGAAACTTGAATTGTCCCTTAAATTTTGGTCTAATTTCGGCTTCTTCATAATATATTTCCACGACAGGAACATGGTTGCGACGACAATGCGACATCACCTTTAAACTGTGATGATGAGGTTCTTTATTATTTACACATCGCCTTAAACGTGTTGAAACGGGAATCGTCACACCAAATTTTGGTCTAACTTCGGCTTCTTCATAATGTATTTAACGTAACAGAAACATGGTTGCGACGACAATGCGACATCACCTTTAAACTGCGATGTAGATGGTGATGAGGTTCTTTATTACTTCCACATCGCCTTAAACGTGTTGAAACTGGAATCGTCACACCAACTTTTGGTCTAATTTCGGCGTTTTATAATATATTACCACGACAGGAACATGGTTGCGACTACAATGCTGCATCGCCTTTAAACTGTGATGATGATGGTGATGAGGTTCTTTATTACTTACACATCGCCCTAAACGTGTTGAAACGGAAACTGTCACACCGAATTTTGGTCTAACTTCGGCTTCTTCATAATATATTTACCGTGACAGAACATGGTTACGACGACAATGCGACATCACTTTTAAACTGTGATGATGATGGTGATGAATTTCTTTATTACTTCCACATCGCCTTAAACGTGTTGAAACTTGAATTGTCACACTAAATTTTGGTCTAATTTCGGCTTCTTCATAATATATTGCCACGGCAGGAACATGGTTGCGACGACAATGCTGCATCGCCTTTAAACTGTGATGAAGATGGTGATGAGGTTCTTTATTACTGACACATCGCCTTAAACGGATTGAAATGGGAACTTTAACACCGAATTTTGGTCTAACTTCGGCTTGTTCATAATATATTTACCATGACAGAAACACGGTTGCGACGACAATGATACATCACCTTTAAACTGCGATGATGATGGTGATGAGGTTCTTTATTACTTCCACATCGCCTTAAACGTGTTGAAACTTGAATTGTCACACTAAATTTTGGTCTAATTTCGGCTTCTTCATAATATATTTTCACGACAGGAACATGGTTGCGACGACAATGCGACATCACCTTTAAACTGTGATGATGAGGTTCTTTATTATTTACACATCGCCTTAAACGTGTTGAAACGGGAATCGTCACACCAAATTTTGGTCTAACTTCGGCTTCTTCATAATGTATTTAACGTAACAGAAACATGGTTGCGACGACAATGCGACATCACCTTTAAACTGCGATGTAGATGGTGATGAGGTTCTTTATTACTTCCACATCGCCTTAAACGTGTTGAAACTGGAATCGTCACACCAACTTTTGGTCTAATTTCGGCTTTTTTATAATATATTACCACGACAGGAACATGGTTGCGACTACAATGCTGCATCGCCTTTAAACTGTGATGATGATGGTGATGAGGTTCTTTATTACTTACACATCGCCCTAAACGTGTTGAAACGGAAACTGTCACACCGAATTTTGGTCTAACTTCGGCTTCTTCATAATATATTTACCGTAACAGAAACATGGTTGCGACGACAATGCGACATTACCTTTAAACTGTGATGATGATGGTGATGAGGTTCTTAATTACTTCCACATCGCCTTAAACGTGTTGAAACTTGAATTGTCACACTACATTTTGGTGTAATTTCGGCTGCTTCATAATATATTGCCACGACAGGAACATGGTTGCGACGACAATGCTGCATCGCCTTTAAACTGTGATGATGATGGTGATGAGGTTCTTTATTACTTACACATCGCTCTAAACGTGTTGAAACGGAAAGTGTCACAACAAATTTTGGTCTAACTTCGGCATCTTCATAATATATGTACCGTAACAGAAACATGGTTGCGACGACAATGCGACATCACCTTTAAACTGTGATGATGATGGTGATGAGGTTCCTTATTATTTCCACATTCCACATCGCCTTAAACGCGTTGAAACGGCAATCGTCACACCAAGTTTTGGTCTAATTTCGGCCTTTTTATAATATAGTACCACGACAGGAACATGGTTGCGACGACAATGCTGCATCGCCTTTAAACTGTGATGATGTTCTTTGTTACTTCCACATCGCTCTAAACGTGTTGAAACGGAAACTGCCACAACAAATTTTGGTCTAATGTATATATATAAATATATATATATATATATATATATATATATATATATATATATATATATATATATATATATATATATATATATATATAAATATATATATATATATATATATATATATATATATATATATATATATATATATATATATATATATATATATATTTGTGTGTGTGTGTGTGTGTATGTATCCGAGCGATAACTCAAAAAATACTGACAATGATTTCAATCAAACTTGGCAGAAATCTTGTTTGGGCAAAAACCGAGGTCGAGTTCGTTAATCAGCCTTTATGCTCAAGTTTTTCCGGTGGAAAATCGGGAAAAACTTTTTGAAAACGTTATATTTTTTAAATTATTAAAGTGAGTGGAATCAAATTTTTCACATATATAGAGCATTCAAAGACCTTCTGATATATTAATTTTGAGGCGTTAATCTCAACACAAATTTAAGTTATCCTGAATTAAAGAAATTCGAAAGCTACGACACGCTCCTAAAAGTTTATTAAGGCGTTGTGTAATGTGCGTGAGAAAGGTTGACATAACGTATGTCTTAGTTTGTTTTCTTTAAATGTCCTCTAGCTAGAAAATCTGCCTAATAAATTGAAACAGCCAGAGTTGTCAGTTTCAAAATTTTATTACACAAACTTGGGAACTTTCCCTCGTTAGGAAAATTAACGGTAATATTTATTTCTAGAATTGATTTGTTATTCAACAAGCTATAAGGTAAAATCGGCAGGTAAAGAGTTAAAGCCTGATTTTAAGTTGTGATCCAAACAATAGCTAAATAAAAACCTTATAAGTTGAATAGAACTTTTACAATTGTAATATTTTTTGTGAATTTAGTATAGGGAGATTTGTTTATAGATTTGGCATTCTGAAATGACCAACGACACAATTATTGGTCACGTGGTCAGAAATTAAATTATTATTATTGGTTTGTTGTGTTATTTGATTATTTGTATTCTTATAGCAAAATGGCGCGGTTTATGTAGCGTTATATGTCGTATCAATTTATTTTTATTTTAGGTGAATGAGAGAATATGTTGTTTTTCGATAAATAATTTTAGTTTATATGAAAAGCTTGTGAACTAAATCACTGCCGAAAACAACAAAGTTGTTTAATCATATTAGTTGTCCAAGACCCCAACCGATAAAAAAAGTTATGTTAAATTTTTTCACATAGGAACAGTACGTATGCAATCAGGACTGTTAAAAATTGTGTAAATATTGCAAAATTTAAAAATAACTTAATTCTTTATTTATAATCGAAACTTAAAAAATTAATAATGAATATATAAACCTTGGATAAATAAACATGTCAAGCGAACGGCTATACCACATTGAAAAAATCGATTGTCGTGCGATCACCCAACAAGCTTTATTATCTAATAAACATTTGAATACAAAAATATATACAAGATCAAAATTAAATATTTTACAATGTTCCAGCTATAAAACTATTACAATGTTGTTTGGCTTAACTACTAAGGTTTTCTTATTAGGTAAGTTTCTTATTTAAATAAGGTTTACATACTACGTATACATAGTCATAAAAAATGTATACGTAGTATGTAAACCTTATTTAAATAAGAAACTTTCCTAATAAGAAAACCTTAGTGGTTAAGCCAAACAACATTGTAATAGTTTTATATGTAAGACTCGATGCATTTTCGCAACAATTAGAACCGTAGACCGGTTTCGCTCTCATTAGAGCTCTTCAGTACGGCATACTAATTGCAGCAAAAATTCATCGAAAATAATATGGCTATCGTATAGCCAGTCTTAAAATACTTAGTAAGTGGTGGACGTGCTGCCACCTAGTTGCGGAACCAAGAACTGAGTATTTTAAGACTGGCTATACGATAGCCGTATTATTTTCGATGAATTTTTGCTGCAATTAGTATGCCGTACTGAAGAGCTCTAATGAGAGCGAAACCGGTCTACGGGTCTAATTGTTGCGAAAATGCATCGAGTCTTACATACTTTGTCCCTATATTGGGGTAGAAATGGGCCAGGGCTGACAATTTTCTGAATTGTTAGTTAGCTGTATCCAGTCTCTATTTTTTTACACTTTGTGTTATTTGGAGCTGGCGTGACAGTATACTACTTGGTTCCGCAACTAGGTGGCAGCACGTCCACCACTTACTGAGTATTTTAAGACTGGCTATACGATAGCCGTATTATTTTCGATGAATTTTTGCTGCAATTAGTATGCCGTACTGAAGAGCTCTAATGAGAGCGAAACCGGTCTACGGTTCTAATTGTTGCGAAAATGCATCTAGCCTTACATACTTTGTCCCTATATTAGGGTAGAAATGGGCCAGGGCTGACAATTTTCTGAATTGTTAGTTAGCTGTATCCAGTCTCTATTTTTTTACACTTTGTGTTATTTGGAGCTGGCGTGACAGTATACTACTTGGTTCCGCAACTAGGTGGCAGCACGTCCACCACTTACTGAGTATTTTAAGACTGGCTATACGATAGCCGTATTATTTTCGATGAATTTTTGCTGCAATTAGTATGCCGTACTGAAGAGCTCTAATGAGAGCGAAACCGGTCTACGGTTCTAATTGTTGCGAAAATGCATCGAGTCTTACATACTTTGTCCCTATATTGGGGTATAAATGGGCCAGGGCTGACAATTTTCTGAATTGTTAGTTAGCTGTATCCAGTCTCTATTTTTTTACACTTTGTGTTATTTGGAGCTGGCGTGACAGCATACTACTTGGTTCCGCAACTAGGTGGCAGCACGTCCACCACTTACTGAGTATAATAGTTTTATAGCTGGAACATTGTAAAATATTTAATTTTGATCTTGTATATATTTTTGTATTCAAATGTTTGTTAGATAATAAAGCTTGTTGATTGATTGATTGATTGATTGTCGTGCGATCACCGAAGTTAAGCAACCTCAGGTATGGTCAGTGCTTGGATGGGTGACGCCTGAGAGCGCCGTGTACTGTTACCTCTTGTTTTTAGGTACTGACATTTCTGTTTTGTTCTTATTTGGGAATCTGTATTAAAAAAAATATAGGCGTATTTTATTTAAAAAAATTCGCTAATAGACAGATACCGATGGTGAGACTGCAAAAGTCGTCACAAGTCTAAGCTTATTTGTATTGTACCTTGTAAAATGTATATCAGAAATAAATAAATGAATATATATATATATATATATATATATATATATATATATATATATATATATATATATATATATATATATATATCTGGTTTGATTGAAATGATTGACGTTTAATGTCAGTTTGGTCTTGTATAAAATTGATAATTTTGGAAACAATATGGTATGTGGAGATTGAGTTATAGTTGCGATGGTGTACTGAAGTGGTTCAGATCTATGATAAATAAAGGCAATGTGTGAAGCATTAGGTGGAAGAAATGAAAGTGAAGAGAATTATTTTTTCCTGGCTTGTCAAAATCTGAAGTTTGTCGAATTTGGTATATAATTGTCACATTCCTTTGGATGTAACTTTTAAAATTATGCAAATGTACACCACAAGTCCTAGACATACTGTATCGGCATGCTGTATGATTTTTACCAATAAATAAATAAATAAATAAATAAATAAAATAAATATATGTATATATATATATATATATATATATATATATATATATATATATATATATATATATATATATATATATATATATATATATATAACTCATCCAAGCTATTAATGAAACAAAGATTCTTGCCGAGTTTCATCAAAATCGGTATATATATATATATATATATATATATATATATATATATATATATATATATATATATATATATATATATATATATATATATGTATGTATGTCTGTCAACCAATTTGATGAAACTCGGCAAGAATCTTTGTTTCATTAATAGCTTGGATGAGTTCGTTCGCCAACCCTATCGGACAAGTTTTTCTAAAGAAAAATAATTTTTCAAAAATAAAATAAAATTTGGATCTCAAAAAATGACCAAGTTATTCTGATGAAATTTGGTTGGCATCTTGCCCTTGTAAATACGTTACTTCACCAAAACTCAACTTTCTAGGTTTATAGAAAATTGAGTTATACAAATGTGAAGCATTTAATGAAAATTCGCGACCATAACGCACTTGCTGCGTCCCGGAATTTCATCTTGTGACAAGCTGTCAAGGATTTGCTCTTCATTCTTCAGATTCCTTATTTTTGTTTTATTTTGACACTTGGAGACACAATAGTGCACAGATTACATAAGTTTTGAACAACATTTCATTTTTGTTTAAAACGCCTGAATAACTTTGTCACCTTGAGTCTGGAATTATAATTTTCAGCAGACATTTTGTTATTGTTGATATTGAAAAAACTGGTTTGCTTAAGTTGACTAAAACGAAATCATTCAGGCGATTAATAAGGAAAAATAACTGCTACGGTTATAATTTGGCAGATCCTTTACTTTTCTAAATATGAATTAAGTTTCCTTCTGGAAATCTTTTGTATAACTTTAATGAAATTTGTAATACAAGTTTTTTTTGAAGAGACTTACACTATCTACAAACAAAATTTAATTATTTAGCTTCATAGAAACTTGAGTTTTGGGCATTTTTCTCAAAAGGAGTTAGAACACAAGGTTTTTTTGATGATAGAGAGATCGATGGTAACACTTTTGAAAGAATTTTTCAAATGTGCGCGTACTAGGACCTTTAAAATCAATCTTCAACTTTACTATTATGCCGTATGGTATATGGTGTACAATTCTTATAAAAATTCGCTACTATAACGTATTTGCTGTGGCCAGAATTATTTTTTTTGATGTCATCCAGGGTTTCCTTGTTTCCAGTCATTTCTTGACCAGTATTCTTTTCGCAGCAGCGTCTATTATTTCGATCTTATAAAAATTAATCAGCATAACATCCAAACAAATCTTTTCTAAGAGTAAAAATTTGAATGACCGATTTATTTTACATATAGCTATTACATAAAATGGTAAATTATTTTTATTGCGTTTCAGCAACTACAAATAATGCATATCTAAAGTTAACTTATTGTTTTTGACTATGATTCTGACAATAAAATATTATTCACTGCACCGGAACACAATAATTCAATAACAGGTTTGCGCATTTACCGAATTTTATGAATACTTACGTCATATTTATTTATTATGGCCACGTGCCAGGGCCATTTATATTTTTTAGATTCCCTTCCTCCTATTATTTTTAACATGTCATTTTTCTTGTAAGGAATACCGCACTGACGATTGAGATGGTGTTTCCTGGGTGTCCTTCTATGTTGACTTACTTCGTCTTGATAATGATATCTGTTGTAATCTGAAAAATAAAAAAGGCCATTGATAAGCAGTCACCTAAATTCATTAAATAAAATATCGGAGGCCGTAAATACGATATGGAAGCGAATTTTCAAAAAATATTTAAAGTTTTTATAAACCAATTTTACATTAAACTAAGGCTTTCGTTTTGGTACACAATACAATGTATTTGTAAGGGTAAACTGTGTAGCATTCAAAAGAGTTTAATAGTTTTCCAAAAATTGTGTGAATGTTTAAAATGAGTCTCCCCGACATGCTATGTTTTACCACTAAAGGTTCTCTAAATCCTGTGACAAGGCCAGACTTGAAAAGGTCAAAGCTCACAAATCGCTTCTACACAATCCCAGTCAAGAAAACCGTCAAGCATTTAACGACGCAAGGACCCGCTATGTCCGCATTCTTTCTGAGGCAAAAAACTCGTTTAATAACCACATCAAAAACAAAGTCCTCTCAAGCTCCAACGGCAGCAAACCCTTCTGGACTCTTGCTAAATCTATTGGGAATAATTTCTGCAAGAGCACGTTTCCACCTCTTGTTTCAGGGGATGACATTGTTTCTACCGTCCTGGGCAAGACTAAACTTTGTGCCTCCTTGTTCGCCGGCAATTCTACTCTCAACCACCAACAGTCCCCAATGTCGCGCATAAAATGACGGATATCATTTCCAAAACTAAAAAGGGACGAAAGATGCTCTCTTCTCTTAATACCAGGAAAGTCTCTGGCCTTGACGAGATCCCAGCAATTGTTCTCAAAAAATGCGCACCAGAACTTGCTCCTGTCCTGACTCGTCTGTTTCAGACATCTTACAATAGAGGCATATTCCCTAGTAACTGAAAAACTGCTCGAGTACAACCCGTCCCCAAGAAAAGATCCAAAGCGCTTCCTAGCAACTAGAGGCCTATTTCTCTCCTTTCAGTCGTCTCTAAAGTGATGGAAAAGTATATAAACACCGAATTATTAAAATTTCTTGAAAAACACAGTCTAATCCACGACAGGCAGTATGGATTCCGTCAGCGCAGATCAACCACCGACCTCCTTTCCTTTGTCACCCATTACTGGAGCAAGTCTATGGAACTACACGGTGAATCCCGGATTGTCGCTCTAGATATATCCAAAGCATTCGACCAGGTCTGGCACGCATCGCTGCTTAATAAACTTCCGGCCTATGGCCTACCACCAAAACTCTGTACCTGGACAGCAAATTTCCTCTCCAACCGGAGCATTTCTGTTGTCTCGGATAGCCATTCCTCTAAACTGTATCAAATTAATGCAGGAGTCCCTCAAGGTTCAGCTTCAGCCCCTACTTTGTTTCTTCTCCACATCAATGACCTCCTCTCTAGCACATCCAACCCAGTTCTCAGTTACGCGGATGACAGCACTCTCCACTCAAATATACAATATTCTAAGTATGTCTCTTTAGCCCAATTAGATGAGGCTCGCAGACTCATGGAGGGTTCTGTCTCTGTGGATCTCCAAAAAAATATTAGACTGGGAGAAGTAGAAATCTTGTACAATTCAACTCCACCAAATCTGTCTTCCTTTCTATCTCATAAGAGATACATCAGCCCTAGATCCATCACAATGAACAACCAAGTTATTCAAAGTAATAAGTCCTTTTCACTTGTTGGCATTTCTGTGGATCGAAATCTCAATTGGCACCAACATGTCACATCAATTTCAGAAGCGGCTGCTAAGAAATTAGGTTTCCTCTTCCGGGCTCGCAAATACTTTTCACCAGCTAATCTCTATACCTTATATACTTCACAAATAGGGTCAAACCTCGAATACTGCTCTCACATCTGGGGTGCCGCTGCCGCTTCTACACTCGCTATCCTGGACTCCATTCAGAAGAGAGCTATACGTCTCATCGGTGATCCTACACTCACCCAAAGGCTGCCATCCCTTGCCCACAGATGTGCCGTTGGTGACCTCTCCCTCTTTTATAGATATCTGCACGTGCACTGCTCAGATGAGCTTTCTTCCATAGTTCCTCCACCTGCTGTCCCCAACAGATCTACCAGGGGAACAGAATGAATGTACCCTTTTACTGTCCAGGTCACCAGACATAAAACATCTTGTTATGCCCGCTCTTTTGTCCTGAGGACTTCCAAGTTGTGGAATTCCTTGCCGGCACATGTTTTTCCTTCTCCTCCGAACCTCCAAACTTTGAAGTCCAGAATTAACAAGTTGCCTCTTTTCTCCTTGTCGACACCCACGATACGACAGTATTTAGGCTGTGAGCCCTCGTGGTGTGTTGTTAAAAAAAACTAAGACATTTTCAAACCAGGTGTTATAGGATCTCCTTGTTGATGACATTCACGTTTTGTCCTTGTCCCTAACCGGAACGTTATTTTTGAATCTACTGGATACATTAAGTTTATACCAATTATTTATAATTTCTGATCAAGAGATTTAAGAAAAATTGAGAAGACACTAAAAATCACCTCTGGTGGTATGATTCTTAAACTGCCCACATTGTGCGGAGATTTCTGGGAAAGGAAGAAGTGGCGCGTTGCGATTCAGGGCTCAAAAACTCGAAAAGGGTCCCATCTGAGCTCACTCCTTTGGTATCTGATCCGTACTGCTCAACGTGACATTCCTGTAAGCCACCACCACTAAGAATATAAGCTAATTCTATTAAATAGGAAAACCATTCTAGTAGTCAAGCTTTTAACAGATCTTGTTTTACATATATGTATATTGTACAGTTAATAAAAGTGTATATAGTGTATTTTGGCGTATGATTCAATAAGTCAGCTAACTTTAACTATGGTGTTACTATCTAATTAATTCAGACAACACAACTATCTATCAAATAACTTAACATAACTCAAAAGATAATTTATACACTGTCCTTCGAGTAAACACGTAACAGTTTCTGAAATACCTAGGATGAGTGGATGTCCCCCTTTCATAAATAATTTATTATGAACATGCTCTGGAAATGGGATTCTAAATCTTGGTAACACTCCTGAGCCTGTTCTGGAGAACTCCAGATACATGTTGTATGGAGGTTTTGAGGTACCTATCTACCAAATTTATCGAATTTAGGTATGCCCGTTTCTCTTCCATTTTTAATATTATTCAAAACCTTCATCGCCTACTATCTATTTCTATGTCACAACGCCCCACAACAAAAATCTTCCATTTCTGTTCCAAATTTTGTCTCAAACTTATAAATTTGGTAATTGCCAAATTGCATAACATTTACATAATTTATGACATTAGAATTAAATATTAAAGTTTCAAGCCAATATAACAAAAAGTCGTTACTAGATAATGTAAATAGTTTTACATTAACACCTACACAAACAGGGCCTCGGGCGAAAGCTAGTATTTTTAGATTACTTATAAAAAGCAACCGGAATTTTTAAATTATTTGTGGAAATGAAATTTACAACTGCAATATTAAATCTCCGAATTAGATGACGTATGCAGAAATACCAGTTTGTAACGTAAAATTTGTCTATAAAATTAATTTTACAATTTTCTCTACCTGCGGTAAACCGGGCATTAATAAAAAAACCCCGGACGCAACAAATGCGTTATAGTCACAATTTTTATACGAATGTGTTTACATAAAATTATTGTTAAATAAAGTAGTCAACAAAATTCGCGGCAAAAGCAATTTTTAGCACAATTTTCAATTAGCTGTTACTTTTTTAAAAGTTGACTTTTTTTAATGAGGTGTGCACTGCGCAAAAGCCCACTTGGTCTTGATTATGCAGAACACAATTTTTTCGAAAAGTTAAAAATTTCATAAAATAGGTACTTCGTGTAAAATTAAGCCGTGTAAAAGTTGAAAAAGTGTCGCCATTTTGTTTTAAAAAATGTGTCGTCTCCTATTCCCATCGTCGGATGTATCTAAAATCCAGAAGGTGCAGAATTCATGTCTCAGGTATTTTTGGTATAAGAAGGCCTAATAGAGTTGCCCACAAGTAAATTAAGGTGGGGTGGCTCAATATGCGCAACAGTACGCAGTTACATATGTCATGCCTATTTTATAAAATTATAACTGAGAACTTGGACAGCAAAGGTGTATTTAAACGGTAACGGTATACGGAGAACCGGGATGTAAAGGTAAACTTGAATCCGAAACCCTGCAATTACAACAAAGAATGCCGTTGCATTAAAAGGTTTATTAAAGACTTATCGTTTAATCCTTTTTTAAACGGGTTCTTACAATCACTGACCATTTGAAGCACCTGCATAATATTTACACCAAGTATACATGTCATGAAGACGTTGCGCTTCACTTGCCTGTCCGATAGAGTCTCTTTGCCCTGATCGATCTCGATTGGTCTTGTTTAACCAAATCCCCTACCGAGTTTTCGCGCATGTTTAAATCTCATTGAATCCGAGTCTAACCGCTATATCTCTTGAACATAGTAGGAGTCAAATTAGGCGGGAAATAGCATATCGTCGGTTAGGTAAAATATTCCCTTGATGTCATCTGAAACATTCCGGAAATTTCCATGCTTGATGTGTATGTTTTTACCAGTAAACTACGTTTCAAATATTTAATTCGATATTTCTACATTTCTAAGAAAGACTTTATTGTTCTCATTGCTTAACCGGCTGAATATTCCAGTAGGACACTGCCGCAGAATTACAATCTTTTATCATAAGTAAATATTTCCTTCGTGAATATTTAATAGATAATTTAATTAAAGGAAGGCAGTAAGAGCACTACGGTGGTAATTTTCAATAGCAAAATTTCAGCAAATATGTCAGAAAGAGGGTTACGGTAATGAATAAAACATAACCGTTACAACTTTCCATCATTGCAAGATCGAAGAAAGTCATCATTACCTTTGCAGAGAGCTGTCGTACAGCTAAAATTTGTCCTAAAACCACACTGCACATCCAGCAAGATTTTGTTTTCGTCAAGATATTCTCTCAGCTGCATGCAAAGAACTTTTCAAACATCTTTCATAAGATTGGTAACAGACTAATTGACCTCAAATTCTTAAACTATGTACTAAATCTGCACGAAATCCGTAAAATTATTGAAGGAAATAAAACAACTTACCATTATTACTTTGGACGGCTATCCTGTTATCATAAGTGTATTGTTGCTGTTGATCCAGCAAATTAAGAATGTAGTTTTCACAATTGGTGCCATCAAAGTAGCAGTAAGCTGTCTGTTGTTGTTGTCTGGAACCACATCTCTCAGGTAATCTACAATATCTCACCCTGTACGTCCTGCAGTCCGGGGTACACGTCGTCCAACGACTCCACTTGCTCCATGTTCTGGAATGGGATTGTTTCGTTAAATGACTAATGTCCTGGAAAATATACGCTTGTCAGTCCAATGTCAACGCTGTATTCTGTTAGAAGCTAACTTTAGGGAGGGGCGTTCTAGGTGCTACGCGACAATCAAGAATTATGAATATAAAGACACGTATACGAGAGCAGTACCTTATGCTCTGCCGCTGACCTACGCACTCCATAATTGTCTGACACTGCAACGCTAGCTATATACTAACATTCCCGTCAAAGAATGACATTTATAGGTTAGATAGTAATCAGTCTGCATGACTTTAGGTAAATTCATTGCACGTTATCTGTTTGGAATTTATATAGTTGAGCAGAAAGCGGTGATTACGTACCTACCTACGGGTTGAGGTTAAATTCACAAAGGTTTGGTGGAAAGATTGGAGGAATTTATACCGATTGCGATATAATTAAAATTGACTAAGATCATTGAATGACAATAGTTAACTAAATTGTTGTAGTTTAATATAATAATACGCGTTTAGAAATTCTTGATTCGACGGAGCACAGTGTTTAAGGAATCCCCCTAAATAAAACAGCAAATTTATCTCATTCATCGTACAAATTTTTAATATGACCTATATTGCAAACAAAAACAAATCCAATGTTTTTATATGTAGTGTTGCCCTAAATAGAAGCAGAAGATGCTACACGTGGTGGTAAACATTCCACCACTACATTGTATGGAGGTTGCCCTCAGGGCAACCAATAATGCGTAAAATTTGTTTCTTTATCACAACTAGTGAGAGCAGAATGTTGCAGGTTTGAACGCAACTTGACTTGTGGGAGAGTCAGTCGTGTAGCGGTTATGGGCGTTGTTGCTGTATTGACGAATATCTTTACGTTAAACTTAACCCGTTGACAGAAAATTTTGACTGTATTAAAAAAGTCTGGACGCAGCAAGTGCGTTATGGTAGTGAATTTTCATAAAAATGATTTTAATAGCAAATATGTATGTTTTTCTCAAAGAAAGCAGGCATCAAATTTGGTTACCAGTATAACCTATATAGTAGAAACAATATGCCATGTTTCATCAAAATAACTTTATGGTTTGCAAATGTACAAAAATTTCTGAAGGTAAACTTGACGTGTTCCCGAAAAAACTGGTTTCTTGGGCAACCTTATAGGTTAATAGCAAATTGAGCTATTCAAATTTGAAGCATTTAATGACATTTCGCTACCATAACGCACTTGCTGCGTCCCGAATTTATTTTCTTACAAACATGCATTATATTACGATGGAAAATGCAAAAATGCTATAACATAGGGCGTGTTCCATTAAAATAGAAAAAAATGTATCACCAACGACTTATGGGCCACCCTGTGATTGTAGAAATAATTTCTTAAGATATAGCTCAACACACCCTATAATTAATGTATACCATTTTTTTCGTATCATGTATAATAACGGATATATAAAGTTTTATTGGTTTTTTTACGAAAATTCGCAAAAAATTATATACCATTAAACGATAAACTCTATAGATAAGCCTACTCCCAAGCATCAGAGAAAGGGTCCATTTGAAATGAATTTTCCGGAAATATTTTAGTAAAATGAAGGACAATGACGGTTGAAGATAAGACTCAGGGTTTGTAAAACATTATTCATGAGATATTTGATATTTTCTTTCTATATCCCGTATTAGTTTCAGGTTGTTTGCCTAAATGTTGCCAATTTTGACGTTTTAAATCGCGACTTTGATGTTTTGAGGAAAACCCCTATTTATTTTTCTTTAAATGCCTATAATTTTTTGTCTTTTAACTTACAGAGCTCAATTTTGGCACGTGATTGATAATATGATTTGAATCTGCTTACCGAATTTGTTTGCCCTTACTTTATTATTTCCGGAGATATATATTTTTTTTCGAAAGAAAATATAAATGTTCCCGGGAAAACCTGGGCCGATTTTCCTGGCCAACGAACTTATCCTAGCCACTTGCAAATTTGAGGTATTCCCCAAATTTAATCAAAATCGGCTTATATATATATATATATATATATATATATATATATATATATATATATATATATATATATATATATATAAACCTATAAAAATTGAAACTGATATGTGTTTTAGGGGGCCTAATTAGCACTCATTTAAAGAAATTTTTTCAAAATTCAAAAGTCAGGATCTCCTCATTAGTGAATTCTTTGAAGGAAAATTCACTAATACCGTGTTGTTTTATAATTATTGTTCCCATCTAAACAATGGGTAAATAATTTTGTTTTAACTAATAATTAGATTGGTGTCTAAGAGGATTTTCATTATTATTATGTTTTTCGTTGTGGTCATACTAATTAATTTTTCCGATAGGGTTCCTTTCTATAATAACTTCTATAAGATAAGGAATCCTATCAATAAATCTTCTGCTGTGCCTGGACTAATGAATGTTCATACTTAAAAATTTGACGATGGTTTATACTCAGAAATCTGGGTTTTAGGCGACCTGTTTAATTCTCTCTTGACCTGGAAGAGAAATAACGTCGCCCCTTTCCGTGTCGTAACGATCTAACGCGGAGGAACCAAATAAGTACCAATTCTCGTATTTTAGCAGATTTTCCTGGATCAAGTTCGCTTATGAAGAGATCGCACCATTTGAATGTTGAAGAAATGATTTAAATACGCGCGAACTAAGACCCCTAGATCCCATATCCGTGTCAGTTAAAACTCGTATATATATATATATATATATATATATATATATATATATATATATATATATATATATATATATATATATATATATATATATATATATATATATATATATATATATATATATAACGCTTTGGTCAATTGTTAATTATAAAGCTGGGATAAAAATGAACAAAAATAAGTCAACAATAATTATATATATATCCATATATGTAAACTGGGGTTTTTAGCTTCAGAAGAGAGTACTGAGGGCAATTTCTAATATGCACAACTTCGAGTCATATCGAAAACTTTTTAAGAAAAAAAAATAAGACCTTGGCTGAAATTTACCTTTATAAGGTACTGAGTTTCATTTATAGTAAGAACTAAGTTGCCAAGACATTCAAACAATCACTCGTACTCTACTAGACAATACAGTCACATTAATTTAAACCCTTTTCAAAGAATACGTACGTGGGTAGTGTTTTGTACAATTTGCTTCCGGAAAGTATAAAGTCCTCTGGAAACATAAACACCCTTAAAGCCGGTTTAAAAAGTAAAAAGTATTTAAGTGAGGGATCATTTTACGCGGTCGATGAATTTAATTTTTCTAATGTTGTTGTTCTAAATTGTTTTGTTGTTTGAAGTTGTACACACACACACACACACACACACACACACACACACACACACACACACACACACACACACACACACACAGGCTCATGAGTTCCAACCTCCAGACTCGAGATATATATGCTGGCATCTCTTCCAATTCCCGCAACCAATCATCGAACTTTGTTAACTATTTGTGCAATCTAGCCAAATACACTATATACAACGCTTTCATAGCCAAAATGAAAAATGGACAACAGCATGGACCGTTAATTCATATGTTCAAAAATAGATTAAAGTCCCGTATCCTCACAGAGTTTGCTTGGTTCTCTGGCCGAAATGCGCTGGAAGATTTTCAGCATAAGTGGTGGAACGATGAGATGTTGTTTGGTGTGGACGGAACTTCCTTATTTTTTAAGTTCTAAAAAAAAGTGGAAGAAAAAAGAATAGACATTATTTTTATCAGTTTCTTTATTTGTTGTTTTTTTTAATCTCTTGTTCTTTGTATTTAGGTTGAAACCGTATTTTCTTCATCCTTTTTAATTACAGAAATGACATGTATATATTTTAATTACCTGATTGTAGAACTGTGATGTATTATCCTACTGTGATAATAAATAATAATAATAATAATAATAATAATAATAAACACACACACACACACACACACACACACATATATATATATATATATATATATATATATATATATATATATATATATATATATATATATATTGCAGTGTATATAAGCGTATGCAGATGTATCTCACACTGTTAAGCGTTGTGTTTTTTATCTTTTTTTTTGTAACTAAATAGCAAGATTGTTTTTATCTATTTATATCTATTGTGACGAACTTATTCATTTATTATGGCAAGAAATCGAAAATAAATTATCGTATGTAATCTTATCTTATCTTATCTTGTCCCGTCCCGTCTAGTCCCGTCCGGTCCCGTCCCGTCCCGTCTCGTCCCGTCCCGTCCCGTCCCGTCCCGTCCCGTCCCGTCCCGTCCCGTCCCGTCCCGTCCCGTCCCGTCCCGTCCCGTCCCGTCCCGTCCCGTCCCGTCCCGTCCCGTCCCGTCCCGTCCCGTCCCGTCCCGTCCCGTCCCGTCCCGTCCCGTCCCGTCCCGTCCCGTCCCGTCCCGTCCCGTCCCGTCCCGTCCCGTCCAGTCCCGCCCAGTCCCGCCCAGTCCCGTCCCGTCCCGTCTTGTCCTGCCCTGTCCTGGCTTATCTTATCTCATCTCATCTCATCTCATCTCATCTCATCTCATCTCATCTCATCTCATCTCATCTCATCTCATCTCATCTCATCTCATCTCATCTCATCTCATCTCATCTCATCTCATCTCATCTCATGTCATCTCATCTCATCTCATCTCATCTCATCTCATCTCATCTCATCTCATCTCATCTCATCTCATCTCATCTCATCTCATCTCATCTCATCTCATCTTATCTTATACCGATAACTAAAAAAGAATGAGCTAATTCTGCTAAAATTTGGTTAGTACCATTCTTTTGCAAGTGGTTTAAACAAGTTTATTAACAAGGAATATCTAATCAGCTTTTCCGGGAAAATGTTTCCTTTGGGAAAAATCTTTGCATCTTCGAAATTAAGAAAGCCATGGCAACCAAATTTGGTGAGCGGATTTCTATGATAAAAAGCATACGATCTGCCAATTTAGGTCTCTAAGTCGAAAGAAAAAAGTTATTATTTAATGAAACACATGTTTAATGCTACTGGAGGTTAAAAGAGGTCACACGACCAAAATATTATTTGCGGTAAACAAAACCTATTGAATATTACGGACAAAGATTAACTTTTCTTGGCGCAACAGGACATAAAACGTCAGAACTTATGGTTTTAAACAGATATTCTGTCAGTGATGAGGTTTATGAGTAGCAAGTATTGCATAAAATGTCTTTAGCAAGGTCCTAGATTTATGTTTTAACTGTTACTCTGCCTAATTTGATTGAAATGCAGAACATGCATTGAAGATAGAAATTACTTATTATAAATAACTGAACACCATACATACGACGTGTAGAGCCTCGCTGGTTCAGCAGTAAGGACGTGTACCTCTCAACCGAGGGGTGCGGGGTTCGATTCCCAGGGTTGCCCTTTCACTTTTTAAGTACACACTGTACAATTAACACTAACTAAGGTTGTGACATTGCATTCGAGCAAGTTGAATATCTGCAAGTTCCGCCCTTTGGAGGGGGCGTAAAGCCGACGGTCCCGTGTTCATGAGATGTTGGGCACGTTAAATATCCCTACACTCCTTACAGAAAGGCAGGAGTTCGGCTAAATTTCCAGTATAGTGAGGTGCAACTGCTCCCTGGCGTCGGTGATTGGCCATAGTCGAGGAAATAGACCAACGTTAAAAAAAACGTACGACGTGTGTGACTGTGGACACGATATAATCATTATACTTTACTTGACATGTTCACCGTGGTGGTATATCAGCAAATAAACACGGGGTCAAAACCTAGTCATGAGTGAACTTCTTAATTTTTTAAAATCTTTTATTTAATTTTAATCTGATCAAATCATCTAATTCCAATAAATTTTGTAGCAAATTTTTGATGAACTTCGGTAATGAGGAAATGGGGATGTTAGGTACCAAAAAGTTTTGTATCTTTGAAAATAGGAAAAATTTTATAATGGAATTTAGTCGCTTTTATAAAGATCATAAAACGTATTAAATATCAGATATCATGATGTCATAGAAAATTGCAGTTATAAGCATTTAAAGATAAAAGTATAACTTGAACTTACCGAATTTAAAAGAACTAAGTGAAAATCAGCTTTTCTTTTTCTATGTTTTCTCATACATCTTTTTTTATCACAGGATCGTTCCTCGTATATCTTTGAGTCTTTGCATTTTGACTGAATACATTTCTTCATTCTTCTCTGTTTACAGTCTGTACACCTCGACCAGGGTGACCATTTTGAATAGAGTTTGACCTTTGTTTGATTCCTGAAGACACCGAGGTCATAGTCTGACATTAAATCTTCAATACTGTCTTTTAGTTGTCTATTTACGTCTTGTCTTATACTATGTTTTATTGATTTGCCTGTCTGAAACAAAACAATGCATTATTTATAGCTAATAAAGTTTACAATATTATACCCGAAGTTTAAAATTGAATACATATTTATAATTTTTTTACCGCAGATGATGCCAAAAACGATTTTTCTTGATATCGTAATGTCACGCAGAAACTAATAACACATTCAGTGATATAATGATAACATTGAAATCTTCATAGTTTCTTCAAAGGGAAGATGTTAGTGAATTTTCTTAAAAAAAATCACTAATTAGGAGATTCCGACTTTTGAATTTTGAGAAAATTTCTTCAAATGAGCGACATAACACATTTCCGGGTTCAGTTTCAATTTTTATATGTTTATATATACAGTGTGAAACACATTTATGGAATAAAATTCATTATTCAGCAAAAAATAGTTTTTGTGGAAAACGCTGAGACACTTGAAGTTTAATTTGCCGAACATTATCTCATATTCATAGTTAAAAAAATTAAACTCCCACCATTTTACCCCCACCACCTTATTCATTCTTTTTTTAAATAGCAACTCTACATTTTTTCATCACAATTCGATGGATCACATTTTTCTGAATGCATGGATACCCCATACGTATAGTCTAATATTATAGTTTTTAATACAGGGTGGAAATTTAATACCGGAATATTAAAACTAAACAGTTTACCCTGAAATTCAATTCTTGAAAATATTATAGAATATATTTCTTATAATAAATGTTCAAAATGACCTCCATTCACTTGCACACAACGAAATAATCTGCTCTGGAATTCTTCCCTAACTCTATTCAACACGTCAGGCGTTACGTTCCTAATTTCTGTTGTTATTTTCATTTTCAAATCATGTAAATCAGCAGGTTGCGTTTTATATATTCTGTTTTTAAGGTATCCCCATAAAAAGAAATCAAGAGGTGTAAGACCTGGTGATCTAGTGGGCCATTCTACGAAACCTCTTCGTCCAATCCATCTTTGTGGAAAGACTTCGTGTAAATACTCCCGTACTTAAAGAGCAAAGTGGGGCGGTGCACCGTCTTGTTGAAACCGTATCCTTTCATGGGGAATATTGGGTTCCATTACATTGGGATACAATTCTGCTAACATTGGGGCAGCCTGTTCTCTTAGCATTTCTAAATATCTTGGACCGTTTAGATTTTCTATAAAAACAGGTCCAACTACGTCATCACCAATGATACCAGCCCAAACGTTCAACTACTGGGGACGCTGAGTGTGTGTTTGTCGCATCCAGTGGGGGTTTTCGGCAGCCCAGTATCTGCAATTTTGCCTGTTTACATCGCCATTCAAAAGAAATGTTGCTTCATCGGAAAATAGAACCTCAGCAGAAAAAATAACATTTCTATGTAACATGTACAGCAGTTGGTCACAAAATTGCAGTCTTCTATAGGAATCACCGTCAATCAACTCTTGATCGTGTATTAGTTTATAGGGATGCATTTTTTCGTTTTTGAGACACCTTAAAACTGCTGATTGACTAACATCATTTTCACGTGCAACTTGACGGGTAGAAGGTGTTGGTTCTTCTTGAAAAGCTAATAAAATATTGAGTTTTACATCTTCTTCAACAAACTTGGGTCTCCTAGGCAGTGGTTTAACGTGTACATAATCACGAAACTGTGAATGTATCTTAGACACAGTTTCCTGGGTTAGTGGGGGCAAATATGGATGTTTTTCATTAAATAGGTGATCAAATTGTACGTGTGTTCTACACATCTCACCATACCCAATCATCATTAATATTTCTGTTCGCAGAGTTTCAGTTAAGTATCGCATTATTAGACCAAAAATTAATTGAAATTACCGGAACAGAATTACGACTAAATTATGAGGAGACAACATACACCACAAAATAAAACAGAACTGTTAAATTTCACCTTTCACACTGCAAAAATTGGTAGTTAATAAGAAACTATTAATGATACCAAGTACGTTTTAGATAAAAGACAAGATAAGAAATTTAAGATAAAGAGTCAGTGAAGAATTCCAGAGCAGATTATTTCGTTGTGTGCAAGTGAATGGAGAACATTTTGAATATTTATTATAAGAGAGGGACGTTTTTATTAAGTTTATTTTCGAAATTTGAATTTTAGGGTAAATTGTTTAGTTTTAATATTCCGGTATTAAATTTCCACCCTGTATTGAAAACTGTAATATTAGACCATACATATGGGGTATCTCCGCATTCTAAAAATTCAAAAGTTGCGATCTCCTCTTTGGTGAATTTTTTAAAGAAAATTCACTAAAAGTAGTTTAAAAGCGGCTGTGGCAAAAGCACGCAGGTATTATTTATTTTAATAAAAATTTGCTACCATAAAGTACTTGTTACATCAGTAACTTTTTAATATTTTTATGAAATTTTTAACAACGAAATCTCTACGTTAGTACCTATTTATCAACTTATGTCAGTTTAATAATCATTTTCTACAGAAAATCAAGATAGTTTTAGTGAATTTTCTTAGAAAAAATTCACTAATGGGGAGATCCCGACTTTTGAATTTTGAAAAAAATTTTGCAAATGAGCGCGATCTAGGACCCCTAGAACCCATATCCGGGGTCAGTTTCAATTTTTATATGTTTATATATATATATATATATATATATATATATATATATATATATATATATATATATATATATATATATATATATATATATATATATATATATATATATATGTATCACACCGATAACTCAAAAAATAATAGGCCGATTTTGATAAAATTTGGCATGTACCTTTCTTTTGTAAATGGCTTGGATCAGTTCGTTAGTCAGGAAAATCGGATGAGGTTTTCCGGGAAAATTTTGAGTTTTCATTCGAAAAAAATTCTTATCTCAAAAAGTAATAAACCGATTTTAATAAAATTTGGCATGTGCCTTCCTTTTGTAAATCACTTTGACAAGTTCGTTAGTCAAGAAAATCGGATGAGGTTTTCCGGGAAAATTTTGAGTTTTCATTCGAAAAAAATTCTTATCTCAAAAAGTAATAATCCGATTTTAATAAAATTTGGCCTGTACCTTTCTTTTGTAAATGGCTTTGACAATTTTGCTAGTCAGGAAAATCGGACGAGGTTTTCCGGGAAAATTTTGAGTGTTAATTCGAAAAAAAATTTTATCTCAAAGAATAATGGGCAAATTTTGATATAATTTGGCATGTACCTTCCTTTTGTAAATAGCTTTGATAAGTTCGTTATTCAGAAAAATCGGACGAGGTTTTCCGGAAAAATTTTGAGTTTTGATTTGAAAAAAAATTTTATCTTAAAAATAAAAAATCTATGCTAACCAAATTCGGTAGGTAGGTTTACAATATAAAAAGTAAACTATACACCAAAATTTAGATTTCTATGTTACAAGAAAAAAAAAGTTATAATAAAATATTTTGTGCCAGATCATTTCTATGAAAATTCACTACCATAACGCACTTGCTGCGTCCAGGCTTTTTATATTCCTAACGGTTTGATGTGTTTAATATAATTGTCATTTCCTGTCGAATGTAAGCTTCTTTCAAAACTTGTTTCAGCATTAACCAAAGCATTTTTATGTAAATGCTTTAAGAGCTTTGTTGCACAATTGTCGACACTCCTTACTGTGACAGATGCTGCCTATTTAGGTTAACTAATTTAATCTACTGTTAGATAATAACTTTATTATCTTTTTAATGCACATGAAGAAACCATCTGGGCATATACTATAAATATATCTACGCCCTTAATGGTATTGGCGTTCCTATGAAGTAGATGTTAAGTTTAAAAAAGTCTGGACGCAGCTAGTGCGTTATGGTAGTGAATTTTCATATAAACGATCTGGCACCAAACATTATTTTCGATAAAATGCTTATAACTTTTTTTCTTGTAAGATAGAAATCTAAGTTTTGGTATGTAGTTTACCCTTTATAACGTAAACCTAGGTACCAAATTCGATTATCAGAGCTTTGTTAGTTTCAGAGAGAATTTTTTTTCGAAGGAAAACCCAAAATTTTCCCGGAAAACCTGATCAGATTTTCCTGGCTAACGAACTTATTCAAGCCACTTACAAAACGAAGGTACCTGCCATATCTAATCAACATCACCTCATTATTTTTTGAGTTAGCAAGTACCTACCTTTTGCAAGTTCGTTAGCCAGGTAAATCTTATCAGGTTTTCCGGGAAAATTTTGGGTTTTCCTTCGGAATTTTTTATCTACAAAACTAACAAAGATTTGGTAATTAAATTTGGTACCTAGGTTTACGTTATAAATAGTAAATTATATACCAAAACTTAGATTTATATCTATTTTTATATGTCAAACTATCAAGCACACATCGAAATTTGTTGTCAAGATATTATATTCGTATTTTTTTGGCTAACAAAATTATAAATGGTGAAGCTTTATTATGTAAAATGGATATTGAATAATATGGATCTGGCAGAAGTATTGGTGGAAAGAATAACTGTGTTTTAGTGAATCTTTATTAAAAAAATCACTAATACAGAGGTATCGATGGTGAGACTTTGCAAAATTTTTTCAAATGAGCGCGAACTAGGACCCCTAGAATCCATATCCGGGGTCAGCTTCAATTTGTATATGTTTATATGTATCTATATATATATATATATATATATATATATATATATATATATATATATATATATATATATATATATATCCAACCGATGAAGCAAAAAATAATCAACCGATCTGGATGAAACTCGGCAAGTACCTTTCTTTTCCCGGAAAATTTTGAGTTCATTTTCGAAACAAAATTTTTCTCCGAAAATTACAAAAGCTATTTTAATAAATTTTCGTGGATATGTTTCCCTGGGAAAGACCTTACTACATACCAAAATTCAACTTTCTAAGTTTATAGAAAATTGAGTTATTCAAATTTGAAGCATTTAATGAAAATTCACTACCATAACGCACTTGCTGCGTCCTGAAGTTTTTCCTAATTAATTTCCTTATGAAAATTTGATGCTGACAGTTTCAGATACTTTTGGCGTTATTATTTGACATTTAGATTGAAATTGTATTTACCACATACACAAGCAAAGCTTTTGTGTACGAGGGAGGGTCAATAAGTCCGTGAATTTCCCGCCTATTCACAGAAAGGCAACACTGCTCCTGTCAACAAGCATCTGTCAGTTGACTCCTGTCAAATTTTGAACAAGCTGCGTCATTTAGTTTGTGTTAGATAGCCTTTGAAAGCAGACAGCCTCTTGAGTTATAACAAAAATCGAAAGAAGTGAATTTCATGTGCTTATTAAACATTATTTTTTGCGGAAAAAACCATCACTCAAACTAAGGCTAAGCTTGATAAATACTATGGGGACTCTGCACCATCAATTTCCATGGTAAAAAAGTGGTGTACTGAATTTCGTTGCGGCCGTACAAGCACAAATGACGCCGAACGTTCTGGACGCACACTTGAGGTCGCTACACCCGATACAATTGAAAACATTCACGATATGGTGTTGGCCGATCGGAGATTAAAAGTACGGGAGATTGTGGAAGCGATAGGCATATCCCATGGCTCAGTGGTTTCGATTTTGCATGATCACTTGGGTATGAGAAAGCTATCCGCAAGATGGGTGCCGCATTTGCTCACAATCGACCACAAACGCAATCGTGTGACAACTTCGAAGGAGTGTTTGGCGTTGTTTAACCGAAATAGGGACAAGTCTTTGCGCCGTTTTGTAACCGTGATCGAAACATGGATTCACCACAACACACCAGAGACCAAGCAGTAGTCAAAACAGTGGGTTTCTCCGTGGGAATCGGCGCCGAAGAAGGCCAAGGTGGGTTTGCCAGCCAATAATGTCATGGCGACCGTTTTTTGGGATTCACGCGTGGTTATTCACATTGATTACATTTAAAAGGGAAGAACAATCAATGGCGAATATTATACCAACTTATTGGACCGATTCAATGACGATCTGAAGAAAAAACGACCGCATTTGGGCAAGAAAAAAGTTCGTTTCCACCAAGACAATGCAGCGGTGCACACACGTGTAGTCTCCGTGGCGAATTTTTATAAACTGGGTTACGAATTGCTCCCTCATCCGCCCTTTTCTCCGAATTTAGCCCCGGGTGACTATTTCTTGTTTCCAAACTTAAAGAAATGGCTTGGCGGAAAGAGATTTGACTCCAATGATGAAATCATCTCACAAACGAATACCTAGTTTGAGGAATTCGACAAATCTTATTCTTTGGAAGGGATAAAAAAATTGGAGAAACGTTGGACGAAGTGTATGGAGCTCAAAGGAGACTATGTTGAGAAATAAAATGATTTCTTGTCAAAAAACCTGTGTTTCATTCAAAAAGTCACGGACTTATTGACTCGCCCTCGTATAATACATTGTATGATTCATTTGCAAAATAAAAATTATATATATATATATATATATATATATATATATATATATATATATATATATATATATATATATATATACATGCAAATACGTATAAAAATTGAAACCGATCCCGGAACTAGAACCCATAGTTCTAGTTCTAGTTCCAATTCATTTGGAAAAAAAATTAAAATTCAAAAAAATGGGAATCGCCCCATTAGTGAATTTTTTCTATGAAAATTCATTAAAAAAACAGAAGAATGTGCTAACAAAATTAATTTTAAAAAGTCCCATAAAAAATTTTTCTATGAAAATTTGCTAATAAATAGTTTCTTCTCCAAAAGTGGTTACAAAAATTTACGTAAAAGATTGGAAAAACCTTTTAACGGATTCCTTAAACAATTTTTTTTTACACAAAACTTATTCGAAACATTTTTCACAAATTTCGCATATAATTCCATCGAAATTTCACTAAATATTCTTTTACACAAAAATTAGAAACACATTTTTCTTTCAAGAGAATTACAAACAATTTTCTTTTTTAAGAAAATTTGCTAAAAAGTTTGTAAGAAAATTTGCTAATACAATAAATTAAAATGTATACAATTTGATCTAAATACAGCTAGACTTCCTTTTCGTTCTTTACTTACTCACAAAAAGTGATTCTTTTGTCTGACGATGCCATAAAAAAGGAAACCGATTGCAGAGATGAAAACAAGCACTTATATGGAGCCACAGTTTAAATAGATTTTTTGCACATATATTATCAAATGAGCACTTAAAACAGAAACCCAGGACTTTGTTAAAGACATAACATGCTCAGAGTTTGTTAAACCTCATCAGTTTTGTCATTTTAATTCGTCACTGACATTTTCAGAAGAAAACCTAAAAAATTTTCACAGTAATTTTTCTCATATGTCTTGACATATTGGAGTCAAAAAAGTCTTTTTTCTGTACATCACATCAACCCCGAGGGTTATTAGAAAGATGCAATAAACGTGCCGGTAAAACTTATTTACTGTTCCCTCAGAAATACAGGCCCATTAGCCTACTACCAGTCATCGGCAAAATCGCCGAAAAACTGATTCAGAAAAGGTTAGCTTCATTCACGTCTGAAAATCATATCCACCCAGACGATCAATTCGGTTTCAAACACCAGCACTCCACCACAGAGCAAGTCCTTCATGTGGTGGAGAACATCACCGAAGGATTTAATAAAAACAAGTGAACTGGTGCAATATTTCTCGACATTGTTTAAGCCTTCGATAGGGTTTGGCATGCGGGCCTCCTAAACAAACTTCTATCAATCAATTATCCTCTCCCCCTGATTCTGCTAATCAGGTCATACCTGCAACAGAGGAAGTTCCAGGTCAAACATCTGGGAGCCAGATCCAGAACGTACTTAGCCACGATTGCTGTACAATATATTTGTCGCAGACATTCCGACAGCGCCCCTAAACGTTACATACGCACTGTACGCAGACCACACTATCATCTCAGCAGCTCTACTCAGCCGCGGATAATAACCGAACGACTTCAGACCACCGTAGACGAGCTGCAAGGCTGGTATAGGAAATCTTATCTAGCCATAAACCCCAATAAATGTTCAGCAGTCCTATTTTCCAAGAGGAGACACACACCTCACGAACACGTTTCATTAGACAACCGTCTAATTCCCTTGCAAGATTCCGCCAAATACCTCGGGGTTTTCCTCGAAAAACACTAAACATGGCGCCCCCATGTCCAACACGCTCGATCTAAAGCCCCGATGTTCATCTCGAAGCTGTTCCCACTTCTAAATAGAAATTCCAAATTGTCCATGAACAATGAATTGCTCATGTACAAAGTCATAATCCGGCCAGCCATGACCTATGAATCACCGGCATGGGCCAACGCGGCCGCAACACACCCTTCAAATCATCCAGAATAAAATTCTGAGAATGGTTACCGGAGCGCCATAGTTTGTCAGAAACAGTCAGATTTACTCTGATCTGGAAATGCCTTCGATACTTGAGTTTATAACTCAACTATCCACAACCCAGTTCGTAAAAGCCTCTTCTCACCCAAATGCTCTTCTCCGTAGTGCCACCGCCTACGATGAGCAACTTCCACATAAGCATAAGCGTCCAAAGCTTATACTTACCCGCTAACGCCCCCGCGGCAACAACAGAATGGAAACATTCAAACCCAAACGTCATTGTGTGAAATCTTTCTGACGGAAGTATGGACTAAGGTCCGGTACTCCTAGGGAGAGAGTTTTCGTGAATGTCATGTGAATGAGATCTGCATGTAGCATTTCTCCCTCCTGTATAAAAAAAAACTATTTGTAGTTTAGATGAAGAGTTGTGTCATCGGGCTTACCGCGCACTGCATCGCTTATAACAGTTTTTAAATCACTAGTTAGAGTCTCTGTCACTTTATTAGGAACCCGTAGCATTAACTGATTCACGGGCTTTCTTGTTCGGCTTCTTCATTTCCCCACTTATAAATTTAATTATTGTAGTTCGGTTGTGAACCGCTTTCTGTATCAGAAGTTTGATCGCCTGTAGTTTGTACTTGGAAGTGGTTTAGAAGAGCTTTTCTTATTTTTGTACTTCTAGATTTCTGATATCTTTCTTGATAATAGGGATATATTTTTGTTAACATGTCAATAAGGCCATATAATTGGTGGTATAGTTCTGGACTATGTTTATTACATCTGAGTAGCCTTTAGCATTTTCGAATAAATCTTTTTGCTTGGTGGTAGTCTAACACAAAAGATCAGGCATTCTGATGTACGAATTTCTGAAGTGTTAGTAGAAGAAAACTCTTTGGCTTTGTTTTTTCTTTTTGGATTCGGTGCGGTGTTTTTAAGTTTTAAAAAAGAAAACGACAAAAAGGCCCTTGCAGCAGATAGTGCTACATATTCCATAAAAGTGACAGAAACTCTTACTAGTGATTTAAAAACTGTTATAAGAGAAAAAGTTACCTGGTAAGCCCAATAGCATAACTCTCCATCTAAACTACGAACAGTAAAACAGTCAGTGAAGGCGTGACCGCTTCTTCCAAACACGATATAAAATTACATACAGACTTGGAGACTAGTTCTCTGGCTTCACTGTTGGTTTTCGTTGGTGACGGACGTAGCCAGCGCGTAAGCTAACTGAAGCAAGCGGCCCTTACCAATTCTGGATGTTCTAGGATGTTCTTCAACGTTTCTGTGACTATAGTTTCGCTGCTTGACAGCATTCTCAGACAGATTAAAATTGAATTAGTACGAAATCATGACAACTACAAATAAAGATCTGTTGCTATGTTATGATATGATGTTTTGATCAACAAATTTATCAAATTGAAAATAAAAGTGAAACACAGAGGACAGATGAGGCTTTCAAAATGTCTACGTGATGTATGTCAATATTTAACATAAAAATAGAACTAGCCTATAATAACTATGATAACCGTTACAACAATAAAATAACTAAACAATAACAGTATAAAATCAGTATATATACAACGAAAATATCGACATACCTCATTATCTTATTACAACTTTTTTGAAAGAATAGTTAAAATTATTTTCTTTGACTTATTTAATTAGAAAGAAGAATATCCAAGGAAGGGGAATTCATTAAATAAGTTTTCTCGTTTAAAACAAGGTAGCTATCGCCGTCTGTGTGCTTTTTGACTTCCAAAGCTTCAAAAAAGTCTAGTTTACGCTTGTCATTATAAAAATGTAGTGGTTGTATGCAGTTATTTATTGTAGGTTTATGTTCGGTATCAATAGTATGTTGTGCAAATGTAGATTTGTCAGCGTGGTTATTTCTAAATGCAGAAATATGTTCTTTGTATCGGGTGTTAAAATTTCTAGAAGTTTGACCTATCTAGATTACGTTACAATGTGTACAAGCTAATTTATCAACTCCAGCTTTTGTCAGGAAACAATATTTTTCTTTAGCGTTAAATAGTAAATCACGCGTCGTGTTGTAATATTTAAAAGCTACCTTTGTATTTGTACAGGTACTTAAAATTTTTGAAATGCTTTCTGAAATGGTTCCAAAATAAGTTATCGAAACGTATCTGTTGTCTTCTTTGTCTCTAGTATTTGGATAAATTAAATTAATCGCTAATTTGTATTATTTTCTCTCGATCATTTTATCTATTATTTTAACAGAGTGGCCATTATTAAATGCTGTTTGCTTAATTATTGAAAGTTCTTTTTCAAAATTATTTTGTGACTTAGGTATTGAAAATGCACGATGTATCATAGAATGGTAGGCTGACATTTGTGAAAACGGGTGACATGAATCGTATGGTATGGTTGTGTCAGTGTAAGTTGGTTTCCTAGATATTGAAAAGTCAAATGAATTATTTTCTAACTTTGTAATTGTTAAGTCTAAAAAATTTATACAACGGTTAACTTCTTCTTCTAAGGTAAACTTAATATTTGTGTGAAAGTTATTAATAAAATTCAAAAATTCATTTAATTCTGTATGACTACCTTGAAAACATGCTAAAATATCATCTACGTATCTGTACCAAAAGACAATATTATGCGAAAGTTCTGATGTTAAAATTTGGTTTTCTAAGTTTTCCATGAATATGTTGGCTAAAAAAGGTGACAACGGACTACCCATAGGTAGACCTTCATTTTGCATATAAATTTTATCATTAAATTTAAAATAGTTTTGTTTTATACATTCATTAAAAAGATTCATTAGGTCTTGTCTTTTTATGACATTTACGTTCTTTTCTATTAAAACATTTTCTAATAGAGGTAAATATTCCCTAGGGGGTATCTTAGAATACATGCTACAAACCTCAAATGAGACTAATTTACTATTTGTGGGAATAATTAAGTTATTTAATGTATGAACTTACACAAAAATTGTATTGTATGTAGTATGGACAAGTTTCACCAAGTAAGGGCAACCACAATCAATGAACGATATAAAATTACCTAATTGATACTAATATCCTTCGGGGTTGATGAGTAGTAAAGAAGAAAAAGAAATCTACCTATACCAGACACAGGAAATCCCTTAAGTGTCATATTTCTTATACTTATAAAATATAAATGAATGAATTTAAAATCCAAGACGTTTTGGTAGACACGGCAATCTAAAGGTTATTTTAAATATTTTACGAAGAGATGTCGTATTTTTTTAATAAGATGACAAATGTAAATTACCACTATTGATCATTTTGTTATAAAGTCTCTTATTCCCAACAAAATTTCCAATACTCTCATCGATTATTATGCAAATAGGTATAAAAGTGATTTACATATCAATAAATTACCTATTATACAAACCGATTAGAGTGATTAGCGTTATTGATATCATTATGTAATTTTTAAAGTTCATCAATTGTTTGTCTTGCGTAATAATTCATACAAAGTAGGTCTTAACCTACGCACTATTGTGCGTAGCCCACATTTTAATTATTTACTAGTTGCCATCTCAAACATAAGCTTTCGTTTATTGATTATGTCAGTTTTGTCAAAGCGGATTTCCATTTAGAATAGAGTGTAGCAAATTAAAAAGTAGGATCGCGATGGCAAAGCTTCTCGCTAATAAACATTTAACTTGGAATTAAGGAAGAAGATCATTAAGTCATACGTATTTAGTGTTATAGTGTATGGGGCGGAAAGCTGAACTTCGACTGAACAGGACATGAAGAGAATAGAAGATTTTCAAATGTGGACATGGAGACAAATTATAAAGACAAGATACACTAAAAAAGCAGTGTTGGTGCAGCAAGTGCGTTATAGTAGCGAATTTTTACAAATTTTATAATACAATACGCAACCTACCTTATCTCCGAAGCGTATCATTGGACCTGTTTAAACTTATTTATGTAAAACTTTCATTCCTTATTTTATTTTACACCCTAAGGATTCATTTTATGTAAATGCTGGTTCAGGTATTTTAAAATTTAGGACACTTGACCTAAATACTGATTTTTACATCTCTAACTTTAAAAACATAGGACTTTCATACAACTTTCCAACCCATGTTTTACCCTCTTAAAATTGCAATTTTGGAATAATAAGTATCCAACGTGTTTACTCAGGTGATGGTCTATCTGTTTACCAAGTTTTATCCAAATACTGTTAGCCGTTTATACGTGATTATGTAACAAACATACAAATATCTCATACAAACTTTCATCCCTTATTTACTATATATATATATATATATATATATATATATATATATATATATATATATATATATATATATATATATATATATATATATATATATATACCTATATATATATATATATATATATATATATATATATATATATATATATATATATATATATATATATATATATAAATAATATTTCAAGTAAACCATTTCTCTGATGCTTTAGCAGTAGTTTTAGTTATAGAGCTTATGGTTTAATTCTCTATAATTTTTAGCAAATTTTCGGAGAAGAAATCCGCCAAAAGGAGATCGCGACTTTTGAATTTTAAAACGACAAATGAGTGCGAATCAGCTCCCCTAGGATCCATATCCGGAGTCAGTTTCAGTTTTTATCTGTTTACATATATACAGAGTTACGCATTTCAACGGTAAAGCTCAATATTACTGTTATTATACAATATGCGAGAAAAAATTGTATACGTTAATTATAGGGTATCTTGAGCTCAATTTTATAAAAATTATTTCGACAATCACAGGTGACCCATACGTAAGTCGTGGGCGATATAAACTTTCTTTTTTAAATACAACACTCCTTATATTATTGCATTTTTATATTTTCCATCGAATTGTAATGCATGTTTGTTTTCCAGTTATTTCAATTCTTTTGTAACTTTTCACATTTTTGGCACCTATAAAAATTGTGATACGTCGTTTTTAGCAACAAAAATCGGAGTCTAATGCAAATAACGCATTTAGAGAGGTTTTCGTTTATATTATTTCATGAAAAAATCTAGGTGCCGTATACAGGGCGCTCTCAAATAGTGACTGAAATTTAAAAAATCAAACTCTCGTAACTCAATTCTTTTAAATACAACAGTGTTTCAAATAGAACAATGTGTTTCAGAAGTAAAGGGAATAATAATAAATGTTTAATAATTTTTATTTACAATTTTTTTTCTTCGGATCTTGGTGTAAACATTGTTTGTAAATTTTCATGCAAAAAACTTTTGTTTCTGCTATATAGGTTATACCGGTAACCAAATTTGATGCTGCTTTCGTTAAAAAAGACATATCTGCTAATAAAAACATTTTTATGAAAATTCACTACCATAACGCACTTGTTGCGTCAATACTTTTTTCTTCACTCTACTTCATTATTTTAATAATAGTACCGATTTTAAATGAAAAAACGTGCACATATAACCTTGCTTTTGCATGACTACCTGGAGCATGTTTTTTTAAATTATTTTTTTCAACAACACACCACGAGGGCCTCACAGCCTCAATACTATCGTACCGTGGGTGTCGATAATGAGGAAAGAGGCAGCTTGTTAATTCTGGACTTGAAGGTATGGAGGTTCGGGGGAGAAGGAAAAATATGCGCCGGCAAGGAATTTCACAAATTGGAAGTCCTCGGGACAAAAGAGCGGGCATAACAAGATGTTCTATGTCTAGTGACCTGGACAGTAAAAAGGGTGCATTCGCTCTGTTCCCCTGGTAGATCTGTTGGGGGCAGCAGGTGGAGGAACTATGGAAGAAAGCTCCTCTGAGCAGTGCCCGTGCAGATATCTATAAAAGAGAGAGAGAGAGAGGTCACCAACGGCACGTCGGTGAGCAAGGGATGGCAGCCTTTGGGCGAGGGTAGGGTCACCGATGACACAGCTCATGAGGTAATTATTATATTCAGTGTTCAACAAATCCTTAAGCTCCGACCTTAACCTCCTAAACTCATCATAGTCAGCTGACTCCCCAGAACGTCTATAAATCGACCGACTCTATTTTTAGCTTACACAGCTTTACCACCTCACTAGTAAATCAGGGAGGGTACTTGGAAGATCTAGGAGTGGACTTTGGGACACAAGAATCAAAAGTATCATAGAGAATAGAATAGAATTGTGAGCAAGCCAGGTCAACATCGCCGAGTGCCAGTAAAGGAGACCAGTCAACAAAGGCAAGTCTCTCATATAATGCTACTAGATCAGCACGTTTTAAATTGTAAGTTGGCTCAGCATTTTCTTGTGTCCAGAATAATTATTATGGTTCACAACCTTTATAGTTACTGTAAGGGGGACGTCTTCCCGTCTAGAAACTTCACAATCTTGCCCACTAAACACCAAATCAAGAATACCATTGTGATCATTACGTATCATATTCAACTGGAATAATTCAAGGAGTGACACGAATTCATCAAGAGCAGTCAGGACACTATATTGCTAAATATAGTAATAATAAAAAATATATGAATCTTGCTTTACCGCCTATGAGCAGCCTCCTGATAGATTGCTTTGTAAAATTAATATAGGCAGAAGCACGTCCGACAGATAATAAAAGAAGACAAACATATCCGCCAAACGAAATATGTTAATTTTGGTGTCGTTGAATCTCCCTAAATCGTTAGTGACTGACTATCTGCAACGGAATATAAATAGAGTTGTGGATATAAGAAATTTAAAATTATTCATCCTCTGATGACGCTAACTTGGTTAGTGAAAGGATCGTCACGTTTTTTTCAATGTGTTGTGGAGATTTGGTTTCTCCAAGTGTGCTTCTCAGTAGTCATCACAGGTTCCAATCTTCACTTAGTTACTGAAAGTAATATTTAAGCAAGATGATTATCATAGATATTAATCTCCGAAATAGAACCAAATTCCAATATTTATATGATATGCATTGAAAAACAATTTGTCATCATTATCATTGAAAACTGATTATTACATCCTATGTATGGATATACGTTAAATTTAATTTAAATTTATGAAACTGGATTCACGGATCATTTGATTTTTTTGAACTTTGTCCTGTATCGAGATTACTGAATGAAAACAGACTGTTGTGATTGTCGACTGCTGTAAAAGTGATTACAATGTTTGTACAAGATAATAATATTGATTGCAACATATTTTGCAAATCATTTTTGCATTTGTTGCACAAACGAAATGTTAGATACGGCCTAGTTTCTTAAATGCATACTTGACCAAAGAGGTTAATGATCATTTCCAACAATTAGCAGAGTTAATTTTATGACATATATGCTTTCCGCAAATAATTTAAGAAAATCTCGGGACGCAGCAAGTGCGTTATATTAGTGAATTTTTATAAGAATTGTACACTATTATTATCCGGCATATTACTAAAATTAATACTTTAAACGTACACAGACCTTGAAGATCGATTTTAGAGATCTTAGTACCCGCACATTTGAGGAATTCTTTCGAAAGTGTTACCATCGTAATCTCTATATTATCAAAAAATCTTGTGTTCTAACCGCTCTTGAGAAAAATGTCCAAAACTCAATTTTCTATTAAGCTAAAAAATTAGATTTTGCTATATCTATAGATAGAAGTTTCTTTAAAAGAAACTTGTATTATTACAAATGTCATTAAAGTTACAAAATATTTCCAGAAGGAAACATAATTAATATTTAGAAAAGTAAAGTATGTGCCAAATTATAAACCTAGCAGTTATTTTCCCTTATTAATTGCCTGAATAATTTCGTTTTACTCAAGCTAGTTAAATCGTTTTTTCAATATCAACAATAACAAAATGTCTGTTGAAAATAATAATTTCAGACCCAAAGGTGACAAAGTTACTCAGGCGTTTTAAACAAAAAAATAAGATCTTGTTCAAAACGTATGAAATCTGTACACTGTTTCTCCAAATGTCAAAATAAAACAAAAAGAAACCATACATTCATCGAGCCGGAATAGATCACGCAACCTTCTGCGTACAAGGCAACCATGATACCACTGTCTATCTAAGGATACGTGAGAGGAAGGGAGTAGCGACCCTCTGGCAGCTGCGTCGTGTGATAGGGAGGACCTGGGGACCTCGGATCCTTCATTGGATCTACACTGCGATCGTCAGGCCGAGAATCCTCTATGGGGCGTTGGTCTGGTGGTGTGGTGTGAACCAAACTACCAGCAGGAAGCTGGCCAAACTCCAAAGGCTGGCAATCCTGGGTATCACAGGCGCTATGAGGACGACACCCTCAGCCGCGCTAGAGGTCCTGTTGATGCTGCCACCGCTTCCCATCTGTATCAGAAGGGAGGCTATGGCGTCGCATCTTAGAATGCGAGACTCAGGAAACTGGTGCGGAGAGGGAGCAGCAATAGGGCATGCAAGAGTCACCAAGGAGGTGGAAAAGGAAATTCCGATTTCCGCCATAAAGGTGCGGGATGCCGAGGACGATATTAGGTTGACTAGGCCATACACCCTCAGAATCCCCAGTAGGGATCAGTGGAGGGAAAATGAGGTTGCATTCCGGCCCGCAAGCCTGGTCTGTTTCACCGACGGATCGCGGCTGGAGAACCAACAATCCTCCGGGGCAGGAATATACATCGAGGGCCTGTGGGGTGCGCGAGAGCTATGCTCTTGGCGCATATACCACGGCATTAGAAACAGAGGTGTATGCTGTCCTGTCTGTGGCCAATAGGCAGGATGTGAATAGGAGTCCCGAGAAATGTGTGTACATCTGCTCGGATAGCCAGGCGGTCCTCCGGGTAGTCTGCGCGGCCAGAATCAGGTCAAGACTGGTTCAGGAGTGCGCTGACGCCCTCAGAGGACTAGCCAGGATGAAGAAGGTGCAACTGGTGTGGGTTCCGGGACACTGTGGCGTAGCGGGGAATGAGGTGGCGAATAATCTCGCAAGACTCGGTTCCCGGCGGCCGTTCTGTGGCCCGGAGCCTGCGATGGGCATAAGTAGGAAGACAGTCTCTGTCGCCTTAGACAAGTGGACCGAGGAAGCAATGGAGAGGCACTGGGGGTAGGTTGGTGGCTGCAGGCAGGCGAGGGACTTCGTGGAGGGGCCGGACAGGGATAAAGCTGTCTGGCTACTCGGAAGGAGTCGACCTACGCTTCGCCGCATACTTGGGGTGCTCACAGGCCACTGCGCTCTTAGAAGACACCTCACATTGATAGGCGTAGAGAGGGATCCCATTTGCCAGGAATGCGGCGAGGATGAAGAAACGTTCTACCACTACCTGTGTGAATGCGAGGCTTTTGGGAGTCTTCGAACAGAATTGTTCGGAACGAGGACTCTGCAGAGGAATCAGGTAAGTACCGTCCAATTGAAGACCGTCACGGCCTTCATCTCTAGGTCGAGGGGGTTTGGCGACGGAACAAAGGAAGAGTAGAGCATGGTTGCTGGGTTGCTGGGGTTGGCAAAAAGGGCCCATTGTGGCCTACTTGCTTGGCGTTGGCCTCCCCACCACTGCTACCACTAAGGATACGTGACCTAACGGTTTTTTTACATGATACTTGACACCGGCTTCATGCCTGGGATATATTATATTATTAAAGGTATACGTAACAATTAATTACAGAATAAGTAGAATTGCCATTGAAATACATTTAATGACTGTTTCGATCTTATATAACCTCTTATGTTTCAGTTTCAAGATAAAATAAACTATTTTAAAATCTTTTTTATAGAGACTTGACTTGATTTTGTTTACATTTCCACTTTATTATGCTACACTTTCATTCTAGAACTGTATTTGGTGCCGTTCATCAAGCTACAAATATAGTATATTTTAAAAATTGATTGAATCCCCCAGTTAAATAACAATAACTTGGCAACTTTTTAATTTCATGTCGTCTGCCATTTACGATATTTGTGGCGGAGATTTCACGATTGTTGGTTCGGGTAGTATGTTTTATTCCTGTTATTTATTTTCTTTCGTTACCGTTGATGTATGGTTTATACCTGTTGTATGAATTAATCGACGCGTGGCAGTTAACTACTCTATCTGTCAAGCATTTGACTTTAACAACCAACTCATTTCAACGCATAGACACGGCAAGCTCAATTCTCAACAATCAATTTTTTAATTTCTTAAAATCGTAAAATACGACGTAAGCGCCAAAATTTCCCGGCCTGACATACTCGTATCATCTTCAAATTAGCAATATAACGTTTCAAATGTTTATGCCTACATGAATATAAATATTTTCTTTGTGGTCAAGTTATGGGCCCTATATTAATTCCAAGAGAATGTCTTTCTGAATAAATGATCACAGCCAGGTAGAAGTTATGATTCAGTTTGCAGCATAATTTTTTTTTATTCTTTGGATTTATATTTTTGTGTACTTTTGTATTGACGTGTTTTATATGTATGGATGATGCAAATAAATGTATTATATATACATATATACAGCGAGGACTAACTGATTGAGCTATCTCTTTAGTTCTTATCTTTTGTTTGGCAAAAACAGTGTGTTTGAAGTGTTTATTGAGTAGTGACTTTTGTCATTTTAAAAAAGAATGGTTAAATTAACCGAACGAGAACGAATTAAAATTATTTGCATGATCGAATTTGGAGACAGGGTGCGCACCCAAAAAGAAGTAGTTGAATTGTTCAATGAAACTCATCCTGATCGGCTCCCCATTAGCCAAAGCATGGTAAGCAATATTGTGTCTAAGTACCGCGACTTTGGGCATGTTCGTGATCTTCCTAAATCTGGTCAACCTTCGAAATCAGAAGAAGATCAACTTCATGTTTTGGCTTCTGATTTCAATATGGCAGCGTCCACAGTTCACAAAATTATGAAAAAAGCAAACTATCATCGTTATAAGGTATGCCTTATTCATGAGCTATCTGAAGACGACTTTGATCGGCGAAATCAATTCTGCGAGCAAATGCAAGAACTATGCACTAGTGATAATAATTTCGAAAAAAAAATACTTTTTTCTAACGAGCCTACGTTTGTTTTGAACGAACATGTCAATAGGCAAAACTCCGTTATTGGGCTACCGAGAATCCCCAATGGATGATGGAGTAACACACTCAACGTCCTCAGAAAGTTCATGTGTGGTGCGGCAAAGTCGACTGAAGAATTCTGGGTCCCTATTTTTTTGACGTGAACCTTACTGGTGCAAAGTATTTGGACTTTATTCGCGACGACCTTATTCCTGAACTAATAACTTTATATCCAGATATAGAGGAACGTGATGTTCCGAGAAATGGCATTTTATTTCAACACGATGGTGCACCTCCCCATTATGCAACACCTGTCCGTGCTTATTTAGATGTAGTGTTCCTGAATCGCTGGATAGGAGGCCGATTGAGTGGCCAGCTAGATCGCCAGATTTGACACCCGTCGATTACTTCTTGTGGGGATATTTAAAAAGCAAGGTATACGTTAACAGAACGGAAATTTTAGGAGATTTAAGAGCAAGAATTCGTCAAGAGGTAGATCGTATACCTTCAGAGGTTATTGACAATGTTCAAAAAGAATATATTAATCGTCTTGGCTACTGTCAGGAAGCCAACGGTGCATAATTTGAACATTTGATTTAGTTGATTTTTTACATAATTATTATCATTAAGTTTAGTATTTTGTAGTTTAAAATCGTTTTCCTTCATTTTTAGTGAATTTTCTTAGAAAAAATTCACTAATGAGGAGATCTCGACTTTTGAATTTTGAAAAAAATTCTTCAAATGAGCGCGATCTAGGACCCCTAGAACCCATATCCGGGGTCAGTTTCAATTTTTATATGTTTATATATATATATATATATATATATATATATATATATATATATATATATATATATATATATATATATATATTACCTTTATTATTACCTTTATTGCTTAAAATTATACAACATGTTTATTCAATAAGTCTAAGACTTGTGGTGAATATTAACATAATTTTATACATAGTTGCATCCAAAACTGCTTGACAGCACTCCAAATTCAACAACCTTAAAATTTTGACATTCCAAAAAATTTATTTCCTCTTCCATTTCGTTCTTCTAATGTTTGACCTGATACCTCCATTTACAATTAATACTAATCACTCCATAATACTTTTCCAACTGCAAACCATTCTCAACTACCCATATTTTTGCCGAAATTGTAAATTTTGTACGAGACCAAAAATGACATATATATATATATATATATATATATATATATATATATATATATATATATATATATATATATATTTATTTATATATATATATATATATATATATATATATATATATATATATATATATATGTATCACACCGATAACTCAAAAAATAATGGGCCGATTTTGATAAAATTTGGCATGTACTTTTCTTTTGTAAATAGCTTGGATAAGTTCGTTAGTCAGGAAAATCGGACGAGGTTTTCCGGGAAAATTTTGAGTTTTCATTCGAAAAAAATTCTTATCTCAAAAAGTAATTAGCCGATTTTAATAAAATTTGGCATGTACCTTTCTTTTGTAAATAGCTTTGACAAGTTTGTTATTCAGGAAAATCGGACGAGGTTTTCCGGGAAAATTTTGAGTTTTCATTCGAAAAACAATTTTATCTCAAAGAATAATAGGCCGATTTTGATAAAATTTGGCACGTACCTTCCTTTTGTAAAAGGCTTTGACAAGTTCGTTAATAAAAAAATCGGACGAGGTTTTCCGGGAAAATTTTGAGTTTTCATTTGAAAAAAAATTTTATCTTAAAAAATAAAAAATCTATGATAACCAAATTTGGTAGGTAGGTTTACGATATAAAAAGCAAACTATACACCAAAATTTAGATTTCTATGTTACAAGAAAAAAAAGTTATAAAATATTTTGTGCCAGATCATTTCTATGAAAATTCACTACCATAACGCACTTGCTGCGTCCAGGCTTTTTGTCTAAGCTGCATACTCGCGCTAATGTAATCATGGTCTAAATTGGGGGTTGGCGTTAAAAAAAATTGTATGTCAAAAAGTGTTTTTGTTTAAAACAAAATCGACGTGTCAGAGGATTTTTTCCAAAAACTCTCAATTTCAGATATAATGAATTTATTTGTTACTTTTGGAAAGCACTGTATATAATTGTGGGTACCAAAGCTTTTAATTTTTGCTTATAAAAAAATTCTAAATATCATCCAATCTTGACCACACTAGGCAATTTTGTTATGAAAACTCGCCGAATGGCTTGCCTCAAATTAAAGTGCTTGTTTTTGTTATTTTATAGTTAAAATTAAATTAAAACTTTCGTTAAACGCATAAATAATTATCGTGAGACCTGTGGGTTAATTCTTTACATACACAAAGCGACATCAATGGGCTTGCAGACGTTCATTCACAAAGTGAGGTCACTTACGTTCATATAAACTTGACCCAGGCCATCAATTGAAACATAACACTTAATTTCCGACAGAAAAATTCAATTGTGTTTAATTATTTAGCGATGTCCGTAAATAGGTGAGGTCTGCAAAGTCTATTAACATGTAAAGCTGATTGTCGAACGATTCTTATTGCACACGTTTCCCACGACCAAATTTATAGCTTTTTTTTTTCTATAGGATGAATTTATTTTATGACCTGATCGCACTGTTTCGATTTGGCTGGATACATAACAAGTTTTTTATATGCTAATTGCAAGTGACCTTAAATATTTAAGTGTTTCTAATTCAAAGTGCAAAGTTAAAATAAATAGCGAAATAATTTGTGGCAAAATTGAACTTGCAACACGTGTTTGATCAGGTGATGTTTAACGCAACAATAAGCAATTAAATACAGCATCATGCACCTTACGTTGGTTGATTATAATTATTTTGAAACACGTTTGAAAATACTCACAAAAAAAATTGAGATCGTCGTTTTTAAAGAAAGTTTCGAAAAACTTTTTTAAAAGAGAGTGAACTAGGGCCGTTAGATATTATATCCCGAGTCAGTTTAATTTATATTAGTGTGAAAAATATTTGGTTGAAGGGTTAAACTGCGCCCAGAATTGTTAAAACTCGACGTTTCGGCTCCGGTTTTGGAGCCATTCTCAAAAGGTTAAAGAAACATGAAGAAAAAAAAAACTCTTAGGCTTCAATTTGCCTACTACTTAGAGTAATGACATTATAGACTGCAAAGAAGTAAGTAAACGCAAATGTAATATTGCAAGATCTGAAAAAGTCTCAAATAAAAAAAAGTCTGGACGCAGCAAATGCGTTATGGAAGTGAATTTTCATAAAAACGTTTTTAATAGCAAATATGTCTTTTTTCAATGAAAGCAGCCATCCAATTTGTTTAGCAGTAATTAGGTATATAGTAGAAACAATGTACCATATTTCCACAAAATAGCTTTATTATTTGAAAAAGTACAAATATTTTTCGGAAAAAACTTAAAATGTTCCAGAAAAAACTGGCCCGATTTTCCTGGCCAACGAACTTCAAGCTATTTACCCATTTACTGTCCAGGTCACCAGACATAGAAAATCTTGTTATGCCCGCTCTTTTGTTCCGAGGACTTCCAAGTTGTGGAATTCCTTGCCGGCACATGTTTTTCCTTTTCCTACGAACCTCCAAACCTCCAAGTCCAGAATTAACAAGTTGCCTCTTTCCTCCTTGTCGACACCCACGGTACGATAGTATTTGGGCTGTGAGCCCTCGTGGTGTGTAGTTGAAATAATAAAAAAAATAATCCCACCTATCAAGATATAATTATTCACAAAAAGCTTTTCGCCAAAACTTACAACAAAATTTATTTCATGAAAATTCGAAAACATTATTTTTACAATAACTTATTTAACATTTATCCTTAAGTACCAAAATTTCACAAAAATTTTACAAACGATGATTTCTACGGAAACACGAAAAAAAAAGTATACGAGACCTCGATTTTTTTTTCACGGATAATATAAACGAAAACCTGTCGGAATGCGTCATTTTCATGGGACTCTGCATTGGTAAAAATGCCGTATCATAATTTTTTATATTTGCCAAAAATGTGAAACAATTGAAATAACTCGAAAACGATGAATGCTATCGAATTTTTGTTTACAAACATGAATTATAATTCGATAGAAAATGCAATAATATAAGAGGTGTTCGATTTAAAAATATATCTGTATTGGGTATGGAAAAGTTCTACCATCTAAGTTCGAAAACAATTCATCAAATCACCTCTCTCTTTCCAACAAAAAACGTTGTTGAATTGTCTCTGCCAATGTAAAAAGTCTGGACGTAGCAAGTGCGTTATGAAAGTGAATTTTGTGGTGGTTCTAGTTCGCGCTCATTTGAAGAAATTTTTTCAAAATTCAAAGTCGGGATCTCCTCATTAGTGAATTTTTAAAAGACAATTCAGTAAAAGGGGGGACAAAAAAATAGTCTGTTTTTACGAACCAAACATTGCTTAATTATCTGTGGGGATGCTAAGAAAAATGTTAAACAATACATTACTGTAAAATGAGACTACTTGCACACTACGGGGTGCATCGGACGTTGTTCTTTTTTGAAAAAAAAATAATTATGTTTTCTCATGCTCTGAGGCTGGCTTTCTGTTGTTATCAGTTGATAGAAGCTAAAAAATGGTTTGCACCTACAAAAGGACCCCGGGAACAAGTCATTACCGCGATTACTCAGAGAACGCCATGCGAGAAGCCATAGAAGCAGTAAGCGCGAGCATGGCAGAAAAACTAGCGGCTGAAACTTTCAGAGTAGAACGGACTACGTTAGGAAGAAGACTTGCCGGTACACACCCAAAAGGAGATTTAAGCATGTTTCTGAATTTTTTCTAAAAAGCCCCGTGTGCTAATCTGCAAATTTACCTGCCAAATTATAGACGTGGCAGGTATTTTTCCTTATTAGTCGCTTGGATGATCCGTTTTAGTCGACTCAATCTAAACAGTTTCTGCAAACAAAATAACAAAAATTGATTTCTAAAACAAATTTATCGTTGCTTGTGAAGCTCATTGTGTTATTTTTTAAATTTAGTACCCACGTTCCTTTATATAGGTTTTAGTATGTATCAAAACTGAAGATTCTAGTTTGATGGCAAATTGAATTATCACCATTTGGAATATTTTTACGAAAATTCGCTACCATAGCGCACTTGCTGCACCTAAACCCTTTCCAACATTTATTGACTATTGCTGTATCCATACTTTTTGAAAATGAAATAAATAAATATAAACAATAAAAAAATTTGAAATTAAAATTTTAATAATTTACACAACATCTGTTTATTGGTATAATTTAAACTACTGCATGATATTATGTAGTTTAATTTACCTCAAATCTTCCATACGACATGAAGAGTAAATAATAATGAACATTTACTAAAAACTAAAAGTAAATAATAAGTACCTTATTCCAAGATTCTAAGGTATTAGCTGAGTCATATTATTTGTTTATGACGTCTGTAAACAAAGAAGAAGAAGAAGATAACCTCGAATTTACTCCCTCCTACTGCCAGTTTGCAAAATACCAAATGACAATGACAAATAGCTAACTGGCATTGTCAGATTTAACTAGGAGAGAGCGATGGGTTTTAAATACCTTAAAGAATGGGAGGCTTAATATTTATACATAATAAAACGTTGTTCTAGATTTAAACAAATTGAATAACTTTTATTGATTTTTTTTTATTACTATATATTTTCCTGATATCTTCAAATTCAGATGACACTTTTGGCAAATGGCAATCCCGCTAATTGTTTATTGTGACATATATAACCCTGATATATCTGTCTGACCTTGTCTAACATTATAGGCACCCATTCAGTGGTAATTTTAGGTTATATCGTAAATTATTTATTTTTATTTGATTATAACTCAGAATTTACTGAACCGATTAAGTTAAAATTTGGTATAGAGCACCACTGATACGATATCTACATACGTGTAAAGTTTTAGTTCCATACTTCTAGTAATTTAAAAGATTTTACGTTTTCAAACAGTTTTTCATATTTTTTTCTGAAAGTATGTGAGTGTCAAAACTGTCTAACAAATTCGTCCAAGCTATTAACAAAATGAAGGGAATTGCCAAATTTGGTTTCGATTGGTGAAGTATTTTTTGAGTTATCGGTTGGATATATATATATATATATATATATATATATATATATATATATATATATATATATATATATATATATATATATATATATATATATATATATATATATATATATATATATAACTTTTTCAACTGACCTTGGATATGGGTTCTAGGGGCCCTAATTCAGGCGCATTTGAAGAAATTTTCCAAAAATCTTACCATCGATACCTCTCTACTAGTGAATTTTCTTAATGAAAATTCACTAAAAGCGGTTTCTTCACAGGACTACGGGGTAACGTACTAAATGGGCTTTAGTAAGTAATCTGTGACCAGTTTTCCATAAATATGCGAGTTACTTCCAAACACGGGGTAACTTACACACATTTTGAAAATTTTGTTGGGCCTATGGCTGGAATTTAAAAATTTCTGTATTCTGTAGCAACCATGGATGGCTCTAGATTAGGTCAGTACGATGTAATTTTTTCGATGTTGCAAAGTTACAACGTACGGCGTGAAAATGTGATGAAAAAGTGTGCAAGTAGCCCGTTTCACGGCATATATGTATTGTCAAAAGGTAATGTGAATGTTGTGCCCAAATAAACAATTTTTTTTTTGAAGATTTGAGAGTAAATAAAACTAATGTTTGTTCAAAACTGCGTCTTAAACCATTATTTGTGGAAGAAGTCTTGGTGAGGAGCAGTTCTCAATAGAAGTAGGATCAGGAATAAAATTTTAAGTATGGCGTTTGAAGATTTATTTCTGACATTAAAACAGTTTTGAAAAATCCTTTAGGGACATTTGCTTTATACATCATATACAAACTGTAGCTTCTTTGTATGACATGTTGCAAGAGACAAATAAATTATTAGTAGTTATTATTATTATCTAAACAATAAACTTTTGATCGATGTATACATAAAGCAACTTGCATAATAATATTTAAAAATTTGGTTCAAGTTCTAATTGACGACACTAATATAACAATATTTATTAATAGCTTAGTGAAGAAAATAGACTTGTCAGCTATTTTTCGTTTAGCGTAATACAATTAATTGAGTAATTTAGGAGTCAGCATTTAATTTGGAAGGTAGTGCACAATTTAGATGATTCCCAATCACCTGATATTATAGGAAATGCATATAATGAAATATTAATTACTATATCGAAAATTTCTGTGCATACCTAGGCGTACAATTATTAGTGTTATAAGGGTCAGTGAACTTAATGATAACTGATATAATTCAATAATGCAGTTAAATTTTCAAATAAGGCATTATTTAATTAACTAGGAAGACTGTATAATCCCATCAGACACGTTAATTATCTCAGTTCGAAGTGCCAGTTATACGGAATGACTAGAAAAGAAAAATTTAATTATAGTAAATTATAATGAACCAAGAAGAACGATCAGATGCTACTTTAAGCATTATTTTTCTTTGCTGAGCAAAGGGCATTTGTAAACATCTATGTATTCTTTATCAAAAGGTATACAGACTGGAGCAGCGAAAATGAAACAGACCTGAATTTTGATATTTTCTGTAAGTTAAAGAAACTTTCTAGCACATGTGCATTTTTACTTCTATATTTTCAACCACGTCAGTTCATTCCACTAGCGGGGGTGAGTTTTACCGCTAAAATTTTAAATAGGAAGGAGTATTGAGTGACATATCATTTTAAAGCCAATCAAATTATATTTTTGAAAAGCATTAGTTTTTGACAATCAGTTTAGTAGTTTTTGAGAAGACGCATTTCAAAATGTTGTCTGCCAAACAAAACAAACAAGTTTCTTACATATCCTCACAACGTCAAACGCCGTAAAAGTATCAAAACACAGAAAATAAAACTCTGGACGCAGCAAGTGCGTTATGGTAGTGAATTTTCATAAAAATGTTTTTATTGCAAATATGTGTGTTTTTTTTTTAAGAAAGCAGGCCACAATTTTGGTTATCAGTATAACCTATATAGTAAAAACAATGTGCCATGTTTCATAAAAATAACTTTATTGTGTGAAAATGTACAAAAATGTTCAAAAATAAACTTAAAGTGTTCCCGGAAAAACTCATTTCTTGGTAAACCTTATAGGTTAATAGCAAATTGGGCTATTCAAATATGAAGCATTTGATCAAAATTCGCTACCAGAACGCACTTGCTGCATCCACAATCTCTTTTCTTACAAACATGCATTATATTTCGATGGAAAATGCAAAAATGCAATAACATAAGGCGTGTTTGATTAAAAAAAAGAAAATTTGTACCACCAACAACTCATGGGCCACCCTGTGATTGTAGAAATATTTTTTAAGATGTAGCTCAAGACACCCTATAATTAATATATACAATTTTTTTTCATATCTTGTATAATAACGGATATATTGAGCTTTATTGATTTTTTACGAAAATTCGACAAACATTATCCTGTAAAAAAGTCATGTCGACATGTCAAAATTATAGTTACAAGAATTTTAACATTTAAAGGCTTTTTTTGGAAGTAAATAGGGATGGACTGTAGTTTGAAGTTAAGTTTAGAATGAAGAAAGGTTGAAGACATGCTGGTGTTGGAAAAAAATTAAATTAGAGCAAGATCTGAGCAAAATTTGTAAGGTGACAGTTAAGGTTAATCATTTTTGACAGTTTTATTTAGAATGCATCCTTTATAAAATTGTGTCCTATACAAGCACAAGCCAAGCTTATTTGTATGACGCATTGTATAACTGTGATAAATATATTATTATTATTTATTATTATTATTATATACCATTAAACGATAAACTCTATAGCTAGGACTACTGCCAAGCATCAGAGAAAGGGTCTATTTGAAATGAATTTTCTGCAAATATTTTAGTAAAATGAAGGACAATGACGGTTGAAACTAAGACTTTAGGGTTTGTAAAACATCTTTCTTGAGACATTTTATTTCTATAGCCCGTATTAGATTCAAGTTATTTGCCCAAATGTTGCCGATTTTGACGTTTTAAATCGCAACTTTGACGTTTTGAGGAAAACCCCAATTTATTTTTCTTCAAATGCCTATAACTTTTTTGTCTTTTGACCTACATAGCTAAATTTTGGTAGGTGGCTTACCTATAAGGATATTAACTAGCGTACCAAATTTGGTTGCCCTTACTTTGTTAATTCCGGAGATATAATTTTTTTTCGAAAGAAAACACAATATTTTCCGGGAAAACCTGGGCAGATTTTCCTAGCTAACGAACTTATCCAAGCCATTTGCAAAAGGAATTTATTCACCAAATTTAATCAAAATCGGCCCATTATTTTTGGAGTTATCGGTGTGATACATATATATATATATATATATATATATATATATATATATATATATATATATATATATAAACATATAAAAATTGAAACTGACCCCGGATATGTGTTCTGTGGTGCCTAATTAGCGCTCATTTGAAGAAATTTTTTCAAAATTCAATAGTCGGGATCGATCTCCTCATTAGTGAATTTTTTTTAAGAAAATTCAATAACATGATTTGGGAACGAATTGTTTTTTGTCTGTCGGTCTGTTGGTGCGACGGACTGTAGTTCTGTCGGCCTGTCGGTCTATCGGTCTGTCGGTATGTCGGCCTGTCGGCCTGTCGGTCTGTATGTCTGTCTGTTTGTAGTCACGATAACTTTAGAACGAATTGAGATATCGTCTTCTAATTCGGTATACAGTTAGCACTTGACAAACGAACGGTTCAGATTGTTTTTGGGTAACATCGCTTTAGGAGGTAGGGGTGATTTTGTGAAAATTTACATTTTTTTCGCTAAAACTCGAGTAATATAACGCGAGGCATGGCGGGAGGAGACGCCGGGCATACCACGGGACGCGCTGAGCAGAATGAGGTGACCCTCATCTGGGTGCCGGGTCACTCGGGGGTCAAAGGCAATGAAGAAGCGAAGAGAGGGTCAGCAGAACCATTTATTGGACCAGAACCGGCTCTGGGCGTGACAAAGAGCACTGCCAGGGGAGCCATTAAGTCCTGGGTCAGAAACCAACACAAGGTGTACTGGGCGGACTGTCCAGGGCTCAGACATGGGAAGTCAAGAATTGACGGACCCAGTTCAAAGAGAGCTGTGGAGCTGCTAAACCTTAGCAGAGGACAGCTCAGAAACACAACAGGTCTCTTGACGGGACACATGGCCGTCAAGAAACACCTGCATAAAATGGGGCGGTTCGAAGGGGACCTCGCATGCAGACTCTGCGGCGAGGGGGAGGAATCAGCCCAGCACATCTTGTGTGAGTGTATAGCTCTGGACCGGAAAAGACAACTGATCTACGGTCACTCTAGACCGGAGACAGAGCAATATAAAACTTCACCCTACCAATCGCTGTGCAGACTAGTTCAAGGCACAGTGATTTTGGAATGGGTGAAGTAAGACTAAGGGTATGCACAATCAACCAAGGGTTGCGGTGCTATCGGGGCGGCAAGGCCGCGGACGAGCCCTGAGGGAACAAAAAAAATATAACGTTATAGGCTTTATTTATAAGAAAACTTTTAATTTCACCAATCATCTGGTATTCTGTGCTGAAATTGAATTAGAGGTTGAATGTTTGGGGGTGGAATATTGTTGACAAAAATTTCGGATTTTTTTTTTGCTAAAACGGCTTAAAAGGTCTCAAAACATATAGAAACCTTGATCCTGGAACGAAACTTTTTTTTCGGTCGGTAGGCGCAATAACTTCCGAAGGAACTGAGATATTGTCTTCCAATTTGGTATCCGGTAAAATCGCTTTAGGGGGTAGGGGTGATTTTGTGAAAATTTACATTTTTTCGTTAAAACTCGAGTAATATAACGTTATAGGCATTATTTATAGGAAAACTTTTAATTTCACCAATCATCTGGTATTCTCTGCTGAAATTGAATTAGAGATTGAATGTTTGGGGGTGGAATATTGTTGACAAAAATTTCCAATTTTTTTTGCTAAAATGGCTTAAAAGGTCTCAAAACATATAGAAACCTTGATCCTGGAACGAAACTTTTTTTGTCGGTCGGTCTGTTGCTCGGTCGGTAGGCGCAATAACTTTCGAAGGAACTGAGATATCGTCTTTGGTATCCCGTTAGCACCCGACAAAGAAACGCTTCGAATGGTTTTTGGGTAAGTTCGCATCAGGGGGTAGAGAATAAATAAGGGGTGTGTCCCGTCGTTAGAGTTGCTCACCCTGAGCATGTCAAGCAATGATGGTCAACTGAAAATGCCACCCTGGAGATTTATCTTTTCGAACGGCGGTCTGATTGGCTAGAGAGACCGCCTACGCCTTCTCGACCTCTGGAGCCGGGAAGACTTCGGAATGAAGAATTATGCAAAAGACCCATTTCATCGATGATCGTGCAATAGTGCAGTTCACTCATCAGTTCGAGTCCTTGGTTGTCCCATGGGCATTGGGCAAACAGGCCCGTAGCAGCCACGTGACATTCTGAAAAGTGTTGGAAACCACGTGGACCATAGCGCGAGTCTGTTCTTCGTTCCCATTTAAGTGCTACAAACTGCTTGTACCAGAGAATGAGGCTGTTCCTTATTCTCCGTCTGTTCAACAAGTTCTTCAGCACATCGCGATTGTTCCTCGTTTGACCCATCAACGACGTCCCAGACAAGAAAAGTATTTTGTTTGTATTACACCGCTTCTGTTAAATTATTGTCTGTGTAACTTTGCCCATTGTGCAATAAATTCATTTAATTAACCCGCGTTAATGTTTTCTTTACCATCTAACCCCTGATGTACATGCAACCGGTCAATTACACGTAATCAATTAAAGCTATCGAAGAACGTACCGAATAAACGGTACATGGGTGATTTGGTAAAAATTGACATTTTTTTCATAAAACTCGAGTAATACGGGGTTTCAAAAGTTTATGGGTACAGGAATACAAATATTTTCTTTGTGGCCAAGTCATGGGCCCTACAGTCATTCTACGAGAATATTTCGGAAGAGAATAATATCACAGCTATGTGGAAGTTATGATACAATTTGCAGCACTATTTTATTACCTTAACAGTACACTAATGTATTAAATGTTCTAAATGTTAACCTCCAGCTTCCATGCAATAATACAGTTTTTGTTCAAAGCGGTTTCGACCGTTGCGAAGCATCTGATTAAATTTGTTGGCGTAAATCACCTATGCATTCTAGCAGTGTGATCTTATTTTCAGGTAGCCCCCACAAAAAGTTTAAAGGATTTAAATCTGGCGAACTAGCGGTCAATTCTATTGCTCCCCTTTACCAAATCGATCTCCCTGTAAATCTTTGGTCCAGATACCGACGAACAGCAACGGTATAGTGTTGTTGAAAAAATAATTCATTTTTATTGTAACGGTCACTTTGATCACAAAAGAAGGACCAACACCAGAAATAAACTTCGCCCCACACATTTAATTTTTCAGGACTTGGATTGTGAGCTAATGAAATTTGTATGGGTTTTCATCAGCCTAATAGCGACAGTTGTGACGATCAACAACCCTGTCTACAAAAAAGTAACACTCGTCTGAAAAACAAATATTAAAAAAACATTTAGATTATTATCAATTCGTTCACCCAAATCCTCATAAAATTGATACGCCTGTCAAAGTCATCTTGGTTTAATTCGTGAAGAAGACTTATTTGATACGGGTGATATTTATATATTTAAAACATTCTTTGAACGCTACGGCGGAATACGTTAGCAATTGTTTATAATTCCCTGGTATTTAAAGTAGGATCCAGATTAATCTGCAGCAAAATAGCAACTTCCATTGGTTTATTTCCTACTATTCGATTTTTAGCTTGTCTTACTCGATTTATTTTTTATTTTTTTTAATTTCAACAACACACCACGAGGACTTACAGCCTAAATACTATCGTACCGTGGGTGTCGACAAGGAGGAAAGAGGCAACTTGTTAATTCTGGACTTGAATGTTTGGAGGTTCGGGGGAGAAGGAAAAACATGTGCCGGCAAGGAATTCCACAATTTGGATGTCCTCGGGACAAAAGAGCGGGCATAACAAGATGTTCTATGTCTGGTGACCTGGACAGTAAAAGGGTGCATTCGCTCTGTTCCCCTGGTATATCTGTTGGGGGCAGCAGGTGGAGGAACTATGGAAGAAAGCTTCTCTGAGCAGTGTCCGTGCAGATATCTATAAAAGAGAGAGAGAGAGAGAGAGAGAGAGAGAGAGAGAGAGAGAGAGAGAGAGAGAGAGAGAGAGAGAGAGGTCACCAACGGCACGTCGGTGGGCAAGGGATGGCAGCCTTTGGGTGAGGGTAGGGTCATCGATGAGACGTATAGCTCTCTTCTGAATAGAGTCCAAGATAGCGAGTGTAGAAGCGGCAGCAGCACCTCATATGTGGGAGCAGTATTCGAGGTTTGGTCTTATTTGTTAAGTATATAAAGTATAGAGATTAGCTGGTGAAAAGTATTTGCGAGCCCGGAAGATAAAACCTAATTTCTTAGCAGCCGCTTCTGCAATTGATGTGACATGTTGGTGCCAATTGAGATTTCGATCCACAGAGATGCCAACAAGTGAAAAGGACTCATTACTTTGAATAACTTGGTTGTTCATTGTGATGGGTCTAGGGTTGGTGTATCTCTTATGAGAAAGAAAGCAAGACTGAGATTTGGTGGGGTTGAATTGTACAAGATTTCTACTTCTCCAGTGTAATATTTTTTGGAGATCCACGGAGATAGAACCCTCCATGAGTCTGCGATCCTCATCTAATTGGGTTAAAGAGCCAGGCTTAGAATATTGTATATTTGAGTGGAGGGTGCTGTCGTCCGCGTAACTGTGAACTGGGTTGGATGTGCTAGAGAGGAGGTCATTGATGTGGAGAAGAAACAAAGTAGGGGCTAAAGCTGAACCTTGAGGAACTCCTGCATTAATTGGATACAGTTTAGAGGAATGGCCATCCACGACAACAGAAATGCTCTGGTTGGAGAGGAAATTTGCTGTCCAAGTACAGAGTTTTGGTGGTAGGCCATAGGCCGGTAGTGATAAGGCCGTAGTTGCAAGACGCATCGTTAATTTCAACTCTATGTCGACGGTCGGATATATAAGATTGGAATAATCACAGAGAGATTCCTCTTATTCCAAAATTTTCAAGTTTTTGTATTAAAATTTCGTGCTAAATGGTGTTAAATGCCTTAGCAAGGTCCAAGAACATTCCAATGCACTTATTTCCATTATCTAAATTTTTATAAATATATTGTTGCTTTAGTAACTGTTCTTTCTGTATTAGAGTCGGGTTGAAAACCGTATTGATTAGGGTTTAGTATCCTCTCTTTTTCAAGATAATTAAGGAGCCTAGTTTTAATGCACTGTTCAATTAATTTTCCAATTACATTTGTTAGTGAAATGGGCTGGTAGTTGGATGGTAAAGTTGTATCGCCTGATTTAAAAAGAGGGATTACTGTAGATAATTTATAGATATTGGGAAAAATTCCATTTGATAATGGAATAGTTCTCCCTAGTTAAAAATTGAAAATAAATTTTGCATATCATGCCTGGTTACGTTTTTAAAACAAGGTTTTTATTCACATTTAAAAACATATTTACATGTTATATAAACAATAATCTACTTCGCATTTATTTTATTAACAAGCAAACTTAAATCGCAATTGACTTTCTTAAAATCTTTGTGTGAACTGCTGATTTTTCATCCAAATTTCTTTTATTTAGACTCTCATTTGACAGTTTTATCATATTGTAAAAATTGTCTATACACATTTTCAAAAATATTACGATTGTTACATACATAACCCTCTAACAACTATATTTGCGTAGACAGAAAATAAATATTTTAATCTAAAAGTAGGCTCTTATAGTAAACTACTAAGATAATTATATAAATATATGTCGTGTCAAAAACAAAAGATACAATTAAACAAACGTTCTATTTACATGCGAAAATATTATCTTGGCCTACTATTTTAATAATAACGTCAATAATGGGATTGTTTGTTATTGACTTTGATTGATTGTTTAATCTTAGTGATTTTAACTTAAACTCTCATATACTCTATGTTCATCCTTTTATAGTAACCGGCTTTCCGATAGAGTAAAATGAAGAATGAAGAGTGTATAGTCTGGTGTCCAATGTTGTCGAGTCTTCTTAGTTATTTCCCACAGATTTTCTTATTTTATCACGGTGATCTCCACAAACAACGTGCAACGACCACACTGCGTTGAACACATCAGTTCAAGTGGTCATCAATAATATAAAAGCCTGGACGCACCAGGTGCGTTATGGAAGTGAATTTTCATAAAGACGTTTTTATAGGAAATATGTCTAATGCAAGCAGACATCAATTTGGTCACCGGTATAACCTATATATTGGAAACAATGTATATATTTTATCAAAATAACTTATTGTCTGAAAATGTACAAAAATTTTCCGAAAATAAACTTGAAATGTTTCCGAGAAAACTCGTTTCCTAGCCAACAAACCTTAGGTTAATAGAAAATTGAGTTATTTAAATTAGAAGCATTTAATGAAAATTCCCTACCAAAACGTACTTACTGCGTCTTGATTTTTTTCTTACCGCCACCTCGTTGCGGAACCAAATAATATGTTGTCACGGCAGCTCCAAATAACACAAAATGTTAAAAAATAGAGACTATATACAACCAACTAACAATTTACTAAATTGTTAGCCCTGGCACATTTCTACCCTCACCCCCAACGAGGTGGCGGCACATGCTTTATGTCTTACATCTCACTTAGTGTTGGAAGGCTGGCTACCATAACCGTATTACTTTATAGGTGTATTTTCGCTACAATTAGTATGCCGTAATGAAGAGCTCTAATTAGAGCGAAACCGGTCTACGGTTTTAATTGTTGCGAAAATGCATCTAGTCTTACATACTTTGTGACTATATTAAGGTATAAATGGGCCAGGGCCGACAATTTTCTAAATTGTTACTTAGTTGTATACAGTCTCTATTTTTTAACATTTTATTGTATTCGGAGCTGGCGTGACAACATACTACTTGGTTCCGCAACGAGGTGGCGGCACATGCCTCGCGTCTTACATCTCACTTAGTGAACGATATAATATCATTTAAACTAAGATCTCCAAAATTACTTTGGTCAAACGAGGTCATCGATATTAAAATAACTGTCTACGCTGTGCATTTACGTCAATCATTAGAGCCTGACAAGCAGTTCTACAAAAGTTTTTCGCCATTCTCACAGAATGCAGGGAAGCAGTTTCGAAATTAAAGTTTTTATCACAGGGCATAAACTTTACACGCTAAAGCATATTTTTGGGGTCAGTTTCAATATATATATATATATATATATATATATATATATATATATATATATATATATATATATATATATATATATATATATATATATATATATATATTGTATATAATGTGAGTTTATAAAACCCTTTATAGATTGTTGGAATTGCGAAACAAAACTAAATTGAGTTGCTCTGAAAAGAGAGTTATTTTATTAATCACAATAAATCAATACTATTTATATCAATTGAACATCACTATGTACAAATCTTACCTGAAAAGAGAAACAACATTTAAAGCTATTATTTCTCCAATTCCGTAACAATTTTCAATTTTTATTAGTCTGGTAAATTTTATTCTAAATTAAATCACTTCAATAACTTGTTTACATTTAATGGTGTGCCCTCTATATATACTCTCACAATGTCATGCGCCCTAGTTGATGAGCGGGAAACTCAAACTTAATGAAGTACCACGAGAACTTCATTTATATATATATATATATATATATATATATATATATATATATATATATATATATATATATATATATATATATATATATATATCCGTCTCGTAACTCAAAAAATTATTAACCGATTTCGACAAAACTCAACAAGTGCCTTTCTTTTATTAATGGCTTGGATGAGTTCGTATTCCAGGAAACTCGGAAAAGGTTTTCCAAAAAAATTTTGAGTTTTATTTCGAATTTTTTTTTTCTTCGACAATTACACATATATTTTAATGAAATGTGAGGAATATATATATACCAAAATTAAACTTTATAAGCTTATAGAAAATTGAGTTATTCAAATTTGGAATTTACTTTCGAGAAAAATTTTTTCTCCGAAAATTACAAAGATATTTTAATGAAATTTGGTGGAAATGTTACCTTGGAAAATACCTTATTATATACCAAAACTCAACTTTCTAGGTTTATAGAAAATTCAGCTAATCGAATTTGAATCATTTATTAAAAATTCACTACCATAAAGCACTTGCTGCATCCCGAACTTTTTTAATATCACAATGGCAAAGCCAACTAAAATGAGCTCTTTTAGTGAATTTTTATTAAAAAAAATTCACTAATAGAGAGGTATCGATGGTGAGACTGCAAAATTTTGTTCAAATGAGCGCGATTTAGGACCCCTAGAACCCATATATATATATATATATATATATATATATATATATATATATATATATATATATATATATATATATATATATATATATATATATATATATATATCCGTCTCATAACTCAAAAAATAATTAACCATTCTTTCGAAAAAAAAAATTTTCTCCGAAAGTAACAAAGCTGTTTTAATGAAATTTACTATATATGTTGCCTCAGGAGAGATATTACTACGTACCAAAATTCAACTTTCTAAGTTTAGAGAAAATTGAGTTATTCAAATTTTAAATTTTCTTTCGAAAAAAATTTTTTTCTCCGAAAATTACAAAGTTATTCTAATGAAATTTTGTGGATATCTTGCCTTAGGAAAGACCTTACTACGTATTAAAATTAAACTCTCTAAGTTTATAGAAAATGGAGGTATTTAAATTTGAAGCATTTCATAAAAATTCACTACCATAACGCACTTGCTGCGTCCCGAGTTTTTTTTTTTGATTTTTGTTTAGAAAGTGGCTGCTAAACCAACTTTGTGTTCTAAAGAGGCAGTTTTAGATAGACGTGGCAACGTTCAGTTGGCTGTGTCTAAATGGCTGGTTCTATCTGCCGTATGATATGTAAACTAGAGCCGAGTTCATCCAGGGTCAAGGTATTCTTACTACAGACTTTCGTTCATTATTGGCCCCAAAATAGAATATATCTCGCGAATACAGTTCTAACACAAAGCCGACGACAGAAATGTGTAAAATTAAAACACAGAAATATGCATTTTTATTAGAAAATTCTGTCAGTTAACAGTAATATATATTTACATCTCTAGTTTCATTCCAGGAATTTGAAGAATAATCAGATAATTTTTTCAGTGTCAAAGACTTAGATGATGTAAGGTAACACAGAGTCCAAGTAGTTGGTAGTTTAGCTTTAAATCCATTTTCTCAGTTTTATTTTTATCTACATATTATCTTTCTCTACTGTTTTCTCCTTTTAGTGAATTTTCGTAGAAAAAATTCACTTATGGGGAGATTCCAATTTTTTATTGAAAAAAAATGTCTTCAAATGAGCACGAACAAGGCCCCTAGAACACATATGGGGGGGTCAGTTCAATTTATATATATATATATATATATATATATATATATATATATATATATATATATATATATATATATATATATATATATATATATATATATATATATATATATATATATATATATATATATATATATATATATATATATATATATATATATATATATATATATATATATATATATATATTGTGCGGTTCAGAAACGACTAAATGTATTGCCGCGAAATACTAAATGTTTGAATTAAACTCAAGTGCGTGCATTAGAATTATCAGTTTAGAAATACTAGCATAGTGGTTCTAATTACCCGTTTATATACTCCAGAAGGACCAGAGGAATTGTTCTTTGTGGGTGCAGGTTTATAATGAATCCACGTAGGAAAACAATAACAATTTAATACTACAACGTTACAAATTTAGATACAAAAATGAATGGGTGAGTTGTGATCCAGTAATGATAAAATAAAAAGTGACTTAGGATCGGAGATGGGTAGGTTGCCGTAACCAACATGTGGATTGTCGTACAAACGCGTCAAGGCGTTTTACGTATGGTGACAGATGTGGATTGCGGTGTGTTGATACCGCGGTTGAAGGGATTTCTAATAATGGGCCAGTCGCTCGTCAGAAGACTGGTTCTTCCCACAACGAGGCTCACTGACCTGTCCACGTGTCAAGGTGACAACCGTGGGTTTTGATATCTTGATTACGTTCCGCGGGTCAGGCGATCTTGCTATGATGCTCCCTGAGCACTGGACGACGACGAATTTAACTTTGGTATGACCACAGCATAATCAACTATATACCGCTCACGGTTCAGCCGGTCTTGCCACGACCTTACTGGACGCTGGATGACAAGGACGTGGTAGAGTCTTGGGTCCTCTTGTAGCTGCTTCTCTCGGTTGATGACACCTGTCACAGTCACATTAGGCATATGCTTCTCTCAAAAATTAAGCCATGCATGTCTCAGTACAAGCCAAATTAAGGTGAAACCGCGTAAGGCTCATTAAATCAGTTATGGTTCCTTAGATCGTACCCACATTTACTTGGATAACTGTAGTAATTCTAGAGCTAACACATGCTAATAGATCTTCGCCCTGAGAAGGGAGGAGCGCTCTTATTAGATCAAAACCGCGCCTATGGTGGCTGTTGTCGGCATTAGGCGAAGTTGCAGGCTAACAAGGGACATGAGGACATGGTTGGACTCAGGGATGTTAGGCGTGGGTATTCGACAATATTATATATATATATATATATATATATATATATATATATATATATATATATATATATATATATATATATATATATATATATATATATATATATATATATATATATATATATATATATATATATATATATACAGGGTGTTACTTAATGATAGGGCGTAATTTCAAGGGCGCGTTCCTGAACAAAATTCAAGTAGAAAAGTTCATATAAACATGTGTCCTGAAGAGTCTGGTTTTCAAGATACAGGGTGTCAAAGTTTAAAAAAAAAATTGGTTTTTTATTAATATCTTAATGATTCTTTTGCCCATTTTGTTGAAATCTGGCAGGGTTATTCACTGTAATAAGGCGCTAAGTTGGCACTAACTAAAAGATAATTATAAATTCCAGTGGCGTCTCGAGAGGCAGTCTCACGAATAATATTGACTAAAAAAAAATGTACGCTACTGAATTTTTTTAATTTTAATTTTTTTCAGATTAAGTACCTAAAAATAAAACTTTTTTGCCTCTTAATATTTTTTCGTATATTACTTCCTTTTCGAGGAAAAAAATGAAAACGACTTCATTGCATGTCGAATAATTGTTAAAATGAAATCAAGTTAATTGTGAGCGTTGCTAGGAAACGTTGTTTTGACATTATGAGCATAATGTTTTTGACTTTCTGTGACAGTTTGTTATTATTTTCCCTCTGGTCAAAAGGTTAATTGTGCTATTAAAAAATGGTAAATAACTATTCTAATTTGGAGATGACACAAATGCATTTCCTTTATGGTCTTGCCAATGGTAATTCGGCGGAGGCCCGGCGGCTCTATCAAGAAAGGTATCCTGATCGTGTCCTTCCAGGTAGACAAATATTCATAAACATTCATCGTCGTCTGACTGAATCTGGCAGTTTTAAACATAATACCTCTGACGGAAGACCTCGTACAATTCGAACTCCAGCAGTTGAGGAGGCTGTCCTACATGCGGTCGAAGAGAATCCTGCAACTAGTACCCGAAAAATAGGTAGGGAATTAAATATTTGCTATAAAACGGTATGGGAAATTTTAAGAGAATCCCTGTTGTATCCTTATCACGTACAAAGAGTTCAGGCACTTCTGCCAAGAGATTTTGAACCGCGTACGCAATTTTGTAGATGGTATCATCAAAGACTTTCAGAAAATCCTCACTTTGATTCCATCATTATGTTTACGGACGAAGCCCATTTTTCCAGAAATGCAATAATTAATTTTCTAAATAATCATAACTGGGCCCAAGAAACTCCTCATGCTATTACAGAGACACAGTTTCAGGAACAATTTTCTGTCAACGTTTGGATCGGTATCCTAGATGACTATTTGATTGGACCATTTTTTTTACCACAACGTCTTAACGGACAATCTTACAGTCATTTTCTACAAACTGATTTGCCACTGCTTCTTGAAGATGTCCCTTTATATTTACGTCAACAACATTGGTTCATGCATGATGGTGCTCCTGCCCACTTTAGCATATTGGTTCGTGAGTATTTGAATGGAGCTTACCAAAATCGGTGGATAGGTCGTGGAGGACCACAATTCTGGCCACCTAGATCGCATGATTTAAACAGCCTAGATTTTTATTTGTGGGGGCACCTAAAAGCATTAGTTTATGTTACACCAATCGAGACAGAAGAACAACTAAGGAATAGAATTGTTGACGGATGTGAAACCATACGTAACACTAATGGAATTTTCTAAAGAGTTCGTCGCTCGATGAGAAGGAGAGCACAAGCCTGCATAGAAGCGGGAGGTAGTCATTTCCAACATTTTTTGTAAATAGTTATTACTTTTCGTTTGTTAGATTTTAAAAAATGGCTTAGAAATAAATATTCTGAACGATCACAATTAACTTGATTTTATTTTAACAATTTTTCGACATGCAATGAAGTGGTTTTTATTTTTTTCCTCGAAAAGGAAGTAATATACGAAAAGATAATAAGAGGCAAAAAAGTTGTATTTCTAGGTGCTTAATCTGAAAAAAATTAAAATTAAAAAAAAACTCAGTAGCGTACATTTTTTTTGTCAATATTATTCGTGAGACTGCCCCTCGAGACGCCACTGGAACTTATAATTATCTTTTAGTTAGTGACAACTTAGCGTCTTATTATAGTGACTAACCCTACCAGATTTCAACAAAATGGGCAAAATTATCATTAAGATATTAATAAAAAACCAATTATTTTTTTAAACTTTGACACCCTGTATCTGGAAAACCAGACTCTTCAGGACACATGTTTATATGAACTTTTCTACTTGAAATTGGTTCAGGAATGCGCCCTTGAAATTACGCCCTATCATTAAGTAACACCCTGTATATATATATATATATATATATATATATATATATATATATATATATATATATATATATATATATATGCGTGAGGGGGAAGGGGGTGCGTGGGGGTTGCGTGCGTGCGTGCGCGCGCGCGCGTGTGTGTTTGTGTGTGTGGTCTATAAGTTTCCTAGGAAGCTGATAGGCTAGCGGGGGAGAATGACTCTCACTTTGTCTCTAGATACATATAGTTATTATTAGTAGTAAAAACCCTCTCTAAAAAGAAACTATAACGTAAGGAACTCGCTGTTCTATATAAAAATCTCTTATTTTCCAAGTTAGTTATCATTTTCGCACTCTCGGCCCCCAATTAAGAAAAGTAACTATAATCAATTGAGTTTGTTTCCCTCTAGCGCCGTGGAGGTAAAAACACAGTCTGTAACCAGTTTATTGTATAGTGTATAGTGTTTTTGTGTGATATTGTACTTTGTTGGCAATAGGCATTTATTTGTCAAGTGTTATTGCTTCTTGTTATTATTCGTTAATAAAACGTAGAAAACGCACATAACAGGTGGTCCTTCATTTAATAAGACTCCACCCAGACGAGTGCTAAAGAAGATCTTCGAATGTATTTATACAGTGCTTTCGAAAAGTAACGAATATATTCATTATTTCTGAAATTGAGCGTTTTTCGAAAAAAATCCTGTGATAAGTCGATTTTGTTTTTAACAGAGACACTTTTTGACATACGCCCATATTTATGACGTGATCGTTGTTCGTGATATGACGTCACCGACAATTTTTTTAAATGGCATGCCTCAATTTCTACCACTCCATTTGAAAGAGCATGTCATTCTACCTACACCCCGCAAAAATTATGGCTGCCTGATAGTAGCCTAGGAGACCAGGAATGTTTTTTTATTGCTGTCAGAAAAAACTTTAAATCGTACCTCGGTAAATATTTTTTTCGTTTTTTTGAGTTATCTCTTTAGCTCTTATCTGTTGTTTGGCAAAAACAGCGTGTTTGAAGTCTTTAATGAGTTATGACTTTTGTCATTTATAAAAGAATGGTTAAATTAACTTGACGAGAACGAACTGAAATTCTTTGCATGATCGGATTTGGAGACAGGATGCGCACCCAAAAAGAAGTAATTGAATTGTTCAATGAAACTCATTCTGATCGGCATCCCATTAGCCAAAGCATGGTAAGCAATATTGAGCCTAAATACCGTAACTTTGGGCATGTTCGTAATTTTTCTAAATCTGGTCGACCTGCAAAATCAGAATCAGATCAACTTAATGTTTTGTTGGCAATACAGGAAAATCATCACTCAACACTTAACCAATTGGGTTCTGATTTCAATATGGCAGCGTCCACAGTTCACAAAATTATGAAAAAAGCAAACTATCATACTTATAAGGTATGCCTTGTTCATGAGCTATCTGAAGACGACTTTGATCGGCGAAATCAATTCTGCGAGCAAATGCAAGAACTATGCACTAATGATAATCATTTCGTAAAAAACCTACTTTTTTCTGACGAGGCTACGTTTGTTTTGAATGGCCATGTCAATAGGCAAAACTGCCGTTATTGGGCTACCGAGAATCCCCGATGGATGATGGGGTATCACACTCAACGTCATCAGAAAGTTACTGTGTGGTGCGCAATAGTCGACGGAAGAATCATGTGTCCCTATTTCTTTGACGTGAACCTTACTGGTGCAAAATATTCGGATTTTCTTCGCTACAACTTTATTCCTGAACTTTAACTAACTTTATATTCAGATATAGAGGAACGTGATATTCCGAGAAATGACATTTTCTTTCAACACGATGGTGGACCTCCCCATTATGCAACACCTGTCCGTGCTTATTTAGATGTAGTGTTCCCAAATCGCTGGATAGGGAAAAGGGGGCCGATTGAGTGGCCAGCTAGATCACCAGATTTGACACCCCTAGATTACTTCTTGTGGGGATACTTGAAAAGCAAGGTATACGTTAATCGGCCGGATAAATTAGAAGAATTAGAAGCAAGAATTCGTCAAGAGATACATCGTATACCTCCTGAGGTTATTGACAGTGTTCAAAAAGAATTTATTAAGCGTCTTGTCTACTATCAGGCATTTAATTTAGTTCATTTTTTACATAATTATTATTATTAAATTTAGTATTTTTTTAAAATTGCTTTTCTTTTTTTGTCTAACCTACGTACTCACGCTAATGTAATCATGGTCAAAATTGGGGGTTGCCATTAAAAAACATTGTCGGTGACGTCATATCTCGAGCAACGATGACGTCACAAATATGAGTGGTATGTCAAAAAGTGTCTTTGTTTCAAACAAAATCGACGTGTCAGAAAATTTTTTCGAAAAACTCTGAATTTCAGAAATAATGAAGTTATTCGTTACTTTTCGAAAGCACTGTATAGTGTGGTGAAGCTTGGATCTCCTTCTAAATTCCACTGCTGTCTCACAACTCCAAGTTCCATCACATATCATTTGTAATTAAAAACATTTTTATGGAAATTCGGTATCAAAACACACTTGCTGAATTTAGCCTTTTTGTGCCACCCTGAACGACCAATGAACAAGTTTTTGCCAAAAAACGCTTTTGTTTGTTCGCTGTGGGTTAATAAAGCAATGGCGAGAGCAAGGTAATATGAATTGTAAAATAATTTGTCACTGAAATTCCTTTGATTTTAATTATATGATTTTTATGAGCCATAAATTAGCTGCAGTTGAGATTTTTTAAAGTATAATTGAGCTTAAGTTAATCCTTGAAAAATGAACTACTTACACTGCGTTAGTTTTTACGGCAATAAATAAAATTTAATTGACACCAGATTAATCTAAAAATAATTAAGTAATTACACCACACTAGCCGTAAAATTAATTAATTATCAGCTACCGTAACATCCGAAAAATATCCAACTCAGCAGTGGCACTTTTTAGCTTAAAATAATTTTTGCCGTAGATTAATAACATTCTAGTGAGTTTTCCCAGAAAAAAAAAACTAATGAGGAAATATCGGCTTTTGAATTTCAAAAAAATTTCTCAAATGAGCGCGAGCTAAGCCCCCGAGAATACATATCAGTTTCAATTTTATTATTATATATATATATATATATATATATATATATATATATATATATATATATATATATATATATATATATATATATATATATATATAGTAAATAGTCAATCATTTATTTTGCCTTAATTGCATTTACAAATGGTTAAGCACGTCAATTAAAAAAAAAACGATGAGTACAAATGTAAAAAACTCTGGACGCAGCAAGTGCGTTATGGTAGTGAGTTTTCATTAAAATGTTTTTACTGCAAATATGTGTGTTTCCTTTTTAAGAAAGTAGGCATCAATTTTTGGTTACCAGTAAAACCTATATAGTCAAAACAATGTGCCATGTTTCATAAAAATAACTTTATTGTGTGAAAATGTACACAAAATTCCAAAAGTAAACTTAAAGTGTTGCCGGAAAAACTCGTCAACCTTACAGGTTAATAGCAAATTAGGCTATTCAAATATCAAGCATTTGATCAAAATTCGCTACCATAACGCACTTGCTGCATCCAGAATTTCTTTTCTTACAAACATGCATTATATTTCGATGGAAAATGCAATAACATAAGGCGTGTTTGATTAAAATAAAAAAGAAAATTTGTATCACCAACGACTTATGGGCCAGCCTGTGATTGTAGATTTAAAAAAAATGTAGCTCAAGACACCCTATAATTAATATATACAATGTTTTTTCGTATCTTGTATAATAACGGATATATTGAGCTTTATTGATTTTTTACGAAAATTCGACAAACATTATATACCATTAAACGATAAACTCTATAGCTAAGACTACTGCCAAGCATCAGAGAAAGGGTCCATTTGAAATGAATTTTCTGGAAACATTTTAGTAAAATGAAGGACAATGAGGGTTGAAACTAAGACTTCAGGATTTTTAAAACATCCTTCTTGAGACATTTGATTTCCATAGCCCGTATTAGATTCAAGTTATTTGCCTAAATGTTGCCGATTTTGACGTTTTAAATCGCAACTTTGACGTTTTGAGAAAAACCCCAACTTATTTGTCTTTAAATGCCTATAACTTTTTTGTCTTTTGATCTACATAGCTAAATTTTAATAGACAACTTGCCCATAAGGATATAAATCCGCGTACCAATTTTGGTTGCCCTTACTTTGTTAATTCCGGAGATTTAAAATTTTTTGAAAGAAAACACAAAATTTTCCGGGAAAACCTGGGCCAGTTTTCTTGGCTAACGAACTTATCCAAGCTGCTTACAAAAGAAAGGTACTCAGTAAATTTGATCAAAATCGGCCTCTTATTTTTTGAATTATCGGTGTGATACATACATACATACATATATATATATATATATATATATATATATATATATATATATATATATATATATATATATATATATATATATATATATATATATATATATATATATGTATGTATATATATATATATATATATATATATATATATATATATATATATATATATATATATATATATGTGTGTGTATGTATCACACCGATAATTCAAAAAATAAGAGGCCGATTTTGATCAAATTTACTGAGTACCTTTCTTTTGTAAGCAGCTTGGATAAGTTCGTTAGCCAAGAAAACTGGCCCAGGTTTTCCCGGAAAATTTTGTACTTTCTTTCGGGAAGAATTTATATCTCCGGAAATAACAAAGTAAGGGCAACCAGATTTAGTATGCGTGCTTTTATTATAAAGGGAGAACCACCTACCAAAATGTAGGTCTGTAAGTTTAAAGACAAAAAAGTTATAGGCATTTAAAAAAAATAATTGGAGTCTTCTTTAAAGCGTCAAGTCGCGATTTGAAACGTCAAAATTAGCAACATTTAGGCTATATATATATATATATATATATATATATATATATATATATATATATATATATATATATATATATATATATATATAAAAATTGAAACTGACGCTCATTTGAAGAATTTTATTCGAAATTCAAAAGTCGGGATCTCCTCATTAGTTAATTTTTTTTAAAGAAAATTCACTAAAAACAAACTAGAAAACATTTTAAACAAACGAACAATAAAATTTTCGTTCGTCTCAGCTCGATGCCCCACGGGTATCAGACAAATACTCCGCAATGGAGTAATAGCAATTATTAGTTGATTTCAGCGATGCTTTAAATTCATTAACTGTTTGAATTGTTTTTATAGTTTCCTGCAGCCTGTTATATAGATTCACCCGCGCAAAAAAGGGCGAATTTCTGTACTACATTCTACAGAACTGCCTATTTCTAAACAAATTCCCTTGGCGAGTGGACTAAGAATGCATCTCAGACTGCCTTGTTAGCCCATTTCTGACACAATGAATATAATATATATAGGTAAACACATGTTAGTGTCATTATTTTTGCTTCTCTAAAAAGCGGCCTACAAGATTGTGTTACTCTCATACCAAAAATCATTCTTATTATTCTTTTTTGCCGTATAAAAACTCTTTTCACTCCAACTGACTGTCCCCAAGAAACAATGCTGTAAGATATCAAGGAATAAACTTCCAAGTAGTAGACAGTCATCAGAGCTTTGATGTCAAGGAACTCTGCCAATCGAAATATTAGGAAATGGGTTTGATTAAGCTTACTGCACACAACCCCAATATGTTCTTTCTATGAAATGCTGGCAAATAGTTACCCCTAATACTCTAACGCTTGTGGCCTCAGACCCTACAGTGCCCCGAAAATCAAAGTTAATTCCCTGCTTTTGCTGGGCTTTAAATTCAAGAAATACGGTTTATTGGTAATTTATACGGAGCTGGTTGGCCTCACACCACTTACCGAACCCATAAAGTAACGGATTAACCTTCCGGCCAGCCTCGTGTGCATCCGACCCGACACAACCACTGTCGTATCGTCCGCGTACATGAACAACCAATATGTTCAGGCAGATCATTTACATACAAGACAAACAACCACGGGCCCAAAACACTTCCCTGTGGAGTACCAAGCTGTACATGAAAAGATCGTGATTGCGCTCCATCCCCCGATAGTACCATTTGCCTGTTTGTTAGAAACGGGAGCAGCCAGTCGCAAACAGGGCCCCGAACACTCAGGCACTACAGCTTTTTCCCCAGCAGTTGCGGATTTAGCGTACCAAGTCGTAGAGAGATCAAACATAAAAGCCACCACGCGCTGACACCTGTCAAGTTCGTCGTATATGTACTGCACCATGTCAATAACAGCCGTTTCCGTTGATAGTCCAGGCCTGAAACCGTGCTGGCACTTCGATAATATTTCCTGCTCGCCCAAGAAGTTCCCCAATCGCACGGCCATCGCTTTTTACATTATTTAAAAAAATACACTAAGTACTGAGAACATGTCTGTAATTGAAAATATCTTGTTTATCTCTTTTTTTGGCAGATGGAATTACCCTTATACATATAACACCGAAAATTAAAAAAATAATGGCTCGATGTTGACGAAATGTAGTAGGTAGCTTCATTTGGAAAATAGTTTCGATAAGTTTGTTAGCCTGGAAAATTGGACCAGTTTTTGCAAAAAAACTATGCGATTTCTTTCGGAGAATTGTTGCATCTCCAAGAATAGCAAAGCCATGGAAACCAAATTAGGTAGGCTGGTTTATGTTATGAAAACTATATTATGTGCCAAAATTGAGATTTCTAAGTAAGACTAGATGCATTCTCGCAACAATTAGAACCGTAGACCGGTTTCGCTCTCATTAGAGCTCTTCAGTACGGCATACTAATTGTAGCAAAAATGCACCAAAAATAACACGGCTCTCGTATAGCCAGTCTTAAAACACTAAGTGAGTGGTGAACGTGTCGCCACCTAGTTCGGAACCAAGTACTATGTTGTCACGCCCGCTCCAAATAACACAGAGAGTTTAAAATAGAGACGGTATACAACTAACTAACAATTTAAAAAGGGCTAACAATTTTTAAATTGTTAGTTAGTTGTATACAGTCTCTATTTTAAACTCTGTGTGTTATTTGGAGCGGGCGTGACAACATAGTACTTGGTTCCGAACTAGGTGGCGACACGTTCACCACTCACTTAGTGTTTTGAGATTTCTAAGTAAAAAGAAAAAAAAAAGTGATAAGCATTTAATTAAAAAAAATTGGTTGCCGCTGAAGTTTAGAGCACAACACCAATATGTTGGTGTGGTAAACAGAATCTAAAGAATATTAGAGGCAAAAGTAAAATTTTCTTGGCGTGTGTATAATCCTCGTAAAAAATGCCTAGATAGTTTCTATGAAAATTCCCTACCATAAGACCGGAAAGATGATTCGTTCAGGCAAAAATAACAAATTTAGTTACTTAAAAAATGTAAATACTGGCAAATGTTATGTCTCGTTTTCTGCATCATTTAAGAATTTAGCTATAACTTATTGTTTATCACAGAACCCAGTTAATTTATCCTAATTTACTTCTAATTTGGGATTATTACGATCTTACCCAATCCGCAGTGTACTGTGGAAGATTATAATATATGCATAATATCCTAAAATATAATTTATTTATAAAATAAATCTCGTTATTAAAGACGACAGTATATTCCACTTAAACTAGACATTTTAGTATTTCTGTCAAAACGTTAATATCTGGCAATGAATTGTTCTTTACTTATTAGTGAATTTTCTTGAAAAAAATCACTATTAATGAGATCCCGACTTTTGAATTTTGAAAAAATTTCTCCAAATGAGCGCTAATCAGCCGCCCTAGAACACATATCCGGGGTCAGTTTCGATTTATATATATATATATATATATATATATATATATATATATATATATATATATATATATATATATATATATATATATATATATATATATATATATATATATATATATATATATATATATATGTATGTATGTATGTATACCGATAACTCAAAAAATAATGGGCAGATTTTGACAAAATTTGGTGTGTACCTTCCTTTTGTAAGTGGCTTGTAAAGGTTTGTTAGCCAGGAAAATCGGCCGAGGTTTTCCCGGAAAATTTTGTGTTTTCTTTAGAAAAAAAATCATATCTCCGGAAATAACAAAGTAAGGGCAACCAAATTTGGTACATCGTTTTATATCGCTATAGGTAAATTACCTACCATTTTAGCGCTGTAGGTCAAAAGATAAAAAAGTTATAGGCATTTAAAGAAAAATAAATTGTGGTTTTCCTCAAAACGTCAGAGTGACAATTTAAAACGTCAAAATTCGCAACATTTAGGCAAAGAACTTGAATCTAATACAGGCTATGGAAAGAAAATGTGTCAAGAAGAATGTTTTATAAACCCTGAAGTCTTAGTTTCAACCGTCATTGTCCTTCATTTTACTAAAATGTTTCCAGAAAATTCATTTCAAATAGACCCTTCTCTGATGCTTGGCAGTAGTCTTAGCTATATAGTTTATCGTTTAATGGTATATAGCTTTTGTCGAATTTTCGTAAAAAAATCAATAATGCTCAATATATCCGTTATTCTATAAGATATGAAAAAGATTGTATACATTAATTATAGGGTGTCTTGAGCTACACCTTAAAACAATGTTTCTACAATCACATAGCCCATAAGTCGTTGGTGATACAAATAATTTTTTTTTAGTCGAAAATGCCTTATGTTTTTGCATTTTCCATCTAAATATAATGCATGTTTGTAAGTAAAGAAATTTTGGAGCAGCAAGTGCGTTATGGTAGCGATTTTTTAATAAAGGCTTTATATTTGAAAAGTTCAATTTGATATTAACCTATAAGGTTGACGAAGAAACGGATTTTTTCGGTTACACTTAAATTTACTTTCGGAAATTTTTGTACGTTTTCAAACAATAAAGTTATATTGATGAAACATGGCACATTGTTTTTACTATATGTGTTATACTGGTTATCAAATTTGATACCTGCTTTCTGAAAAAAAAACACATATTTGCTATTAAAAACATTTTTATGAAAATTCACTACCATAACACACTTGCTGCGTTCAGAAGTTTTTTTTTTAATTTAAAAACTACGACAATATCTAGCTGAATACTAAAGTACGGCTTTCTAAAAAATGTCCTGCTGATATGCTCTATTTCCTTGCTTTAAGCGAATTTTTGTAGAAAAAATTCGGTATTAATGAGACCGCGACTGCTTAGTTAAAAACAATTCTTCAAATGAGCGCTCATATCCCCGGCCAGTTTAGGATTTTATATTACTACGGAAAGATTGGAACCTGTGATGACAACTAATAAGTACACTTGGAGAACCCAAATCACCACAACACATATTTTAAAGACCTGACGGACGTTTCACTCATAAAGTTAGCGTCATCAGAGAATGGAAAATCCTATATATATATATATATATATATATATATATATATATATATATATATATATATATATATATATATATATATATATAATATAACCTTTATTTCTTAGTAAGAATAGTACATAATTTACAATATTCATATGGTTTTACTACATCAAAATAGTGAATCTTAAGTATTCCTAACTTTTTGTAGCCGAAGCCTGTATGTAAGTAAATAGAAAATTACATATAACATATAACATTGTATCTCCTCGGAAAAAATACACATACCTATAAACCACATTCCCGGCGGCCGTTCTGTGCCCCTGAGCCTGCGATAGGCATAAGTAGGAAGACAGTCTCTGTCGCCTTAGACAGGTAGACCGAGGAAGCAATGGAGCGGCACTGGGGGTCGGTTGGTGCCTGTAGGCAGGCGAGGGACTTCGTGGAGGGGCCGGACAGAGATAAAGCTGTATGGCTACTCGGAAGGAGTCGACCTACACTTCGCCGCATCCTTGGGGTGCTGACAGGCCACTGCGCCCTTAGAAGACACCTCACATTGATAGGCGTAGAGGGATCCCATTTACCAGGAATGCGGCGAGGATGAAGAAACGTCCTACCACTACCTGTGTGAATGCGAGGCTTTTGGGAGTCTTCGAGCAGAATTGTTCGGATCGAGGACTCTGCAGAGGAATCAGGTAAGTACCGTCCAATTGAAGACCGTCACGGCCTTCATTTCGAGGTCGAGGTGGTTTAGCGACGGACCCAAGGAAGGGTAGAGCATGGTTGCTGGGGTTGGCAAAAAGGGTCCATTGTGGCCTACTTGCTTGGCGTTGGCCTCCCCACCACTGCTACTACATACACCACATAAAATGTTACAGGTAAAAACCAAATTTGCACCGAAATTGATCACCGTTCCATTGTTCGTAAGAGACAACAGCTTAAAAATTTAAATATAACATAAACTAAAATACTGCAAACCCAATAAGAAACCACGAAAATACATTACAAAACAAATTAGCAATAATCTAAATTAAAATAAATACACTATTAAAACATAGCGCCAAACAAGGAACTACTATCTATAAATAAAAATAGAAAAAAAAAAACTTAAAACTTAAAAAAATTCTTAAAGACTAAAATATCTTATGCATCCGATGAAAACGACGCAATCAGAGAGGTCTTCGTTTGTCTAAAAAACAAGATGCCATTTACAGGATGTAACTAACCTGGAATGGCCACGTTGAAAAAATAATGCGCAAGGCAGTTATGACCCTAGCCGTCACTAGGTGGCTATATGGAAAAACGTGGGGACTAAGACCTAGTATGGCTCACTGGTTGTACACAAGGGTCGTCAGACTATCGTTAACATACGCGGTTCTGATGTGGTGGCCTAAAGGTGACACAATCCAGTGCCAAACAAAAACTGGGCAAGATCCAAAGGATGGATTAACCTCAACAGCCGCCATGGAGGTGTTGCTGGATCTGCCCACCCCCCTACACTTAGTTATCATGGGGGAGGCTAGAATATGACTATACAGACTAGCCTGCAATAATAGATTGAAGGCCAAGCAAGGATGCAGGGGTCACTGCAATATTCAGGAGATCGTGAAGAAGCCCATGCTTGAAAAGAGGTCAGACTTCGCAAACCCGCGAATCTCTAGAGAAAAAAGTTTACAGGGGTAATCCCCGACCGAGAGGCATGGCGGGGGAGATGCCGGGCCTACTACGAGACGCCCTCGTCTGGTTCACGGACGGATCCGGCGGGGAGCGTGGGACGGGGGCAGGTGTTTACTCGGAAGGTGCGAGGGTAAGTCATAGTATTTCCCTTGGGGCCGATGCAACGGTGTTTCAGGCCGAAATGTACGCAATCTTGCACTGCGTGGGAGAGAACAAGAGGACGGGCTACAGTAACAAGCGGATCCTCATAGCCACAGACAGCCAGGCAGCCCTTAAGGCCCTAAGTAGTACACGGGTAAATTCCAGGCATGTTAGAAAATGCCGAGAGGAGACAAGCGACCTGGCTGCTGGTTGGGCAGAATGAGGTCATCTTCATCTGGGTGCCGGGAGTCAAAGGCAATAAAGAAGCTAACAGTCTCGCGAAGAGAGGATCAGCAGAGCCATTTATGGGACCAGAATCGGTCCTGGGCGTGACAAAGAGCACTGTCAGGGGATGCATTAAGTCCTGAGTCAGAAACGAACATAAGGTGTACTGGGCAAACTGTCCAGGGCTCAGACGTGGGAAGTCAGTAATTGAGGAACCCAGTTCAAAGAGAGCTGTGGAGCTGCTAAATCTTAGCAGAAGACAGCTCAGGGACATAACATGATTCTTGACGGGACACATGGCCATCAAGAAACACCTGCATAAAATGGGACGGTTTGAGGGGCACCTAGCAGGCAGACTCTGTGGCGAGGGGGAGGAATCAACCCAGCACATCTTGTGCGAGTGTAAAGCTCTGGACCGCAAAAGACAACTGTTCTACGGACAGTCTAGACTGGAGACAGGGCAATATTAAACTTCACCCTACTAATTGCTGTGCAGACTAGTTCAAGGCATGGTAATTTTGGAATGGGTGGAGTAGAAAAGACTAAGGGCGTGCACAATAATCCAAAAGCTGTGGTGCTATCGGGGCGGCAAAGACGCAGACGAGCCCTAAGGGAAAACAGGATGTAACTCAATGTTTTCCAATGGAGCAGCCTGCATTTTGTGTTTCGGTAGTGAAGGGCGTGCCTTCTGCTTTTGTATAAATGTCTAAAGACCCTAGTTCTGAAAATATTTGCATTTATAAACGCAAAGCATACTTAATTATTCTAGTATGGATCAGTTTTAAATTTTTTGTGTTTTTTTATTTAATTCTAATAACCGATCAAAATGTGTTACTATTTAGCGAATTTTTGAAAGCAAATATTAAAATATTTAAGTTCGCGGTAGAAAAAAGGTAAGAAACGATTCATTTAGTGGGATTATCTATTTTTAATTTTCATAATATACGTAGAAGTATTTGATGAATTGTTTTCAGAAATGTAATTAAACTTTAAAATGACAGATTAAAATAACTTTTTTCCGATTACTGTTTTTTTTTTAATTCAGTCACTATTTGAGGGCGCCCACTGCATGGCACCTTTTTTTCATGAAATAATATGAACGAAAACCTCTCTGAATGCGTCAGTTGTATTAGACTCCAATTTTGATTGTAAAAAACGCCCTAATTTTTATGTGCCAAAAATGTGAAAAGTTGCAAAACAATTGAAATAACTCGAAAACAAACTTGCATTACAATTTGATGGAAAATGCAAAAATGCAATAATATAAAAAGTGTTCGATTAAAAAAAAAGTTGTATCACCAACGACCTATGGGCCATCCTGTAATTGTAAAAATAATTTTTCAAGATGTAGCTCAAGACATACTATAATTAACGTATACAATTTTTTTGTATCTTGTATAATAACGGATATATTGAGCCTTACCGTGGAAATGAGTCACTCTGTATATATGTAAACAGATAAGAACTGAAACTAACCCCGGATATGGGTCCTAGGGGACCTAGTTCGCGCTCAATCGTAAAAATCTTTTTAAAATTCATAAGTCGCGGTCTCCTCGATAGCGAATTTCATGTACGAAAATTTGCTAAAAATGATAGAGAATTAAACCATAAACCATTAAATCATAAACTTTATAACTAAAACTACTATATGTTAAGTTAGATGTCGCTGAACTTCCCGAAATAGCTAGTGAAACGATAGTCAGGTCTTTTTAAAATGTGTTATGGTGATTTGGGCTGTCCAAGTGTGCTTATCAGTGCTCATCACAGGTACCAATCTTCACCTAGTAAAACTACTGTTAAAGTATCAGGGAAAGGGTCTATTGGAAATGAATTTCCTGGAAACATTTTAGTGAAATGAAGGACAATGACGGTTGAAGCTGAAACTTAAGAACTTTTAAAATACATTTCTTGCAACATTTCCTCTACATAGCCCGTATTAGCTGCAGGTTCTTTCCCTAAAAGTTGACAATTTTTACGTTGCAAATCGCGACTTTTTAAGAGGAAAAAATCTCTTGACCTTTTTGCGCCAAAAAACTTAGACTTTGTCTGTAACATAGGATTTTGTTATCCACATAAAATATTTTACTTTTGTGTGCTTATCTGGTCATCCGTGGCACACAATTTTTTTTTTCTTTAAATTCCTATAACTTTTCCTTTCACCCTATACGTGTAAATTTTGGCACATAAACCATCCTATCAAATTTGGCTGCCCTTGCTTTGTTATTCCGGAAATATGAAAATTTGCCGAAAGAAAACAGAAAATTTTCCAGGAAAAACTGGACCGATTTTCCTGGCCAACGAACCTATCCAAGCCATTCACAAAAAGAAGGTATTCAGTAAATTTGATCGAAATTGGTCCATAATTTTTTTAGTTATTGGTGTGAAAATGTAAAAAGTTTGTTTGTAACTTTTCACGATAACTTGAACCAGTGGAACTAACGAAAAAATTCGCTACCATAACGCACTTGCTGCGTTCAGAATTTTTTTCTTACAAACATGCATTATATTTAGAGAGAAAACGCAAAAATTGGGCATGTTCGATTAAAAAATAAAAGAAAATTTGTATCACCAACGATCTATGAGCCAGTCCTGTGATTGTAGAAATCTTTTTTAAGATGTAGCTCAAGACACCCTCTAATTAGCGTATACAATTTTTTTTGGTGTCGTGTATAATAACGGATATATTGAGCTTTATTGATTTTTTACGCAAATTCGCTAAATATTACATGCCATTAAACGATAAAGTCTATAGCTAAAACTACTGTCAAAGCATCAGAGAAGGGGTTTATTTGAAATGAATTTTGTGCAAATATTTTAGTAAATTGAAGGACAGTGACGGTTGAAGCTGAGACTTCAGTGTTTGTAAAACACTCGTCTTGCGACATTTTCTCTACATAATCCCCATTAGTTTCAGGTTCTTTGCCTAAATATTGCCAATTTTGACGTTTCAAATCGCGACTTTGTCATTTTGAGGTAAACTCCAGAATTTGTTTCCTTAATTATCTATAACTTTTTTGTCTTTTAACTTACAGACGTAAATTTTAGTACGTAATTTACTTTTACTGATGTAGACTCGCGTACCAAATTTGAATGCTATATATAAATTGAAACTGACCCCGGATATGTTTTCTAGGGGGCCTAGTTAGCGCTCATTTGTAGAACCTTTTTCAAAATTCAAAAGTCGCGATCTCTTGGTTAGTAATTTTTTTTAGAGAAAATTCACTAAAACTACATTTTAACAGCATCTCAATTAAATTAAAAGAAAATGTAAAGCTATCATCACTTACTTGATTGGCAGTTGAACACTTCTGGATGGAAATTATATACATAAAACAAACTATCACATTAATTAACATCTTCAATAAATTATTATTAACTATTCAATTATCTGTCTTATTACGTGTTTTCAAATAAATAATCACTAATAATAAATATTGTTATGTAAGTATAATATATCACTGCATCGATCAGCGGACCCATGCACTTCTAATCAGTGGATTACAATAATACATGATTAGTTTTAAAATTAATTATTTGAAATGGCAGTTATAGCTGTGATAAAAATATTATTCATCTCTGTTATTTACATCTATTGAAATGTTTTTCAACATTGCATTGTAACTGATCAAATCTCTTATTTTGAATTTGTGTTGTTTTTAACTTCCGCGCGTTTGTTTTTGTATGAAACGCGTGTGACCTGCGCCTAAACTGTGGCTTACAGCAGCAGGACACCAATCGTGCTGCTTCCCCGCGTGTGCATCGCGGACGGACTGACTTGCAATCGTCGAGTATGTTACATTTGAATCCGAAGATCAATTCCTACGTCCTGCTTAGGTTTGACGTTCCTGCAAGTGCGTAAAACATAGCTATACAAGGTGATTCATAAACCAGTCAACGGATCGCACTACAAATTTGTTTATTTTCCTTCCATAAACGGGTATGTTCTTTCTAGCTAAAATAGTTCGGACTATGCATGTTGCTACTTTTACGAGACTGTTGTAGCAATTTTGATCCTTTAAACGAACTTATATCCCAATAAACACACGTGCGTTTAATAAACGTCTATTTTACGTAAAGACCGTTGAAAAAACGTTATCGGTTATAAAAATTAACGTTCAATTCTAGGTTAAAAAGGCAACGTTACCATTTCTTCGTTGTAAAGACGTTAATTATGGAGAGTTTTTAGACATAATATTTAAACGTTATTTAAACACATTTCGCCTATCAAAAAACTACGTTTAGTTGAGATTAATACGTTGAATATATGTATTTTATTAATCATTTTATAAACGAAAGATATTTTGTGTGGTATAAACGTTATATGTAAACAGGTCTTTACCTAATTTTTGTGAAAAAATTAGGTAAACATTTTCTCGTTGTAAATACCTTATTGATGAAGGGTATAATATTTAAACGTTGTTTCAACACAGTTCGCCTACCAAAAACCTACATGAAGTTAGGATTCATACATAAAATACACGTATTTTATTAGACATTTTATAAGTGAGAGATATTTATGTGATATAAACGTTATATTTAAAACAACTGTTTTCCTAATTTTTGTAAAAAAAAAGCAACGAAACAATTTGTCATTGTAAAATATCTTATTAATTAAGTGTTTTTAAACATAATATTTAAAGGCTGTTTCATCACAGTTTGCCTATGAAACATATGCACGAAGTAGGGATTCATACATAAATTATACGTATATTACCAGACATTTTTTAAGCGAGAGATATTTTATGTGATATAAACGATATATTTAAAAACACTATTTTTCTAATTTTTGTTAAAAAAGCAAATTACTTAACAATTTATCGTTGTAAAAGACGTTATTAATTAAATCTTTTTAAACATAATATTTAGACGTAGTTTCAACAAGGTTCGCATATAAAAATATACATGAAGTAGGGATTTATACATAAAATATACGTATCTTACTAGATATTATTTTAGCGTGAGATATCATGTGATATATTATATTATGTACCTATAGTTATATAGGTTACATTTTTTCCTGGCTTTTTAAAAAATTTTGTCACATAATCAATCTGAGAGGTATTCGACAATGCGTGTATGTTTTAAAAGGAGTTATTTTGTCTTTTGCATTCCACTGTGTAATACATAAAACATATTTGTCCTCGTAAATTAGTAAGTGTTTGTGCGCATGCTGAACGAGAATGAACAAGAAATCAAGATATAGAAACAGAACAGGTGAAGTGATCGCGTACAGTGTGTAACGTGGTGCTTGGAATTAAATTTTTTAAATATTATATTCAGTACGTGACACTTGTATGTTATGGTGGATGGTGGTCTGTTCTATAATTTATAATTGTTTTATACATACTTACAAAGAATGATTATCATCCTGTAGCGATTTATCTTAAAAGTTTTGGAAATAGGTACAGTTAGTGCAGTGTCAAGTTTTATGTCGTGAAGTTAGGTTAAGGTAAGCTGTAGCTGTATCACAATATGTAATAATTGTCTTCAAACGTTGTCGAAGTTAATCACATTTCTTGTACTTTGATTGCTATAGAGCGTTATTAGGTAGAATAAATAATTGGGACTTATGAGTTTAGCCGCCGTGTTTAAAATCGGCCATGTTGGTTGCATTCTCATATTTTCAAGTTTAATTTTATTGAGGCATTAGACGTATATCTAACGTTTATGAATACACCTTTTTTTCCTCAATTTTGATTGTTCGTGAATCAAACTTTCGAATGAGAGTAATAATGGTTAGCTACGGGTTTAGCATTTATAAATTCTGATGTATTTGTTTATTTTCCCCAGTTTAATTTAATTTGCACGATACATGTACACCTATATATAGGCGAACGTTAAGTAGACGCCTCCCGTGTAACCATTTATTTATATATATATATATATATATATATATATATATATATATATATATATATATATATATATATATATATATATATATATATATATATATATATATATATATATAATTCCATTAGAACCCACGAGACTAATGGCAGTAGTATATGGTAATCACAATTTTATGACCTATTTATTTCTATTTAGTAGTTTATAATTTTAGATGCTGCAAAGCTAAATTTTCCCCAACGTGAAAAAGGCGACAGAGCAATCTTTTGTGCTGTTAAGGGTTGGTTGAAATTAGCTACTTCGAAAAGGTCCAGAGCAAAAAACTAATGGAGCAATACTTTTCTTTTGGTTGAGAAGTTGACAAATAATTTAAGAAATATATTTTTTATTTCATAATTAAGACGCTATGATTGAAGAGGCTTGTTATATGTTTAGAATGTGGTATTAATTATTTTAGTTTTTTGATAATGAAATGTAAGTTTTTTAAATATATTTTTGTTTTTTAAATAAAGTTATTTTTATTTGACATTTGACTTGTTGTAATCTAATCCATTTTTATAAAGCCCATTTAGAATTATAAACATAAATAATAATTTGTCAATGGTAGGTTTATAAAATGTAGCAGAGTAGCAAGTTTAGAAGTTTTGATGAGCAATGAGCACTTAAAGTAAGTATCTACACCGCAATGGAGTCCAGTTTGACACTTCTACACCTAATGATCGTTTGTCCTATAAGTTCTCATCTTCTGCTGTCAGCTGGGTTGAAAAACTATCATTTGGTAGGTATGTATTAGTTGTAATTCAAACGTTTATTATACGTCGTTAATACAAGCAGATTAACGTGACAGATCCCGTTGATAAACATTAATTATAAACGTATATTCTTCATGACAGATGATGGTTAAATCAACGTTGCAAAACCCTTGTTAATAAACATGTATAAAAAATGTATATTTTACGTTATTAACGGCAAATAGTTTAACGTTACAAATTCCCGTTGATAAACGGTAATTATAAACGTATATTCTCCATTACAGATGATGGTTAAATTAACGTTGTAAAATCCTTGTTAATAAACATGTAAGAAAAACGTATATTTAAACGTTAAAACATACATGTATAAAAACGTTTTTATATTGGTTTAATTATATGTTTATTCGGGCGACATTTTTACCAAAATTAAACGTAAGGTAGCAGTTTCCTTTTAAACGTTTAATTAACGAACATGTGTTTACTGGGATATCATCTCATTTATAGAATCCCTATTAATTATAATAATAAATTTATTGCTCAATCGATATAGAAATCATGAACAAAGGTGTGGTGTTTTCCAACAATAATTTAAACTAAATATAAAATCCATACAACAACTAAACTAAATGTAAACTCAGTCACATATGGTTAACTCTAATAAAACTAGGTATTAACATGCTTGCAAGTGTAGAGATGTCTCTTAGAACTCAATGGCCAGCAAAAACAGCAGGGGTTTTACTATACAACACCTTGACGCAACCCCCCAGACTACTTACATTACTCAGTCTATATGATTCAGTTAAGATGTTTCTAAAAGATTGGGCCTTACTATGGTCCCATCTAACGACTGTCTCGAAGTTACCTCTGAGTCTTTCGTATTGCAGTGGTTGTCTGCAAGGTACATCCAAGCCCGTCGAGAGAGGCAAATGGTCAGAGACAAACACCTCATCGACGACTTCAAAGCTTCTCACTAAATGACTATGGAAACAGCGTACCCATACCAACTTACTGTGCTCTTTCCAGAAGCGTTCATGTATGTAAACTATCCGACATAATCTTCCAATCTACCATTCAAAACCATGAAACCATAACTCTCCATAAGTTCCGCTAAAAGGCTGCTGATTTATAGTTATATCTAAAGAGCGCCTTTCTGTGCCGACGTGGCCAGCCAGTACTTGGAAAAATCCATCAAGTTGGTTAAGAGGTCCAATTCGAGCGTTAAAGTCGCCACCTGTCACGATCGCATCATCCTCACCCTGCGTGAAGACATCTCTTATGATTTCCTCAAGCATAAAAATACAATAGTGATTATCTAGGCACGGATTCAGGTACACGTTCCCAACAACTATCTTTATATACAAATTTAACTTTACAAACAGAGTATACTTATTGTTTTCAATTATGCTAAATTGTAAACATTGGCGGACCAACGTAAGCAAGCCACCACTAGCCCTACCCCTGTCTCTGTTTTTGATTGCGGCAGAATGTACGAAACTAAATTTGTTCAGGTAGGCGGGCAGCTCATACCCATCATTGGTCAACCAAGTCTCACACAAGCAGATAACATCATGGTTACTTAAAAATGCTCTTCTTCATTGTTTGATTCATAAAGTCTGGAGTAACCATGGATATTCCAAAAAACAATTCTAAGACCGTGTATGTCTTTCGTCACATAGTTATTTGTAAGCCTATCACCACAAACTAAACTTCCCTGCTCAGCATGCACTTGACAATTCAGTTTTTTTGCACTTCATCGGTAAATTGACCAGATTCCTCATTCCAATAGAACCATTTACCATCTACCTTAATCTTGCCGTATCGCACGCTTACATTGCAACCTGCTTTCTTTTTATCGCTGGCCACTCTCCCAAGCTCGAACTGAATTTGGGATTCTTTCTGTGTAAGGTTGTTTTCTATGTATATTGGTCGTCCCTTCAGTTGTCTTTTTGTTCTCATCACTGTCTGCTTGGCTTCCCAGTTTCTCATCTTAACAACCAACATGTTTTTCTTACCCCTAATATTATACGCTGAATCCACTTCGTGGTCAATACTCAACTTTTTTCTGAAAAACTCTTGGACCATCTTCTTTATATCATCGCCTGTCTCACCCATGTCACTTAATTAGTAAATTGTTCCTACGTGCTCTCCTTTCCTGTTGTTCAAACCTGCTGTCTAGTAACTGTATCTTGGTGTGCAATATTCAATCCCTTCTTTACTTAACAGCTTCACTTAACATGCTTCTATACATCCCTTCTGGTGTTTTCAGTGAATTTTTGTAAAAAATTCACTTAAGAGGAGATCGCGAGTTAGAATTCTGAAACAAATTGTTTAAATGCGCGAGTACTAAGCCCCCTAGAAATCATATCCGAAGTCAGTTTAAAAATTTATATGTTTATATATAATATAGTCCATTTATGTGTCATACCGATAACTCACAAAATAATGGACCGATCTTAACCAAATCTGCTAAATACCTTCCTTTTGCAAGTGACTTGGGTAAGTTCGTTAGCCAGAAAAATCGTCTCAGTCTTTCCGGGGAAATTTTGTGTTCTTTTTAGGAAATTTGGCACACGGGTTTATATTTTTAAAAGTCTGGACGCAGTAAGTACGTTATGGTAGTGAATTTTCAGAGAAATGTTTTTAATAGCAAATATGCGTGTTTTTTTAAAGAAAGCAGGCATTAAATTTGGTTATCAGTATAACCTATATAGTAGAGACAATGTGCCATGTTTTATCAAAATAACTTTATTGTTTGAAAATGTACAAAAATTTCCGAAAGTTAACTTAAAGTGTTCCCGAAAAAAACTGGTTTCATGGTCAACCGTATAGGTTAATAGCAAATTGAGCTATTCAAATTTGAAGCATTTAATGAAAATTCGCTACCATAACGCACTTGCTGCGTCTCGAATTTCTTTTCTTGCAAACATGCATTATATTTCGATGGAAAATGCAAAAATGCAAAAACATAAGGCGTGTTCGATAAAACAAAGAAAATTTGTATCACCAACGACTTATGGGCCAGTCTGTGATTGTAGAAATATTTTTTAAGATGTAACCCAAGACACCCTATAATTCATGTCTACAATTTTTTTTTCGTATCTTGTATAATAACGGATATATTGAGCTTTATTGATTTTTTACGAAAATTCGACAAAAATTATATACCATTAAACGATCAACTCTATAGCTAAAACTACTGCCAAAGCATCAGAGAAAGGGTCTATTCGAAATGAATTTTCTGGAAATATTTTAGTAAAATGAAGGCCAATGACGGTTGGAGCTAAGACTGATTTATCTGTTTGACCTTGTCTAACATTATAGGCATCCATTTAGAGGTAATTTCAGGTCATATGGTAGATTTTTGATTTTTATTTAGTTATAAATCAATATCTACTGAACCAATTGATTTCAAATTTGGTAGATAGTACCAGTTGTACAATATGTACGTGCCTATCAAGTTTTAGTTTAATATTTCTAGTAATTAAAAAGATATTGCGTTTTCAAGCAGTTTTTCTAAAAGTATCAATAAAAGTATCAAACCTGTCTTACGAATTCATCCAAGCTATTAACAAAATGAAGGGAACTGCGAAATTTGGTTTCGATTGGTGAAGTATTTTTTGAGTTATCGGTTGGATACATATATATATATATATATATATATATATATATATATATATATATATATATATATATATATATATATATATATATATATATCACACCGATAACTCAAAAAATAATGGGCTGATTTTGATAAAATTTGGCACGTACCTTCCCTTTGTAAATGGCTTGGATAAGTTCGTTGCTTAGGAAAATCTGACGAGGTTTTCTGGGAAAATTTTGAGTTTTCTTCGAAACAATTTTTATCTCAAAAAATAAAAAGCTATGATAACCAAACTTGGTAGGTAGCTTTACCATACAAAAAGTAAACCATACACCAAAATTTAGGTTTCTATGTGACAAGAAAAAAAACTTATAATAAAATACTTTGTGCCAGATCATTTCTATGAAAATTCACTACCATAACGCACTTGCTGCGTCCAGGCTTTTTTTAACATTCTGTGTTATTTGGAGCTGCCGTGAGAACATACTACTTGGCTCCGCAACAAGGTGGCGACACCTGTAAAAAACGTGTCTTACATCTCACTCAGTTTTGGGAGGCTGGCTACCATAGCCGTATTACTTTATAGGTGTATTTTTGCTGCAATTAGTATGCCGTACTGACGAACTCTAATTAGAGCGAAACCGGTCTACGGTTCTAATTGTGGTGAGAATGCATCTAGTCTTACATAGTTAGATGTATTTTGTTTGTTATATTTAATTTAAAAAAATAATTTCAAAGGATGGGGAAAGAAAGAAGAAACTCTGCTCATTTAAAACGAAGCCGCTGAAATAAATGCGCACTTTTATGAAGTTGAATTGTTGCATGTGAACGCCAGGATCTATTTTTAGAAAGAAATGTACATTATTTTCTGTACATTTTTTCACGCTAAGTTAGACGTATATTGTATATAGGGTGGCGCATTGAAAACGAAACAGACCGATTTGCGTCCAGAGATATATTTTTTTAAGAAACTCTGAAACACGTCAACTTTAATATTGAGGGAGACATGTTTTGACATAAAGCTCAACTTTGTCATATCAACCCCTTAAGGGTGGTGATAACAACCCTTATATTTTAAATAGGGAACATGCATCGAGAGTTACACCATTTGAAAGCTCTTTCTTTTCTGAATTCAGCACACCAATTTTTTTGGAAGTTTTATTAACTCGTTTAAAAATTATTCACAGTTGAAGATGCAAAAACGCATTTCACTCATTCCGATAAGAAATGTGCTAATAGTCAATGTTTTGTTGGTTTGTAAACAAAAATTTGACTGTCAGAACATTTCTTATCGGAATGAGATAAATGCGGTTTATTATTTCAGTTTATAGGTCCGTTTGATACTTGATAGTACTACCGAAAATTAATTTCACAATGGTGTATTCTGTAGAAGAAAGAGTTGAAATAATTACTCTTTTTTTCAAAAACGATGACTGTGCCAACCGTACCGCAAATTTGTTTAATGAACGACATCTGAACAGACATGTTAACAGAAAATACATTTTGGAGTTAGTTGCAAAGTTTCGACAAAGTGGTTCAGTAGCCAACAAAAAACGGGATCCTGAACGTGAATTTCCGGTTAGAAATGAGACTACTGAGATTGAAATTTTAGGACAAATTGCTGCAGACCCAACTTTGAGCACGAGAAAATTGGCCACTGTTTTAAACATCAAAAGAAGAACTATTCAGCGAATATTGAAGCATCATAAATTTCACTCGTATAAAATGCATCTTGTACAACAACTGAATGAAGATGATTTTGATCGGCGGCTGGAGTTTTGTTAAGTTATGACTGCACGAATAGCTGATAACGGGAACTTTCTGTTCAATATCTGTTTTTCAGACGAGTGTACTTTTTTATTAAACTCTACAGTCAATCGTCATAATTGTCGTTATTGGGCAGATAATAATCCAAGAAATTTTCACGAAGTCCACACTCAAACTCCACAGAAATTGAATGTCTGGACTGGCATTTTTGGAGACCGTTTAATCGGACCAATTTTTGTTGATGGCAATTTGAGTGGCGAAACGTATTTGGAGTTACTAGAAGATATCGTTTACCCTCTACTAATTGACATTGTTGAAAATGATGATCGCTATCAAGAAAATCAATTAGTGTTTTAACAAGATGGAGCTCCTCCGCATTTTTCACAACGTGTTAGAGAGATTTTGAATAGAGAGTTTCCAGAGCAATGGATTGGGCGTAGCGGTGCTATTGAGTGGCCGCGTAGATCACCGGATTTAACTCCTTTAGACTTCTTTCTATGGGGCCATTTAAAGAGTAGAATTTTCGCAACAGAACCGGAGTCTCTGGAAGAATTACGACGACGCATTGTTGAAAAATGCCGTCTAATAACTCCACAAATGCTCCAGAATGTCAGAGCTCGTTTTGAACAAAATTTGTACTTTTGTATGGAAGCTGGTGGTCAACAATTTAAACACTTACTTAACTGAATAAAAATTTTTGAACGTTTGGTTTTGTTTTTTAGTTTTTTTTATAGAAAAATTGACTAATTAGTGCATTTCATATCACAATGAATCGAATACGTTCTTGCAACTCCAACTGTGAATAATTTTTAAACGAGTTGATAAAACTTCCAAAAAAATTATTGTGCTCAATTCAGAAAAGAAAAAGCTTTCAAATGATGTAACACTCGACCCATGTTCCCTATTTAAAATATAAGGGTTGTTATCACCACCCTTAAGGGGTTGATGTGACAAAGTTGAGTTTTATGTCAAAACATGTCCCCCTTAAAATTAAAATTGACTTGTTTCAGCGTTTCTTAAAAAAAAATTATCTGGACGCAAATCGGTCTGTTTCGTTTTCAATGCGCCACCCTGTATATCTTAAAAAGGGTGAATGTCACTTAAATATCGTTTACATTGGAAAAGCATTATTATTATATTTAATTATTATTATTCGCTTATGTATGCTCAAATACTCACGTATGGTGTGTAGAACCTACGCGTTTTATAGCCTTTGCATTTCATTTATTATAACAGTTCTAGCATAATATAAACGTACTTCAATTTGCGATTAAATAAGGATCGAGTTACCTGGACACGCCCATATAAAGAGATAATAATCGCGTGTCCATAAAGCTATTTTAAATACCCTAGTTTTGTCTAGAATCTAGAAGATAAGTCGTTATTTGCATACATCATAGGATTAATGTGTAAAATTTAAATATAAAAACTGTAGGGTCTTCGTTACATATATGGTTAGATAATGCGTGTTCTAATAGGGAGCTTCTATTTAATGAGGCTACATTGTCATTTTGCTTTAATACAGCTAATTTCATCCTTTTAAAGTTATCTTTTCTTGAATGTCATGAGATGATCCGCATTATATAATTAGAATATCATTTTTTGTATATTAGAGAGATTTCTTTAAAAAAAAGTTACTAATGAAGAGATCCCGACTTTTCAATTTGGAAAAAAATTCTTCAAATGGGCGCGAATTCGGTCCCCTAGAACCCATATCCAGGGTAAGTTTCAATTATATATATATATATATATATATATATATATATATATATATATATATATATATATATATATATATATATATATATATATATATATATATATATATATATATTAGAAAAGATTTCCGCGGTCTTTAATATGAGACATGCTTGGTTCTCGGGTTGAACCGCTCCTGTATTAGAGCCATTTTCAAGAGGTAAAGGAAATATGTAAGGACATAACCTCTAAGGCCTCAATCGAGCTACAACAACCCAACCTACCTTTGTCCACCCCTCTAAGGGGTAGGCAGATTGACGCCTTTGAGTTCATGTACTTACATATTTCCTTTACCTCTTGAAAAACGTCGAGTTTTTATAAATTCTGGACGCGGTTCAACCCGAGAAACAAGTATCTATCATATATATATATATATATATATATATATATATATATATATATATATATATATATATATATATATATATATATATATATATATACATACTTGGAGAATACTTCTCTGGCTTCACTGTTGGTTTTTAGTGGTGAAGGACGTAGCAAGCACGTGAGCTAACTGGAGGAAGTGGCCCTTCGAATTCTGGAAGTTCTAGGATGTTCTTCAATGCTTCTGTGACTATAGTTTCGCTGCTTGACAGCATTTTCTAAAGTTAGCTCACGCGCTGGCTACGTCCTTCACCACTAAAAACCAACAGTGAAGCCAGAGAAGTATTCTCCAAGTCTGTATGCAATATATATATATATATATATATATATATATATATATATATATATATATATATATATATATATATATATATATATATATATATAGGTGTCACACGGATAACGAATTTTCTGAGTACCTCCCGTTTGCAAGTTGCTTGGATAAGTTCGTCAGCCAGAAAAATCGGCCCAGGTTTTCCCGGAAAATGTTGTGTTCTTTCGGAAAAAAATTATATATCCGGAAATAACAAAGTAAGGCCAGCCAAGTTTGGTATGCGTGTTTAAAGACAAAAAGTTTTGGGCATTTAAAGAAAAAAAAAATTAGGGTTTTCCTCAAAACGCCAGAGTCGCGATTTGAAACCTCAAAATTGCCAACATTCAGGCAAAGAAGCAAATACGGATTCTGTAAAGAAAGTGTCGCAAGAAGAGTGTTCTGCAAACCCTTAAGTTTCAGGTTCAACAGCCATTGTCCTTCATTTTACAAATATATCTCCAGAAATTTCATTTCAAATAGACCCTTCCTCTGATGCTTTGGCGGTAGTTTTAGTTAAGTTTATGGTTTAACGGTCTATAATTTGTAGCTAATTTTCGTAGAAAAATTCGTTAATGAGGAGACCATGACTTTTGAATTTTAAAAAGATTTCTTCAAATGAGCGCAAACTAACCCCCCTAAAATCCATATCCTCTGGGTCTAGTTTTAGTTTTTATCTGTACACACACACACACACACACACACACACACACACACACACACACACACACACACACACACACACACACACACACACACACACACACACACACACACACACACACACACACACACACACACACACACACACACACACACACACACACACACACACACACACACACACACACACACACACACACACACACACACACACACACACACACACACACACACACACACACACACACACACACACACACACACACACACACACACACACACACACACACACACACACACACACACACACACACACACACACACACACACACACACACACACACACACACACACACACACACACACACACACACACACACACACACACACACACACACACACACACACACACACACACACACACACACACACACACACACACACACACACACACACACACACACACACACACACACACATATATATATATATATATATATATATATATATATATATATATATATATATATATATATATATATATATATATATATATATATATAGGGTGACGCGTTTCTACGGTAAAGGTCGATATAATTGTTATTATACAAGCTACGAGAAAAACTTTTATACGTGAATTATAGGATGTCTTGAGCTGTATCTTATAAAATTACACAGCTGGCCCATAAGTCGTTGGTGATATCTACAATTTTTTTGGACAACCTTATATTATTGCATTTTTGCATTTTTTATCGAAATATGATGCATGTTTGTAAGAAAAAAGTCGGTCGCAGTAAGTGCGTTTTCGTAGTGAATTTTCAATTTTCAATAACTCAATTTGCTATTAACCTAAGGTTTGTTGCCTAGGAAATCAGTTTTCTCGGAAACATTTAAAGTTTATTTTCGGAATTTTTTTATACATTTTCAAACAATAAGTAATTTTGATATAATATGGTACATTGTTTCTACCATATAGGCTATACCGGTAACCAGATTGATGCCTGCTTGCATTAGGGAGACATATTTGCTATGAAAAACATTTTTATGAAAATTGAATGTTTCTACTATATAGGTCATACTGGTAACGAAATTTGATGCCTACCATCTAAAAAAAAATCACATATTTGCTATTTAAAACATTTTAATGGAAATTCACTACCATAACTCACTTGCTGCTTCCAGACTTCTTTTCATTAGCAAGAGCAGACTTGCCTGTGAAGACTAAGGTTAATTCCTCAATATATAGCGGCAACTATTTTTAGAGTAATAATGAAAGGGAAACATTATTTTATGAGTCTGAGTTAATTTTTTTAAATGAAAAATGTAAGACAAATTGCATTCTTGTCTTAAGCAAGAACTAAGTTTATTTAGATAATAAAGAGAGCTAGCAGCCGCATATGTTTGTCTGTCGTACCAATTTATGTATATTAGAGAATTTTCTTAAAAAAAGTTACTAATGAGGAGATCCCGACTTTTCAATTTTGAAAAAAATTCTTCAAATGAGCGCGAATTCGGCCCCCTAGAACCCATATCCAGGGCAAGTTTCAATTACTTGGTTCTCGGGTTGAACCGCTCCTGTTTTGGAGACATTTTCAAGAGGTAAAGGAAATATGCAAGGACATAACCCCTAAGGCCTCAATCGAGCTACAACAACCCAACCCACCTTTGTCCACCGCTCTAAGGAGTAGGCAGATTGAGGCCTTTGAGTTCATGTACTTACGTATTTCCTTTACCTCTTGAAATTGGCTCCAAAACTGGAGCCGAAACGTCGAGTTTTATAAATTATGTACGCGGTTCAACCTGAGAAACAAGTATGTATTATATATATATGTATATATATATATATATATATATATATATATATATATATATATATATATATATATATATATATATATATATATATATATATATATATATATATATATATAGGTATCACACCGATAACGAATTTTCTGAGTACCTCCTTTTTGCAAGTTGCCTGGATAAGTTCGTCAGCCAGGAAAATTGGCCCAGGTTTTCCTGGGAAATTTTGTGTTTTCTTTCGGAAAAAATGTCTATCCGGAAATAACAAAGTAAGGCCAGCCAAGTTTGGTATGCGTGTTTGCACTATAGCAAGTCAACCATATACCAATCTAGCTCTGTAAGTTTAAAGACAAAAAGTTATGGGGATTTAAAGAAAAAAAAATTGAGGTTTTCCTCAAAACGTCAAAGTCGCGATTTGAAACGTCAAAATTGGCAACATTTAGGCAAAGAACCTGAAGCAAAAAACTCTTCGCAGGAAGAGTGTTCTGCAAACCCTTAAGTTTCAGGTTCAACAGTCATTGTCCTTCATTTTGCTAACCTATTTCCAGAAATTTCATTTCAAATAGACCCTTCCTCTGATGCTTTGGCGGTAGTTTTAGTTAAGTTTATGGTTTAACGGTCTATAATTTTTAGCTAATTTTCGTAGAAAAATTCGTTAATGAGGAGACCATGACTTTTGAATTTTAAAAAGATATTTCTTCAAATGAGCGCAAACTAGCCCCACCCCACTAAAATCCATATCTTCCGGGTCTAGTTTTAGTTTTTATCTATATATATATATATATATATATATATATATATATATATATATATATATATATATATATATATATATATATATATATACAGGGTGACGCGTTTCTACGGTAGAGGTCGATATAATTGTTATTATACAAGCTACGAGAAAAACTTTTATACGTGAATTATAGGATGTCTTGAGCTGTATCTTATAAAATTACACAGCTGGCCTATAAGTCGTTGGTGATATCTACAATTTTTTTGGACAACCTTATATTATTGCATTTTTTATCGAAATATGATGCATGTTTGTAAGAAAAAAGTCGAGTCGCAGTAAGTGCGTTTTCGTAGTGAATTTTCAATTTTCAATAACTCAATTTGCTATTAACCTAAGGTTTGTTGCCTAGGAAATCAGTTTTCTCGGAAACATTTAAAGTTTATTTTCGGAATTTTTTTATACATTTTCAAACAATAAGTAATTTTGATATAATATGGTACATTGTTTCTACCATATAGGTTATACCGGTAACCAGATTGATGCCTGCTTGCATTAGGGAGACATATTTGCTATGAAAAACATTTTTATGAAAATTGAATGTTTCTACTATATAGGTCATACTGGTAACGAAATTTGATGGCTACCATCTAAAAAAAAAACACATATTTGCTATTTAAAACATTTTAATGGAAATTCACTACCATAACTCACTTGCTGCGTCCAGACTTCTTTTCATTAGCAAGGGCAGACTTGCCTATGAAGACTAAGGTTAATTCCTCAATATATAGTGGCAACTATTTTTAGAGTAATAATGAAAGGGAAACATTATTTTATGAGTCTGAGTTAAATTTTTTTAATGAAAAATGTAAGACAAATTGCATTCTTGTCTTAAGCAAGAACTAAGTTTATTTAGATAATAAAGAGAGCTAGCAGCCGCATATGTTTGTCTGTCGTACCAATTTAGTTAAAATGGTTAAAATGTATCTGCACTAAATTTACTTTCTTAATAGTCCATGTGACAAATCTAAATATATCTTTAGAACGACACCCTTTGCATCCCAGAGGCTTTCAACATTACCATGTGGTAGCTTAGTAAATGACTTAAGATTTAAGACAGATGCAGTTAATTATATTATGTTTCTTCCAGCTTTTTTACATAATCATTCATGATCATTACCAGTATTCTATAATTTCCTTGTCATATGACGGCGTCACTCTAACTGATCCACTTTCTGCGGCCAACGCATTTGCAGATTTTTTTCAGACATCCTTCGTAAGCCAGAAAAATGGTGATACTGGTGTGGAATCTGACCCCGTAGGTAATAATCCAATTATATAGATATTCAAGAGGTCACAAATCCGATGGTCCTGCGTGCAATTAAGAAACTCAGGCCGAAACATACATCGGGCCATGATGAAATTCCAGCTTTCTTGGTTAGCGACTGTACTCTCGTTTTTATGTATCCTTTAACGCCCATCTTTAACATCTCGCTTAAATCATCAGTTTCCTACCGTATAAAAAATAGGTTGTTCTATTCCAGTCCATAAAAAAGGTGATCAAACCCAGGTTGAAAACCATATACATAGACCAATCATCATCATCAATAATTTTGCAAAGGTGCTGGAATTTGTTCTGAACGACTTTATCATTTTTAATGTCAAACATTTAATTTCAGAGACTCAGCATGGTTTTATGGGTGGTCGATCTACATTTAGAAATAAAGTCTGCTTTACAGACTACATAAGTGCAGCAATGGTCAGGGGATCTCAAACTGACGTTATCTACTTGGATTTCTTTAAGGATTTTGACAGATTGAACTACAAAATTCTACTTCAGAAGCTTGACTGGTACGGGTTTTCTCCGAATGTGTTGAGGTTTTTTTTTAGGTCATACCTTATTGGCAGAGTCTATTCTGTTTTTACCATGGATTTAGGTCCGACGAGATTTTGGCTGCGTCAGGTGTGCCGCAGCGATCTGTTTTGGGGCCTCTGTTTTTTAATTTATTCATCAATGCCTGCTCTATACTGATGACTTGAAGATTTTTCATACCATTAACAACCGTGATGATAGCGTTAAACTACGGAAAACTTTGTGTGGAATATATTCCTGGACCTTCCAAAATGAGCTGCCGCTGAATGTCTGTAAATGTGAAGTTATGACTTATACACTCAATAAGCAAATAATCAGTTTTCCCTACCAATTATGTGATTCAATACTCAATAGACCTAAAAATATTGCCTACTTAGGCGTTCTTTTTGATAGCAGACTATCGTTTGTGAATCATATTGAGAATGCCATCTCAAAAGCCTCAAAAACCTTGGGCTATATCATCAGACGCTTAAAAAACTCGCAATGACCTTTTATCCAGCAGAATATTATTAGTTTTGTGTGTATGTCACTGATGCTGCATAGGATATAATTATCCGACTCTGTTGAAGGTATAAATTGAATTATTTTAATGCAGCTCTAACTATCAGAATCAAAAAGTTGTTATATTTTATGGTTTTTATGTAGGTTAGGGCTTCCAGAATGGCGACCATCCCTGCCGTGTAAATTGACATATATTCATCTAGTTTTAGCATTTTACAGATTTTAGTTTGTGGGTCATACCATGCGCAAGCCGTACCATTTTCGTGTTTTGAAGCATCTGTGTATATACAGTAGGGGTTGTTATATCTAGACAGTTCGTGTTTTTTTTGTGGAGAAACGTGCTGGGTCATTAATATATATAGCTTCTATATCTGGGGCATAGCAATGTATTATAAATACAGGGTCAATTTCATCCACGCGAATGTGATCTTGAAGGTCTTGCAGCATTCCATACGTCTCGATAATGAGTACTGATTTTTTGTTTGCCCAGTATCTTCCTGCAAGATCATATATGAAAAACGCATGAAGCTTGTTTATTAGTGGGCTTCCCTTAGCATACCATTTCACTACCATTTGACTTGAGAGAACCCTTCACCTATACAATAGCAGCATTTCTCCGGATTCTACTAAAATGTCTTTTATGGGTGTACTTCGAAGAGCCCCAAAAGACATTCTTAGACATTTATTTTGTATCTTGTCTACTTTCTGTAAGTGTGTTTTTGCTGATTGTTCATATAGAATAGATTCGTAATCAATAATTGATCTTATATATGACCTGTATAACATAAGCGAAACACTTGGATCGGCTGCCCCATGTTAGGTGGCTCGCCATTCGCATTATATTGCAACCTTTTTCACTTCTGGCCACCAGACTGTTAATATGGTCTCTCCAAAGCAGTTTTCTATCCAGTGTTATATTGAGGTAACAGACCGACAGTTTGACAGGATATAAGATACTCCCAAGTCTAACATTTTCTTGGGTTACTTTTCTTTCTCTTGAAAAAATGCATACGTTTGACTTACTTTGAGATATTGTTAGGCCACTATAATCGCACCATTTTTTAATTTTTTTTGTTGCTTCGTTAAGTTTTGAGATGCCTTCCTCTATGTTGGCATTTTCAACATAAATACATATATCATCGGCATACTGAAGTATGGTAGCACCGCTCACTTCCTTTTTCAGGTCGGCTGTATATATTATGTAAAACAACGTGCTCATAACACTTCCCTGTGGTAATCCTGTACTAGTGCTCCGGGGACCTATATTTTTGTTGCCTATGCTTAAGTAGATTTCCCGGTCTTCATATATTTTGACTATTTTTCTTGTAATGTCATTAGGTATGTTAAGTTTTTCCATTTTTTTCGGTCAGGGCATTCAGCTGTACATTGTCGTATGCCCTTGTTATGTTTATAAATAGAGCTACAAAAGGTCTCGAATTGGAGAAAGACAGATTAATATCAGTCACTAAATATGTTAGATATTCGACTGTCGAGTAATTTTTTTTGAATCCATACTGCTCTGTAGACATTTTATTATGTTTTCCAGCCAACTTTCTAGTCTGATTTTCAGTATTCTGTCATAGGTTTTAAGACACAGGAAGCAAATGATATCAATCTGTAAGAATCAATTATTTATGGATTTTCCTGTGGTTTTAAGGCGTTGATAACGATATGTAAACCTTCCAAGAGTGTGGGATTTCTTTCTATAGCAGGATATTATTCAGTAGATTAGTTAGACTTTTTACGAGAACTTACAAAACATTTATTATTCATTACAAACATATCACAAAAATCTTACAAAAAATTATTTCTACGGAAACACTAAAAACATTTCAGCGAAAACTTTTCAAATTCAGCTACTATTTGAGAGCACCTGTATACGGCAGCTCGATTTTTTCGACGAATAATGCAAATAAAAAGCTTTTTGAATGCGCCATTTCCATGGGGCTACGCTATCTATTGATATTAATGCCATATCACAATTTGTGATATGCGTTTGAAATATGCGTCAAGTAGATAGTCCGGCACCTGGGCTCATCCCCTCCACTTTTTACTGCGCATGCGCGATGACGTCATGCGCATGCGCTGACCTGCGCAGACCTGTGACAGTTGACAGCTGACCTGTCAGATTTGACAGGTGTCAAATGTCACTGACCTGACAGCTGTCAGCTGTCAGCTGTCAGCTAACCTGACAGCTGTCAACGTCAGCTGTCACCTGACCTGACATGTGTCAACGTCAAATGTCACCTGACCTGTCAGATGACGTCACAAGCATTCCAAGATGGCTGACCTGTCATAGACAGTCGCAAGCCGGGTTCTCTCTATGGAACTAACCTGTGATGACGTCACAAGCATTCCAAGATGGCTGACCTGTCATAGACAGTTGCAACCCGGGGGTTCTCTCTCTATGGAACTAACCTGAGATGTCGTTACAAGCGTTCCAAGATGTCTGACCTGTGTGTTCATAGATATCTACAAGTCAGGTTAGCTCTCCATGTGTGTGTTTGTCTGATTGTTTATTAAGGTTATGTATTTGTTTATTAAGGTTATGTTCGCTCACGTGTCATCTGTTTGTTTATTAAGGTTATGTTTGTATTTGTTTATTAAGGTTATGTCATGTGTGTGTTGATTACCATGCATCTGTTTGTTTATTAAGGTTATGTATTTTGTTTATTAAGGTTAGGTGTTCGTAAACACAGCTGTTTGGTTTGTTTATTGTGTTGTTGTTGTTGTTAAGGTGTATTGAAGTTTGTTAGGGTATTTCGTTTTTGGCGGGAAATTTGAATTTGTTTGAAAATTTCTGTCTGTTGTGTCCAGAGATATGACTCATTGAGCTAGAGAATATTCTATTTGTAAAGTTGTAGAGTGTAGAGAATATTCTCTAGCTCGATGGGAGACATCTGTTGGACACAGTCATTCGGTTTAGTCACACACACACATACATATATGAGGAAGATATATTGAGCGGGTAATTTGAAATTTTGATTTTAATTTGAAATATGATTTTTGAAAGAAAAGCATTCGCCAGAAATTAGATTTGAACCCCCAACCACACAACTTACTAAGATATGCAAACGTCCCTAAACCGATTATGCTATTCAGACATACGATGAAAGTTTGTTATCAGTGGGTATATATATAAAACAAAAAAACCTGTTACATAAAACGAGTTTATGAGGCTGCTGAGTTTGTGTGTGTAGGCAGGGGTTGTATCTCTATTACATTCCAATTGAATAATAGGAACTGTAATTTAAAAAACAATTGTATATTTATAGTAAAAGCTATTTAAAACACGTACCAATTTACCTATCTAATATCATTTAATAACAAAAACGTTTGAAGTAAACTATATCAATAAGAAAAACGTATTTACATGAAGCTATGTTAATGATTTGTTTTAATAGGGTAATAAAACTCGGGGACTTGGTTTTATTGCCGGCGTGTTTGTTTATGTTAGTGTGTTTGTATTTTGAATGAATGAATCTAAATTTATATAGGGAGTGATCAAAAACACACAACTAACAAAACTCAATTTAAAACAACTAAACTAAACTTTGATATACGAGGATTGTTTGATAAGTATTGTTTGTATGTAAACATAAATAATATAATAGTATACTTACATACAGCAAGAGACGTCATACTTGTTTCACGGCTTAGCACACACTAACGTATGTTGAGGTCTTGAATGGGGCCCGTTATAGAAATAACACAGTTGTTTAATGACATCCACTTGAACCAAACAAAACATATAGACGCCGTTGTTGATTGTTAACACACACACACACACGTCATGACAGCTCGAAGTCTTTACTTAGACTGACAGAGCTGTGTAATAAAAGACAGACAATTGATTGCCCAACAAGTATCTTAGATAATCTTGTTTGAGCTTGTACAGCTGTTTAACACACACGTCATGACAGCTCGAAGTCTTTGCTTAGACTGACAGAAAGGGGTTAATAAAAATGCAACAAAATAAAAATAAAACAACTGTTTTACATACAATAAAATTTATTAGGATTAATTAAGTTGTACATATTGATACATAAATGACATACAATTATTACATAATGGCTCTAACGATACCCGTTAGAGGTTTATATTCCATTACACTGTCATGAATAACCAGACAATAAACACGAGTATTTTTTGGGAAGTTGGCGTGACTCATAAACTCCACCTTAATGTCCACCGTTGAAGACTTGATTGACTCGTTCTGGTGCTGACAGTCAATCACAAATAGAGCTCTGTCTTTAAACTCGTCATAATTCAAGATAGGCTCCGACATGTTTTTATAACAGAAGCTTTTTTGAAAATCTGTATACATGTTATAGGCTTCTGCATATTTCGATTTCTCAAAATCCATATTCATAGATTCATAAGGGTAGCATTCTGAATTTAGAAACACTCGAAGGTCCATCATACCAATGTTATCGAAATAGTCTGACCTCTTCTTCACGTTATCCTTACGATCTGTTTGAAATGCTATAATCACATATCGAGGTCTTTCCAAGTTGGTTGCAGTTTTAACAGCCCACACATCTCTGTTGATATCTCTGAGTGCTGGTAACTCGTATATGTCCCATTTGCGGTAGGCGAGAAATATAGAGGTGTCTTTGGCTATTTTATCCATCAGTTCCAATTTCATTTTATCATTGGGAAAGACATGTTTTACCTTTAAAAACATATTGGTTACGGTAATTTTTGCTCGTGCCGTACCTGTGCTGTAATAGCCATTGGAATCGTTTCGACTTCTTGTAAAGCGGAAAGTATGTTTGCCACAGAGAACTCCTTTGAAATGATGAAAGAAACTGAAGAGGAACCAGACAGGTATGAGCATGTGAAACTTGTTATCATTTAAGGTGATGTGCTCCGACGACACATTCAGACCGGCGTTGCTAAGAGATTGGGCTTCATTCTTACTGAACGATAGCAGACTTTTGATGATGGTTGTGGTGTATGGGTCTCGCACTCGTTCCACTTCCTTGTTATTTAACTCATAGGTCATTGATTCAAACAGAGCTGCTCCTCCATTATTTGACAGATAACAAGCACCAGTGGCATTTTGGATTGCTACAGGTTCCAGAGCACCTTCGATTATTAGAGCTGACTCGGCCAGACATACGAACGCATCTTGTTGGTTGATGGCTATTTCAATTTCATCGCTGTTACCAAACGATTTAGTTGGTGAATAGTAAGAGCGCAGCTCTTCTCGATCGATGCCATCATCAAACACGGGTTCTTTGAATATTTCTAGTTTTGACGACATGATAACCCAGGCTTTGCAGGAACTCAATATTATCGGGACGAAGCGTACCCTTTGACGTGTCTGACTCAACTGAATTTGATGTGGTAGATGCACTTGCTTTTATATCCTTGAAGACCAACATACTAAGCAACTTTTATAAGTTTCAAGCGAACAGACACCTCTTCACCTTGAAAGTTGACAGGAACTGAATCTTGGTCGACGATGTCGATGCTTATATTGGAAATCTCTTGCTTGTTCACCGGTAAGTAAATTAAATTTTTAGGTTCTATGTCGATTGCGTACCCAGGATCAACCATCGGAGCAAACTCATACAGCGTATGTGAGGGTTGTCCGTTATAATAGGAACCAGACACGATATTGGTTTCGATGCGAATCTGTCTAACATCCACTATATCAACAGGTAAATCAGATTCATAAAAAGTGTCCGGCTGAAGAACTTGTTTTGAAAAGCCCAACATTCGCCCAATCGAACCATCAAATTCAAAACTGACATTTGTATAACACTTTAGTCTGCATTTGATGGTGTTCGGATTAGGTCTCAGAATCAGAGCCTGTTGCTTTTGTTCGTGTGTTGCTGTAGCACCAACAAGTTCATTTTGAAGTAACTCTTCCAAGTGTGTTATTTCATAAGCACCGGTGGGTATCGTGATGGTTCGCCAACCGGTTCCTTCTTTTACATGAAATTTGTTTTTACCTTCATAGATGTTGGGTATGTTGTTGTAGGTGTGAAAGCCTATCAAGGCAACAGCATAATTACCATCCAAAACAATTGGTGGATGGTAGTCTGACGACAGATGGGAGCTGCGGTCTTTCAACACAAAGGTGTGCGCCATGACTGATACACACAGGCTACTGTTTCAGTCTTTTATTGCATTGGTTTTTGCAGATACAACCCATAACCGTAGCGCTGTTTCTTGAGATACATGCCTTTGCCCAGTCTCTTGCATTTTGGCTTAAATTTCAAGCCACTCCCTCTCCTACCCATCGCGATGGCTTCCATTGTTTTGTTGTGTCGTTCTTCCTCCTCTAGTTTCTGTTTCGCAGACTTGGCATCGTTCACGGCTTTGGCAATACCTGCAGCACCGCCACCCAGAGCTCCTAGTGCTGACAGCCCACCAAATATAAGAGGCAACAACGGAAGGAAGCCTCCACTTTTAGGTATTGGAATAACTCGAGGTTTCTGCACATTCTTACGTCCACCAATGTTTCTAACGATTGTATGAGCTATATCAAATACGGCGTTCGCTGTTGGAATAAGGTTTCTATCTTTTATAACTTCCTCAATCAGACTTAGTATGTTTTTAAATGGGACCTTCTTCTTTGGCTTCGAGTTGATTACATAAAACCCCTCATCAAGTTTTCTGTTAACTTTCATGGTGTTTGTAACGCTAGCAACGTTTCAGCAAAACCTGTATCTGTCTTTGTTAATAACAACCCTCACTCTGTGACACCAACATGCATACTGACTGGGTGTCTCACTTGCATTCATTTATATATACACACCCAATAAAATATAGTTTAGTTTAAGTTAAGATGCGTACCAGCAAACACGCTTCTGCCTTACCCATTACAAATATAGACGATGTTGTTACGGACACAGCTCAACAACAACTGAGGCATGGTCCTCTCTTTCCAAACACCGTTCGCTGTATCATATGTGGTCCGAGTGGTTGTGGTAAAACTAATGTCATGCTGAGTTTATTGTTTGAAGCAAACGGTTTAAAATTTGATAACGTGTATGTGTATTCAAAGTCTCTGTATCAACCGAAATACAAGATGTTAAAGGAGGTGATGAATGCAACAAAAGGTGTTGGTTACTATCCTTATAGAGAAAACGATGAAATATTAGATCCGGCAGATGCCAAGGACAACTCTGTGTTTATATTTGATGATGTAGCTTGTGACAAACAAGATAAAATAAGAGCATACTTCAGTATGGGCAGACATAAGAATATTGATTCATTCTATCTCTGTCAAACATATACACGAATACCCAAACATCTGGTACGTGACAACACCAATGTTATTGTGTTATTCAAGCAAGATGAAACCAATTTAAAACATGTGTACGACGATCATGTAACCACCGATATGGACTTTAAACAATTTAAAACTATCTGCTACCAATGCTGGAAAGATAATAAGTATGGTGTGTTGGTGATTGTGAAGGAAAACGATGTACACAAAGGTCGATATAGAAAAGGATTCGATAGATATATATTATTCTAACAATGATAGACAGGACAGTCAGCTGTCTAACACAGCTGTCATACAGGTGTCTAACACAGGTGTCTAACACAGCTGTCTAACACAGCTGTCTAACACAGCTGTCTAAGACAGCTGTCTAAGACAGCTGTCTAACACAGCTGTCTAAGACAGCTGTCTAACACAGCTGTCTAACACAGCTGTCTAAGACAGCTGTCTAACACAGCTGTCTAAGACAGCTGTCTAAGACAGCTGTCTAAGACAGCTGTCTAACACAGCTGTCTAAGACAGCTGTCTAACACAGCTGTCTAACACAGCTGTCTAAGACAGCTGTCTAACACAGCTGTCTAAGACAGCTGTCTAAGACAGCTGTCTAACACAGCTGTCTAAGACAGCTGTCTAAGACAGCTGTCTAAGACAGCTGTCTAACACAGCTGTCTAAGACAGCTGTCTAACACAGCTGTCTAACACAGCTGTCTAACACAGCTGTCTAAGACAGCTGTCTAACACAGCTGTCTAAGACAGCTGTCTAACACAGCTGTCTAACACAGCTGTCTAAGACAGCTGTCTAAGACAGCTGTCTAACACAGCTGTCTAAGACAGCTGTCTAACACAGCTGTCTAAGACAGCTGTCTAACACAGCTGTCTAACACAGCTGTCTAACACAGCCAGACATCGTGATAAATAAGAAGGCATGTACCGTGACAGAGTCAGTATATGTTAAACCACCACACAACCTGTATCGCTCAAACAAATGATTAGACCGACTGGTAACACCAAAAACAGTTGTAGCACAATGGAAGTGTTGGGTAAGGAAGAGCGAAAAGTTAAGAAAAGGATTTTACAACTTGCTGACAATATTCGAAAAAAACATTTAATGCTTAAACTTAACAGAGCTGAGAATGATGATGCTCTGCAACGTTTATATAAACCACTTGTTGAGCCCCTAAGTGAAATATCTAAAAACACAGCAGCACTGCAGCAGCAACAGCCATCGCAACCACCAAAGGTTGAACAAATCAAAGACGAAGTCGATATACCAGAAACGAAACCCCAAGTACAGTTCCTTAAAGACCATGAAGTTTTTGAAGCTGAACCAAGGGAAGAGGCTGAGGCGACAAGTTCCGATGAGGACATCCCAACATTTGAAGAGCTTGAGGCAGACCTACAAACTGTCACAACCAACCCTGCATATCAAGAATTTTTGGAGCAATATCCTGAACGAGTTCGATATTATGTAGACAAGTATTTTACTGAACCACCGAGGCTTGCTACTATTGATCAAACGTATGGTGCTCGCTACGCTAAAGATACTGGTAGCTGGAGTCTTGGCAACAAACACTTGGACTTTACTGATGCTGAGATTCAACTGGGCCAAAGGAGATACCCGCAAACACAAGGTTTGCTAGAATTGATATTTATGAAAACACCTAGAGGGTATACCTATGATGATCTTCAACACTATAGAGATATTCTAGAAGCAACTAGTGTTCATAAAATGAACTATGATCCTAACGCACGAACCAAGGGTTGTTCCTCTGAAAAGTATCTGACTCTAATAAAACCAGTGATAAATCCACGAGGTCGTAGATCCTCAACTCCTCAAGGTTTTGGTTACACCTACGAGGAAGACGATGACGACAGCACCGACAGACATCTTAACAAAAAACAAAAGACTGAACTTAAAACTCAGAGTGATAAGAGCAGCGATAGCAACGGCATGAGCCCTAACAACAACATCAGCACCAACAACTATATGATACAAAATAACAAACAAATAGCCTATGTGTATTGGAATGACATAAACGAGTTGGTTGACAGACTTAGACTTTTAGTGGCTTCCCAAGTTGCAGGTAATAATGCTCATAACAACGAAATTCAGTCAATCTTGGAAGAACTAAAAGAAGCTAGTGTTATCACCTAGTAAGCCCACAGCCATGAAGAGACACCAACGACAACAACAACAACAGCACCAACGCAACACTGAACCATCTAATGTTAATAATTCTATAAATGTATTCCAACAAAGAGTTTACATACTTGTACTTAGAATCAAATAAAAGTCTTTGTTAAAATTACTGTGTTTTTATTTTGTAATACAATTAAAAAGTATGTCTTAAAGCAATAATATCCTGAACAAACTTATCTTGTGGTACATCTGCTATGTCTGTATTCTAGACAAGCTCAAACACGAATAATGGGGGTTATTGAACAGATATAACACAAGATAACATTCGCCAAGGTCATCAACTGACAGGTTGTTTACCTTTAAGAGGGCCTCTCTCTTGTGTATATTAAACAGATACACAGACAAGCTCAAACAGGATCAAGGTTAACAACTGTAAAACGTTGTTTATCCTTTGTAAGACCTCTCTCTCTCTTACATCAGTTTGTTTCCTCAATACAAGAGACAGAGACACTTGTTCAGTATGTGTTAAGTCGTGAAACAAGGATGACGTCTCTTGCTGTATGTAAGTACACTCTTATTATTATGTCTGTTTGCATTCAAATAACAAATACAAACATAACCTTACTAAACAATCAGATGATTGGTAATCAACATGTATACGAACACCTAACCTCATATGTAAACAACAACTGGCTTTTGTTTTATATATACAACAGCGAACAAACTTTTAACGTGTGCGTCTGTGGAGCTATTGGTTTAGGGACAGTGTATATATGTAAAGCAAACAACGGCTGATTCGAGGTTCGTGGGTTCAAATCTAAGTTCAGGCGAATGCTTTTCTTTCAAATACACATGCATCTGTCAGTCTAAGCATGGTTGGAAAATAAGAAAACTAAAGAGCTGATTGCCTATTACAACAGTCTGCTAAAGGAAGAGTCAGGGTATCTGAATACCGATACCCTCAATATTTCAACTGAGGGAGCCCACTTAGAGTTATCGCCAGGCTTATTATGTCTGTTTGCATTCAAATAACAAATACATAACCTTAACAAACAATCATATGACTGGTAATCAACACGTGTGTGAACATAACCTTAATAAACAAATACAAACATAACCTTAATAAACAAACAGATGACACGTGAGCGAACATAACCTTAATAAACAAATACATAACCTTAACAAACAATCAGACAAACACACACATGGAGAGCTAACCTGACTTGTAGATATCTATGAACACACAGGTCAGACATCTTGGAACGCTTGTAACGACATCTCAGGTTAGTTCCATAGAGAGAGAGAACCCGGGTTGCAACTGTCTATGACAGGTCAGCCATCTTGGAATGCTTGTGACGTCATCACAGGTTAGTTCCATAGAGAGAACCCGGCTTGCGACTGTCTATGACAGGTCAGCCATCTTGGAATGCTTGTGACGTCATCTGACAGGTCAGGTGACATTTGACGTTGACACATGTCAGGTCAGGTGACAGCTGACGTTGACAGCTGTCAGGTTAGCTGACAGCTGACAGCTGTCAGGTCAGTGACATTTGACACCTGTCAAATCTGACAGGTCAGCTGTCAACTGTCACAGGTCTGCGCAGGTCAGCGCATGCGCATGACGTCATCGCGCATGCGCAGTAAAAAGTGGAGGGGATGAGCCCAGGTGCCGGACTATCTACTGCGTCAAAAACGTGAAAAGTTGCTAAACAATTGAAATAACTCAAAAATGATGAACGATATCATTTTTTTTCCTTACAAACATGCATTAAAATTTGACGGAAAACACAAAAATGCAGCAACATAAGGGGATTTTATTAAAAAATAAAGCGAGTATCACCAACGACTTATGGGCACCCTGTAATTGTCAAAATAGGTTGATAAGACACAGCTCGATGCACCCAATAATTAACGTATATACTTTCTCCTTATATCTTGTATAATAACGGATATATTGAGCTTTACCCAAGAAATGCGCCACCCTGTATATGTGTAAACAGGCAAAAACTAAAACTGACCCCATATGTGGGTGTTAGGAGTTTTAGTTCGCGCTCATTTGAAGAAATCTTTTTAAAATTCATAAGTCGCGGTCTTATTAATAACGAATTTTTTGTACGAAAATTTGCTAAAATATAGACTATTAAGCCATAAACTCTATAACGGAAACTACTGCCGAAGCATCAGAAAGAGGGTCTATTGAAATGGATTTTCCGAAAATATTTTAGTAAAATGAAGGACAGTGATGGTTGAAGCTGAAACTTAAGGCTTTGTGAACCACACTTATTAAGATATTTTTTCGACATAATCCATATTCGCTTCAAATTTGTTGTCTAAAAATTGAAAATGTTGACGTTTCAAATCGCGACTTTGACGTTTCAAGAAGAAAAATTATACAATTTTCAAAATATCTTGACACTTTTGCGCCAAGAAAACTTAACCGTTGTATGTAATATCCAATTGGTTTTGTTAATCACATAAAACATTTTGTTCTAGTGCTTTCCTCTGATCACCAGTGGCACCCAATTTTTTTTAAAATACCTATAAATTTTTTGTTTGTTTAAACTTAGAGATCTAAATTTTGGTGTGTAGGGTCAGTTTGATAGTAGAAAGGTACATGTCAAATTTAGTTGTCATAGCTCTGTTATTTTCGGAGATACAAAATTTTTCGAAATAAAACCCAAAATTTTCCCGGAAAAACTGGTCAGATTTTCCTGGCTAACAAACCTATCCGAGCCACTTGCAAAAGGAAGGTATATACCAACTTACACAAAAATCGGTATATTATTTTTTTAATTATCGGTGTGAACGTCACGGATATACTTTTTTGCCTCAAAAATTTTGCTTATACGCCTACATTCAATTTTCAATTTATTTCATCCAACTTTTATTAACTCTTTAAGTAGCACGTTTGTGTTTAAAAATACTTTCTGAAAATTCGCCGGCACTTGCTGCGTCGTGACATTTTTTGTTGTTGTATGGAGCGTAAGTGTAAGTTTTATGCCTGGACATTACATGCACGTTCTTTACAGTTTAGATGACGCTTGAAACATAATAAAAAACAATAGTTTAGCGACACAGAATCCTTGACCTTGCTGTAGGTATGTTTCCTAGACTTTGATATATTGAAATAGATTGGATGGATATCAGAAATAACGCAAATTAGAACAAAAAACTTGCACCGCGATGATTCTTACAATGAGTGGATAATCCCTAATCCTTATCTAGATCAAGCACATAGTGACTAACAAGACGAAAAATATTTAATTTTGTCTAATAAACCAAGGATAAACTCAACTTGGATTTGTTGATATTTATATAATCGTATTTATTAAGCATTAGCTCTATTAAAATCTAACGCTAACCATATCTACAGTTAATTGGCTTTTATGCAATTTTTAACCAATAATAATAATAATTTTGTCGTGTTAGGGATACTATCCCATATAGCAGATATTCTCAGAATGTTCTCATAATGTGAGAACAATCTTTTTTTAGAATATTTGCTTCGGAATGTTCTAATATCATTTATAGAATTTCAAACTGCATTTTGAATATTCTGAGTACATTCACTCAATCACATCCTAAAAAAATTATTCATCAATATACTGAGAATATTTGAATCGATCATTGTCAGAATATTCGCTCAGAATGTGCGTGAGATGTCCTTATAATATTATATAACTTTAAAATTTAATGAAAAAATAGATGATGATTACGGTATTGTGGTGAGAATTGTAACAGTAACTATTTTGCATGTTTGATTCTGTTACCTGTGCTATGTTAAACACATTCGAAAATTGTATATTTAGGCACCTGACTTCTTTAGGCATAGAACACTTGTCCATGCCGATGCCGGTGGAAGAAGTGAAGATGGCCGATAGACGTAAATGTAAATTAATGTCAAAATGAATGGAGTAAGGTCAATGTTGTATACGGTTATATTGTAACATAATTAATTAAAAATAATAAGGTGACGTGAACACGGAGAACAGTGTGTAATTTCAAACATAGATACAGAGTATAGAAGCAACTAAAACAGGGTGTCTGGTTATCAAGAACTAAAACGCACCCAGTAAAGAAACAAAAGTTGACACCGACGAAGGGTTCGCCAATTTTGCTTGAGACTGGATAATCTTACAAATTAGGTACACCTACATTGTATAATATATAATTAAAAAATTATGTTGTTCAATAGTAAGTAATGCAATATAAACCACCACTACCGTATGATGTGGATGGACTGGAACTTGGGCCTAAATGAAAACAAAAGCTTAATATGTTTCTAAAAGCTTTAGGGAAACACAATTCAAATGATTATATAAAAATACCCCCACGCAACAGGATGGCTGTACACTGTTTACCTAAATTGACGGTTCATTGAGAGAGATTGGATGTGTTCTTTTTACTTTAACGTCGGCCTATTCCCGCGACTATGGCTATTCACCGACGCCAGTGAGCAATTTCACCTTACTATCCTATAAATTGTGCCGAACTCCTGCCTTTCTGTAAGAAGGGTAGGGATCTTCAACGTGCCCAACATCGCATGGACACCGGACCGACGGCTTTACGCCCCCTCCGAAGGGCCGAACGTGCAGAAATTTAACTTGCTCAAATGCAATGCCAGAACCTAGGTTGATCTTAATTTATTACAGTTTGTACTAAAAAACTGAAAGAGAAACCCTGGGAACTGAGCCCAGTACCCTTCGGTTCAGACGCGCACGTTCTTACCCCGAAGCTACTAAGATTGGATGTTATAATATTAAAAAGCAAACCAACCAAAAGAGATAGACAAAATAAAGAGATTGATCCGTTAGAATTAGGTCTGGCGAATCCCCATGTTTTTAACAAACAAATCGCATATCAGAGCAATATCTTCAAAAGTACAGTTTTAAGAATATTGAAACGCAAAAAAATGCATACTTTCAAAATTTCTGCAGATCAAGGTTTAAATGTAACAGATTAAAAAATATTTTTTCTGTAGGTGGATTTTAAATAGATCACGTAAACCTACTAGTTAATGTTTTGTGGAGTAATGACAAATTTACTAATTGTTTAATGTTTAATTGAAGCAATTCTTATTATTATGCATTTAGAAAATAAATTGTTGGAAACACAATTGGCACGCTCCTGTCTCTTTTACCTGTCATCTTTTGCACTAACCTTTTAATCTCCTACCTGAAGTTACCGTTCTCTGCATTGCACAATCCTTTTCAATTTGCTGGTAATCTCTAGTCGTCTTTGTATGAATGCCTGCATTCAGTTTACGCCAGAATAATGCCATACAAAGATTACATATTTACCGTTAGGTCATTTCCTGTAAGTTTTTTATATGTATTTGACGTGTTCTTAAAAATCTTCTAAGAATGTACCTATTGGATTTCTTTAATACGGAATAATACTTTAACCGGTTGGCCATCTTGCATTACTGACATTATGTCAACTATGTCAACCAGCGCTACCTGGAAACTCTAAAAAGCAGGCCTTCGCAAAGCACAACTCAGTTCTACCACATATCTCATCTTCATATTTTCTTGGGACCTCTGAGATCCTAATCTTCTACTTAAACACCGATCGTGTGCTTAAGTCAGTTCAGTTCAGATTCCAATCTCCCAACTCAAATACCGTTCGTGTGTTTCGTACGTGCCAAGTAAAGTGGTACCGTAAAAAATCAGTGTTTTCTTCTAAATTAGGAAGTATACGTAATAAACTTCTATCATACGCGCATCTAAATAAATACAATACACAAGTAGCTAATAAGAATGTGAAATCTCCTGAGTAACTCATCAATCAAGTGCAAAACCACAATTTGAAAATAATAGTTAAGTTTAGAAGTTTACATAATGACAATACAACATATATAAATATAAAAAGTGTATCATTGAAATCTCCTGGAATCCAGTGCACCTAGAGTTGAATATACAGTCCACACCTTCAACATATTCTTCCAACGCTAATTAACAAAGCCGACTAATTAGCAAGGGTGGGATCAATTCACCTGTAAAACATTGGGGAAAGAAAACAAGCTCTCTCTTCCCCAAAGTTAAATGTTGGTTTCCTAACCAACAAAATTTACGTTAATAGCAAATTGAGTTATTGAAATTTGGAGGATTTAATAAAAATTTGCTACCAAATCGCACTTACTGCGTCCAGATTTTTTCTTACAAACATGCATCATATTTCGATAAAAAAATGCTAAAATGCAGTAACGAATCTGTTCTACGAAAATTAACTAAAAATTATAGACCGTTAAACCATAAACTTCACTAAACCTACAGCGAAAGCATCAACTTAACTAAACCGACAGCGAAAACATCAGAGAAAGGGTCTATTTGAAATGAATTTTCTGTAAATATTTTAGTAAAATGAAGGGCAATGACGGTTGAATCCGAAACTTAAGGGTTCGCAGAATACTCTTCTTGTAACGTTTTCTTTTCACAATCCGTATTTGTTTCACGTTCTTTGCCTACACATTGCCAATTTTGACATTTTAAAGGTAACTTACTTACTTGTGATATAAACCCGCGTATGAAATTTGGTTGCCCTTACTTTGTTAATTCCGGAGATATAAATTTTTTTCGATTTTTTTCGAAAGAAAACACAAAATTTTCCGGGAAAACTTTGGCGGATTTTCCTAGCTAACGAACTTATCCAAGCCACTTGCAAAAGAAAGGTACTCACCAAGTTTTATCAAAATCGGTCCATTATTTTTTTAGTTATAGGTGTGACACATAAATATATATATATATATATATATATATATATATATATATATATATATATATATATATATATATATATATAAACATATAAAGTCTGAAACCGACCTCGGATATGGGTTCCAGGGGTCCTAAATAGCGCTCATTCGAATAATTTTTTTCAAAATTCAAAAGTCGGGATCTCCCCATTAGTGTTTTTTTTAAAAGAAAATTCACTAAAAACGATTTCAACATAAATTTTCCATCAATATGTGCCGTATAATCTTAGGTGCCCTGATGGGCCCATTTCTCTTTAATGGCAACTTAAACGGAGAAATACGTATAAGCTTTCTACAAAGAGATTGTGAGAACATGTTACATAACGTATTTCTGCGTAATGGAGACACAATTATCACAAAACAATTGTTCCATTTCATGGCCACCCCGATTGCCTGATTTTAATCCAATGATTTTTTTGTGGGCATATGTTAAAGACATTGTTATATGTAGATATACCACAATGTGCAATGTAACATAACGCTAGTACAAGACCATTTAACGGTTTAACTTCGGTTGTTTTAAAAATGGCCTCCAGACACAATCTTGAAAGGGTACAAATATTATTTCTTCCCCAGTGACGAATTGATTTTTTCTTGTAAAATCTTAAAAATATAATTCCTCTAAAGGTTTTATGAGAGTCAAGTGGAAGTGCCTACTATGTTTGTTCAGTATTGTGTTTCTGCTCAGTTTTTTAAATAATATTATTATGGTGTATAAGTACAATTCGGGGGACCTAATTCACCACAATACCGTTTTTAGGCCTTAGACCTGACGATCGTTTCGCTAACAAAGTTAGCGTCATTAGAGGGATGAATAAATAAAGTTTATTTGAGCGAAACGATCGTCAAGACTCAAAACTGTATTGTGATGAATTGGTTATGTTAAATTGTACTTATCAGTGCTCATCGCAGGTTCCAAACTTAACTCAGTGGTATATATAACCTAAATTTTGTCGCTTTTGAAGATTCAACGATTGCTGTGTTAAAGAAATTGTGAGTAAATCTGTTAGAACTAGTATTTCACTATAAACTATTTACTATAACTATAAGAAATATGTAGCTCTAACATTATAACAATTTATTTACTCTATCTGTCAAACTACACTGTTGCTATCAATAATAACAAAACTATCAATAAAATAACAAAACACAAGGGTAACATGCAAACATGATATATAATTTTCAACATTTCTCCCCCCTAAATATAGTCTAATTGTCTTCTAATATTTGTATAGGACAAACTTTAGATACCGGCCGCCTATATACTCCTGTTTTGGATTTCACATCCACAATTCTAATTTTTCCATCTTTTGAAGGGTAAATTTCTTCAACTACTCCAAGTGGCCAGTTGTTTCGAGGTAACTGATTGTCCATTACGACTACAATTTCATTCTTTTTTAAGTTTCTATTTTGACTTAACCATTTTGATCTTGAAATTAGCGTAGGCAGATATTCTTTTATACATCGTTTCCAAAAATGTTCAGCCAATTGTTGAGAGTGCATACATTGTTTTCTTAAAGTCACTTTTTCTGGAAAAATACAAAATGGTTTTGCAATACTTGATGTCCCGATAAGAAAATGATTTGGGGTTAAACTTTCTAAATTACCAGAATCTGATGATATATATGTGAGTGGTCTACTATTAACAGTGTGTTCGATTTCTGCAAAGACCGTTCGGAGTACCTCAAATTTGGGTGTTCTCTCTTTTAGTATCACCTTCATGGTATCCTTTACACTTCTCACTAGTCTCTCCCACACTCCCCCCATATGAGGACCACCTGGAGGAGTGAATTTCCATTCTATGTCTTCTGTGACTAATTTTCTTTCCACCAGACCCTGATCCATTTTCTTTAATTCTAATTTCAATTCTTTATCTGAAGACTTTAAATTTGTTCCATTATCACTCCACATGATCTTTGGCTGCCCTCTTCTTGCTATGAATCTTCTAACTGCCTGTATAGCTGAATCAGTAGTTAAACTATCTGCAATTTCTAGATGTATCGCTCTCACTGAAAGACATGTGAAGAGTACTCCATATTTTTTTTCCTTTCTTCCTCCTACTGATGTTTCTATCGGTCCAAAATAATCAACTCCTGTAAAAACGAAAGGTCTTACTGGTCGCTGTAGTCTTTCCTTGGGAAGTTTTGCCATCTGAGGTATTACAGGTTTTGCTTTTCGGATTCTACAAAAAAGGCATTGATTGATTATTGATGCTATTGCTTTTCTTCCTTTTATGATCCAAAATCTTTGTCTTATCTCATTGTACACGAGTTCTACCCCCGCATGTTTGTTTTGTTCATGGTAGTACTTTATTAGTAACTTAGTAAAACAATGCTGTCCATCAAGAATCAATGGACTTTTAGTTTCTGTGTCTAAACCCGGAGCATTGTCTATTCTGCCATCAATGCATATAAGAAATGTTGAAAATTATATATCATGTTTGCATGTTACCCTTGTGTTTTGTTATTTTATTGATAGTTTTGTTATTATTGATAGCAACAGTGTAGTTTGACAGATAGAGTAAATAAGTTGTTATAATGTTAGAGCTACATATTTCTTATAGTTATAGTAAATAGTTTATAGTGAAAGACTAGTTCTAACATTATTGGTCAATCCTTTCGGTAATTAACAACTATTTTTTCTTTGACATTTATGGAATTTGTTACCAAGGTAAATTTTAATGTTCCTCGTAAAACTATTAATAGAATAGACATTATTTGTTACTGTTATCATTTACCTTTATATACATAAGTTAAGATTTCTTTGTATTGGATAGTGTATGATTTTATTTAAAATATACTATTACTATATAGCATTATTATAATGATTTCTTGTAACGTTTTTTATAGAAAAAATTTTCAGAATAAAACTTATAAAATTCAATTTTACTATATGCAACCAGATATACCACATTTAAGTTTTCTGTGTGTCTAACTAAAGCGCAAGAATAATAACGTAGTGCTTCTTACCCGATCTTTCAATTTTCTTTTCTGTGAAGGAATTACATATAAGCTTTTCAGAAAAAAATTATTGCTTCTTTCGAAAAAATTTAATATCTACTAAAATAAAAAACTACTTTAATAGAAAAATTTACGAAAGTTTACTTTATGAAGGTTATCGAATGTACCAAAACCGAGTTTTTAAATTAAAGAGAAATTAATTTATAGGCATTACCTACTAAATCTGGTTGCTTTAAAATGTCCAAAGAGGGCGCCAAAGTAAAGTATATATGATAAAATATATTAAATTTTATAGAACGGAAGACAGTTGCGTATGTTTTTGATAAAAGACCAAAAAAACACCAAAAAGTTAAGAACTAGCTATATATATATATATATATATATATATATATATATATATATATATATATATATATATATATATATATATATATATAGGTACAGGTAGTTCGAATTCGAGACTCACGACTGAGATTTTGTAAACCGTATGAAATACGAAGATGGTTAAATTAGGGCAAAGTCGGTTAAGTATATTTTGAATTATCGGTTGGATCGGTCTCATTATCAATTCCTCTCGATTTTTATTAAAAAAATTCACCAAAAAAAGTAAAGGTGTCACCTAAAATTTTCATCACCATATCTATGGTGATCAATTATCTGAAAGAAAATGACACTTTTACTTTTTTGGGGAATTTTTTAATAAAAATAGAGAGGTATCGATAATGAGACCGATCCAACCGATAACTCAAACTATAATTAACCGATTTGGATAAAACTCGACCAGTACCTTTCTTTTAATAACAGCTTAAATTAATTTGTTGGCCAGGAAAATTGGACAAAGTTTTCCGGGAAAATTTTGAGTTTTCTTTAAAAAAAATGTATTTATGAAAATTAGAAATCTATTTTAACGGAATTTGGTGGATATGTTGCATTGCGAAAGACGTTACTACATACCAAAACTCAACTTCCTAAGTTTATATAAAATTAAGTTATTAAAATCTGAAGCTTTAAATGAAGATTCACTACCATAATGCACTTTCTGCGTCTCGAACTTCTAAATTATTCGAAAAAAACCGAAATTTTCAGTTTTCTTTGTTTTTTGTTTTCAAGCGAATACCGAGAGAACTAGACTTTTATTTTTTATGAGCAATCCAAATCTTCCGTCATATTTTTCAAGCTGTTCTTGATGCAAGACCTAGAATACTTAACTTTGATTTCTTTTATGGGCGCCATGTTGGATTTTTGCATTTTTAAAAGAGATTATTTTTTCTGATTACAATGATATACCACACGCTACGATCACATCCTACGTGCTATCAAAATTTGGAAAAAATAATTTCGGCGAAGAGTGCTTTGGAAGGGACACCAATTAATTTGTTTAATGATCTAAATATTGACAGTTCAGCCAAACTTTGATGTATATAATTTTGCTGTACATTGTCTGTGTGGCATTTATTCGAGATTCATAAGTTTTACAAATGAAGGAAAGAGTGACATAATAAAAATCCGGGCGGTTAATAATAAAAAAATCCCTGCCACGTTTATAATTTGGCAGATACGTTCATTTTCTAAATATGAATGAAGTTTTCTTCTAGGAAGCTTTTGTAACTTGATTGAAGTTTGTAAGACAAGTTTCTTTTAAAAACACACAGTAGTATCAAATTTTAATTTTCTAGATCCATGGAAAATTGAGTGTTGGGCATTTAAAGTTTTTTTGCGAAAGGAGGTAGAACACAAGATTATAACATTTTTATAAGATATATCGATTCGAAATAATTTCTAAAATGAGCTCGCATTCCTAAAACTGATCCTCGAGGTCTGTTAAAATTTGTAGTAATAACACAGCATAGATATATCTATGCTTTGGTATTAATGTTCGTAATATGCCCTACTAATATTGTACAATTCTTATGAAAATTCACTACTCTAACGAACTTGCTGCGACACGACTTTTGAATTTTCAAAAAATATTTCTTGAAATCAGCGCGAACTAGCCCCCCTATAACCCATATCCAGGGTCAGTTTCAATTTTTATATGTTTTAATTAATGAAATCTAAGAAAGTTAAAACGTCAAAATTGATAATTATAGTAGGAGTACGAATGTGAGTGACAAATACTTCGTTCCGTGAAAATATGAGCAAAAAAGCTATTAAGTGAAGATTGGAACCTGTGATGAGCACTGATAAGTACACTTGGAGAATCCAAATCACCACAACACATTTTAAAAGACCTGACGATCGTTTCACTAACCAAGTTAGCGTCATCAGAGGATGAAACATTCTAAATACTTAAAAACTAACATCAACTTATATCCCGGATCTCAGGTAAAGAGATCGAACCGAGATGAGACACTGCTCGTAGGCAAATTCCAAAGTGTATTGTATTTTTATCGCCCGACAAGGTCTATGCGCCATCCCTACTGCTTTATCTAAAAAGTGTCCATCTGTAATAGTTTCGAGAAAGTTCAACGACAGCTAAATTAACAACGATTCCTTTGGCGGCAATAACTGTATACTTATGTTATCGGTAAAACGTGCCGAAAACGTGGGAATTTTATTTAGCAAAGCAATCGATCAAGTGACTCGTAATTGGCGCTGGTGAAGTGTTCATACATTTTTTGTTGTAACTATATTTCGCAATATATATGCTTTCGAACCCGTTTAGCTGTCCTGGTTTTCTAACATTTTTTATTATTTCAGATTATCTTTATCAACGTGATGATTATTATCCCAAATATGTCGGGCGGCGGCAGACTTATCTACAGTACCGTAACGTAATTGGGATATGTGTTCTTTGAATCTAATTCCAATCGATCTTTATGTTTGTCCGACGTATTTAGGATTACAATCTTTACAACTTGTTTCCTAGCGTTCCCACGAAGCAAACTTTAACATATTTAGAGCAGTTGCTAAAAATGAATAACATAAATGAAAATGTCTGCAAAGAGTATTTAACACTAACAAACCTTTGAATCAAACAAAATATTTTTCAATTCAACAATGAATTTTTTCAACAAACACAAGGCACGGCAATGGGCAATCCGCTATCGCCATTTATTGCAGACCTTTTCATGAGCAGATTTGAAACAGATCTTGAAAGTGAAAGTGGTTATTTTCCTAGAGTGTGGTGTCGTTACGTGGATGATATTTTCTCGGTATTTAACACAAACATTTGCAGAATAGAAGATTTTATTGCCAAATTAAACAATAAATTTGATTCTATAAATTTTACCCACGAATTAGAAATTAATAATAAACTACTACTTTCTAGATGTACTAGTTATCAAGAATAAAGACACTTTAGAATTCGATGTCTATAGAAAAGAAACCACTACCTTAAGCTACATCCCGAGCGACTCACATCATACGTACGCACAAAAAATGACCAGTCTGAATTTTTTAGTAAATCGGTTAATTAATTTTCCTTTAAACAAAAGTAGATATACCAAAGAATTAAATTATAGTAAGAACGTGGCCGAATATAACGGATACACTGCTTGCCTAGTGGAAAAATGAATCAACAAACAGAAAACAAAGAAAATGTTGACGGATTCAACGACGTTCAGAAGAGAAAAATCGGAAAAAAACTTTGCTTACCATTTGAACCCAGTATCATAAGGGGTCTAGACAGCATTTTAAAAAAAGTCAACTTACAGCTAACATTTTCAACAACAAATACCTTAAAAAACTTGCTAGGTAACCCAAAAGACAAGGATAGCCCGGACAAAATGTCGGGAATTTATGAAATAAGTTGTAAAGATTGTAATCTTAAATACGTCGGACAAACAAAAAGATCGATTGGAATTAGATTCAAAGAACACATATCCAAATTACGTTACGGTACTGTAAATAAGTCTGCCGTCGCCCGACATATTTGGGATAAAAATCATCACGTTGATAAAGACAATCTGAAATTAATAAAAAATGTTAGAGAACCAGGACAGCTAAACGGGTTCGAAACTATACATATTGCGAAATATAGTTACAACAAAAATTGTATAAACACTTCACCAGCGCCAATTACGAGTCACTTGATCGATTGCTTTGCTAAATAAAATTCCCACGTTTTCGGCACGTTTTACCGATAACATAAGTATACAGTTATTGCCGCCAAAGGAATCGTTGTTAATTTAGCTGTCGTTGAACTTTCTCAAAACTATTACAGATGGACACTTTTTAGATAAAGCAGTAGGGATGGCGCATAGACCTTGTTGGGCGATAAAAATACAATACACTTTGGAATTTGCCTACGAGCAGTGTCTCATCTCGGTTCGATCTCTTTACCTGAGATCCGGTATATAAGTTGATGTTAGTTTTTAAGTATTTAGAATGTTTCATCCTCTGATGACGCTAACTTGGTTAGTGAAACGATCGTCAGGTCTTTTAAAATGTGTTGTGGTGATTTGGGTTCTCCAAGTGTACTTAAAAAAGCTATTGTAAATAAAAACTGTTTGGTGTAAACAGTAAATTTAGACAATTAACATACTACCGGATATACTTGCTAGTACGTGGAACGTAGCCGAGTGGGCTAGGCCCTGTATATCCGATAATCGAGTCCTATATGACGAGTTCTAATCCTAGCTAGTGATTTCATTCTTTATCAATTTTTTTAAGTCTCATTTCACTTTACTGTTATTTGATTCTATTTTTGTTATTCCGATTAATCTTTTAACGACTTTTTATATAAAAAATAATTTAATGAAGAGGAGATGAAAACTTTTAAGATTTAATTCAATTTGAATAGCATATATGGGTGTTTGTTCTTGCCCTAACTTATTGAAACCGTTCCATATTTAACACAGTCGTAGACTTTTCCCGTGGCTTCACAAGTGCTTGTTTTAGTGAATTTTCTTATAAAAAAATTCAGTAATTTAGAAAAAAATTTCTTCAAATGAACGCAAACTAGGCCCCCTAGAACCCACATGGGCCAGTTTCAATTATATATAGTCAATAGTCAATAGGCAATAATTTATTTTGCCTTAATTCCATTTACAAATGGTTGAGCACGTCAATGATTAAAATAAAAACAAAACTATGAAAACAAATGTAAATAACAAATTAGAAAACATTTCAAACAAACCCAATACAATTTTCGTTCGTCTCAACTCTGTACCCCACGGGTATCAGACAAATACTCCGCAATTGAGTAATATCAATTATTGGTTAGGTATGATTTTAGCGATGCTTTAAATTCATTCACACTTTGAATTGCTTTTATAGTTTCCGGCAACCTGTTATATAGATCCACCCCCGCAAAAAAGGGCGACTTTCTGTACATCATTTTACAGAACTGCCTGTTTCTAAACAGATTCCCGTGGCGAGTGGAGTAATAGTGCATCTCACACTGCCTTGTTAGCCCATCTTTGACACGATGAATATAATTTAAAAGTTTATATAGGTAAACGCATGTTAGCGTCATTATTTTTGCGTCCCTGAAAAGTGCCCTACAAGATTGTGTTACTCTCATACCAAAAATCACTCTTATTATTCTTTTTTGCAGTATAAAAACTCTTTCCACCTCAACCGACTGTCCCCAAGCAACAATGTTGTAAGATATCAAGGAATAAACTTCCGAGTAGTAGACAGTCATCAGAGCTTTGGTCTTTGACACGATGAATATAATTTAAAAGTTTATATAGGTAAACGCATGTTAGCGTCATTATTTTTGCGTCCCTGAAAAGTGCCCTACAAGATTGTGTTACTCTCATACCAAAAATCACTCTTATTATTCTTTTTTGCAGTATAAAAACTCTTTCCACCTCAACCGACTGTCCCCAACAATGTTGTAAGATATCAAGGAATAAACTTCCGAGTAGTAGACAGTCATCAGAGCTTTGGTCTCTGCTAATCGAAATATTAGAAAATGGCTCTCATTAAGCCTACCGCACAAAACCTCAATATGTTCTTTCCATGAAAGATGCTGGTCAATAGTTACCCCCAATACTCTCACGCTTGTGGCCTGAGACAGTACAGTGCCCTGAAAATCAAGGTTAATTCCCTGCTTTTGCTGGGCTCTGAATTCAAGAAATACGATTTTCTGGTAATTAATAAGGAGCTGGTTGGCCTCACACCACTTACCGAACCGTTCAAGTAACGAGTTAACCTTCCGTCTAACCTCGTGTGTATCCGACCCCGACACGTACCAAAATTTAGCCAAAAAATTATAGATATTTAAAGAAAAAAAATTTGGAGTTTTCCTCAAAACGCTAAAGACGCGATTTTAAACGTCAAAATTGACAATATTTAAGCAAAGAACCCGAAAGAAATACGGATTATGTAAAGAGTATTTTGAAAACTCTTAAGTTTCAGCTTCAACCATCATTGCCCCTCATTTCTCTAAAATATTTGCAGAAAATTAATTTCAAATAGACCCTTTCTCTGATGCTTTGGCAGTGGTTTTAGTTGAGTTTATGGTTTAACGGTCTATAATTTTTAGCTAATTTTCGTAGAAAAAATTCGTTATTGAGGAGACCGCGACTTTTGAATTCTAAAAAGTTTTCTTTAAATGAGCGCAAACTAGCCCCCCTGGAATCCATATCCGGGTTCACTTTCTGTTTAAATATATACAGGGTGATGTATTTCTACGGTAAAGCCCAATATAATTGTTATTATGCAAGATACGAGGAACAATTGTGTACGCTACTTATAAGGTGTCTTTAGCTGCATCTTATAAAATTATTTTGACAATCACAGGTGGCCCATAAGTCGTTGGTGATACATACAATTTTTTTTCAACATTCCATATTACATTTTTCATTGAAATATGGTGCATGTTTGTAAAAAAAATCAAGACGCGGTAAGTGCGTTTTGGTAGCGAATTTTCATTAAATGCTTCAAAATTCAATAACCCAATTTGCTATTAACCCAAGGTTCGTCGGCTAGGAAACGAGTTTACTCGGAAACATTTTAAATTTATTTTCGGAAAAGTTTTCATAAAATATGGTATATTGTTTTTACTATATAGGTTGAATTTATTTTCGGAAAAGTTTTCATAAAATATGGTACATTGTTTTTACTATATAGGTTATACCGGTGACCAAATTGATGCCTGTTTGCATTATAGAGACATATTTGCTACTAAAAACATTTTAATGAAAATTCATTTCCATAACGCACTTGCTGCGTCCAGACCTTTGAATATCTCTACCAGTATATAATAAAGATTTTAAGTGAATCATATTTTGCGATGCAAATGCAACTAGCAAGGAAGTGTACTTAGCACATTTCATGAGTAATAGATCCTTATATTGGTGTGATTGTTGCATTAAAGCGTTTATAATGTTTCTACTTGACACACTTAGATGGTAATTGCTTCATAAGTACTTATATTTACTTGCGATTTGAAGAGGAGTTAATGGATTTGTTTAAAAAACATTTCACTAGACAGGGCTGATTCGTGAGACATTTCTTATACCGAAATTAAGACCCGGACAGCACAATTATTAGTCGAATTAGTTTAGCTGACAGCTAACGTGCAACCGTCAGGTACATATGTAAAAGTCTTGCCTCTGGCTTCACAACAGCTTCTTATCTTCTCTACAACTGGTTTCGCCTTCACGATGCTGTAAAGGCGAAGCCGTCTCAGAGATAATAGTAGTTATGTTGAAGCCAGGGGGAGGCCCCATCGTCTATATTTAATATGGATCACATAACCAAGTTGGGACAACTACAGTCACTTGATCCATTATCAAAACAGATAAAGATATTTTTCCCTATTTTTGAAATCTCTTTTGTAGACTATATCATTTGGAAGCTTATTTGGTAACAAGCTGACCTTACAATTTTCTATAGAGACGTAGAAGTTTCTTCCTCGCTTCATAAATTATTGTGTTTTTTTCTCTGCTGTTTCGCCTTTTATGGCATTCGACCAGGTCTGGCACTGATTAATAAACTTCCGGCCTATCGCCTACCACCAAAACTCTGTACATGGACAGCAAATTTCCTCTCCAACCGGAGCATTTCTGTTGTGGTGGATGGCTATTCCTCTAAACTGTATCCAATTAATACAGGAGTTCCTCAAGGTTCAGCTTTAGTCCCTACTTTGTTTCTTCTTCACACCAATGACCTCCTCTCTAGCACATCCAACCCAGTTCACAGTTACGCGGACGACAGCACCCTTCACTCAAATATCCAATATTCTAAGCCTGCCTCTTTAGCCCAATTAGATGAGGATCGCAGACTCATGGAGGGTTCTGTCTCCGTGGACCTCCAAAATATATTAGACTGGGGAAGTAGACATTTTGTACAATTCAACCCCACCACCTATCTTTCTCATAAGAGATATACTAGGCCCATCACAATGAACAACCAAGTTATTCAAAGTAATGAGTCCTTTTCACTTGTTGGCATTTCTGTGGAGCGAAATCTCAATTGGCACCAACATGTCACATCAATTGCAGAAGCGGCTGCTAAGAAATTAGATTTCCTCTTCTGGGCTCGCAAATACTTTTCACTAGCAAATCTCTATACCTTATATACTTCACAAATAAGCCCAAAACCTCGAATACTGCTCACACATCTGGGAAGCCGCTGCTGCTTCTACACTCGCTATCCTGGACTCCATTCAGAAGAGAGCTATACGTCTCATAGGTGACCCGATTCTCACACAAAGGCTGCCATCCCTTGCCCACCGACGTGCCGTTGGTAACCTCTCTCTCTCTCTCTCTCTCTCTTTTATAGATATCTGCACGGGCACTGCTCAGAGGAGCTTTCTTCCATAGTTCCTCCACCTGCTGCCCCCAACAGATCTACCAGGGAAACAGAGCGAATGCACCCTTTTATTGTCCAGGTCACCAGACATAGAACATCTTGTTATGTTCGTTCTTTTGTCCCGAGGACTTCCAAGTTGTGGAATTCCTTGCCGGCATATGTTTTTCCTTCTCCTGCGAACCTCCAAACCTTCAAGTCCTCTTTCCTTCTTGTTGACACCCACGGTACGATAGTATTTAGGCTGTAAGCCCTCGTGGTGTGTTGTTGAAAAAAAAAGTATATAATTTATTGATTATTTGCTATTATCACCATTAAGTTATCGGACTTATATCGCAGTATGGATTTAGAATTTAGTGAATAAAGACAATAATGTTTATCGTGAACTAATTTCAATTATTACCTATTGTTTAAATTAATAAGTGGTTTTAGTGGTAAAAGTGTGAAAGTGCTAAACAAATCAATTCTTATTCTAGTTGGCACGTTTAACCGCCCACTAAACATGAAACAGAAAAGAAACGTTTCATATTAAACAAAGAAGTGATTAACTGGAGCATTTGAATTATACCTTAATGATACGTTTATTAAACATTTCAGAATATATTTTTAATATCACAGAGTCTTCAAAGTTTCATTAATATCCCATAAATGTTACAAATGTTTTTTTTCCTTAGGGCTCGTCAGCGTCTTTGCCGCCCAGATAGCATCGCAGCCTTTGGCTTATTGTGCACGCCCTTTGTCTTTTTGCTCCACCCATTCCAAAATCACTGTGCTTTGAACTAGTCAGCACAGCAATTGGTAGGGTGAAATTTTATATTGCTCTGTCTCTGGTCTAGGCTGTCCACAGATCAGTTGTCTTTTGCGTTGCAGAGCTTTGAACTCGCACAAGATGTGCTGGGCTGATGCCTCCCCCTCTCGGCAGAGCCTGCATGCCAGGTCCCCCTTGAATAGCCCTATTTAATGCATGTGTTTCTTGACAGCCATGTGTCCCGTCAAGGGTCCTGTTATTTTTCCGAGCTATTCTATGCTAAGATTTAGCAGCTCTACAGCTCTCGTTGAACTGGGTCACCCAATTAGTGTCTTCCCATGTCTGAGCCCTGGATAATCTGCCCAGTATGCCTTATGCTGGTCTCTGATCCAGGACTTGATGGTTCCCCTGGCCGTGCCTTTCGATATGCCCAGGACCAGTTCTGGTCCCATAAATGGTTCTGCTGATCCTCTCTTCGCGAGACTCTCAGCTTCTTCATTGCCTTTGAACCCCGAGTGACCTGCCACCTACATGGGGTGACCTCATTCTGCCCAGCCAGGTCGATCGCCTCGTCTCGGCATTCACTTACCAGCCTGGAATTTTCCCGTGTGCTACTTAAGGCCTTAATGTCTGCCTGGCTGTCTGTGGCTATGAGGATCTTTACAGAGTGCAAGGGATACACACATGATGATTCAGACCACCGTTGACAGTTTTGTGAACAATTAATGTTATGCTGCGATAAAGATCCTAATTTTCTTAATAACATTCTCGCCTCTCATGAAGCCACTTTTTTTTGCTGACGTAAATCATCACAACTCAAGATATTGGTCACGGGAAAATTCTCATTTGACTCGAGACTCCCACAGTCAACGTCCTGGCAAAGTGAATGTATGAATATAAATAATTGTTTCATAGGGCTTTCTTTTTTTCAATCAATCTTACAGCAGCACGTTATCTACATTTCTTGCGATTGGATTTAGCACCAGCTCTGGCAGTAATTTTTCCAAATAATCACGAGGCAGATGTGCACTATCAATATATTAGGTTTCAGCAAGACGGGGCGCCTCATAACTTTGGTGTTGACGTCCGTCAATATCTAGATGGCACATTTTCTGAAAGACGGATAAGACATCGAGGAACATTTGAGCGCGTTCCATAGACTTGACATCCTTGGAACTTTTTCTGCAGGGTTATTTGAATTGAGAATTTATTTCAACATACCAAATAATTTGGAGATGCTTCTGTAAAGAATTTGCGCTAAAGTGGAGCAAATTAGTCATTTTTGTCATTTTTGAGCGCAGTGTACAGTGTTTACACTCATATCGGTCAATGCCAAATGATAGGTGGAAAACAATTTGAAAATTTGTGATAAATTTTGTTGGTTTCCCTTGGTTCTCCATTTTTTCAAAGTAAATAATGCTATTTTTTCAAAAAAATTGTTTTCAGATACCAATTTTTTTCATCATTCAAGTAGTAAGCAGGTCTATAGAAAAATAGCGAAGAATATGGTTGTCATATAAAATATGTAATTTTTACGTCATAAGTTGGCAATTGAAAAGATAAAATTGACACGTCCGAGCGTTTTTCTTGAAAAAATTAAATAACGCATTTATGACTTATGTTACAAACTTTATCGCCACACTGTACAATAGCGAACGAAAATTTAGTCTAAAAAGTTACTGATTTAGAAAAATTAAATAGTCTCGTTGAAAGTATAACCCCAGATGAGTAGCTAATGTCCCGTGTATACATAGTTCGTCACGTAGCAGACATTTTTAGGCTAACAGCGTCAATAAAAGCGCAATAAATAAAAACCACACAGTGCACTAAAAATATCTGTACCATCTGAGGACGTGCTATGTTCTACAAATATTCCTTATTCACTTTATCAATTTGATAAGATAAAACTTAATCTAATTACAGGGATCATTGTCGTCGTGTACATAAAACATTAATAAATGCGCGCCGTATTGTTATGGCCTTTTCAATTCATCCTTAATTAAGTCAACTGTTTATGATTGTCACTGTTGTTCACTTGTTAAATACCTATCATGTGGTCGGGCTGTATGCGACGTGCTCTCCGAAATATTTAAAATGGAAGGGAAATTAAGTAAACTGAGAAATTTTCTCACGAACTCTGTGAGTACCATTGATGAGAACAGTAAAGGGCAACCTCAGATCGGATTTAAAGTGTCTTTTAGTGAAGTTACGAAACAGTTAAATGTGAAAGTGATAGGTGCTAGACAGCTTCCAACAAATTATGGTAATGCCAAGCCGATAGGGTACTTAGTAAAGGTAAGAAAACTAAAATAAACAAGGTGAATGCAAAACAATTTTGTATTCATATACGATAATTGTCAGAAGCTTAAAGATAATGACTCCTTTGTTTGTATACTGTGTCGAACAGCCACATGGAATAAATTCAGTATTTCTGTTATTGTGCATATTTATAAAAAGTTGCGTCACAGGTCAATGTTAGATTAAAAAATGACATCCTGCAACGTGAAAACTTCACTCCTACATTTAACCCACCTCAAGTGACAGTGCAACCCCCAAATTTTTATCCTTCATCCTCTATTCAAAAATGATATGGTTTTAAAATTAATATTTTTTTATTATTTCAACAACATACCACGAGGGCTTACAGCCTAAATACCATCGTACCGTGGGTGTCGACAAGGAGGACAGAGGCAACTTGTTAATTCTGGACTTGAAGGTTTGGACGTTCGGGGGAGAAGGAAAAACATGTGCCGGCAAGGAATTCCACAACTTGGAAGTCCTCGGGACAAAAGAGCGGGCATAACAAGATGTTCTATGTCTGGTGACCTCGACAGTAAAAGGGTATATTCGCTCTGTTCCTCTGGTAGATCTGTTGGGGGCAGCAGGTGGAGGAACTATGGAATAAAGCGCCTTTGAGCAGTGCCCGTCCAGATATCTATAAAAGAGAGAGAGGTCACCAACGGCACGTCGGTGGGCAAGGGATGGCAGCCTTTGGGTAATGGTAGGGTCACCGATGAGACGTATCTTCTGAATGAAGTCCAGGATAGCGAGTGTAGAAGCGGCAGCGGCACCCCAGATGTGGAAGCAGTATTCGAGGTTTGGTCTTATTTGTGAAGTATATAATATATAGAGATTAGCTGGTGAAAAGTATTTGCGAGCCCGGAAGAGGAAACCTAATTTCTTAGCAGCCGCTTCTGCAATTGATGTGACATGTTGGTACCAATTGAGATTTCGATCCACAGAAATGCCAACAAGTGAAAAGGACTCATTACTTTGAATAACGTGGTTGTTTATTGTGATAGGTCTAGGGCTGGTGTATCTCTTATGCGAAGGAAAGCAAGATTGTGATTTGGTGGGGTTAAATTATACAAGATTTCTACTTCCCCAATATAATATGTTTGGAGATCCACGGAGACAGAACCCTCCATGAGTCTGCAATCCTCATCTAATTGGGCTAAAGAGACAGGCTTAGAATATTGTATATTTTAGTGGAGGGTGCTGTCGTCCGCGTAACTGTGAACTGGGTTGGATGTGCTAGAGAGGAGGTCATTGAGGAACTCTTGCATTAATTGGATACAGTTTAGAGGAATGGCCATCCACGATAACAGAAATGCTCCGGTTTGAGAGGAAATTTGCTGTCCACGTACAGAGTTTTGGTGGTAGGCCATATGCCGGTAGTTTATTAAGCAGCGCTGCGTGCCAGACCGGGTCAAATGTTCTGGATATGTCTAGAGCTACAATTTGGGGTTCACCGTGTAGTTCCATAGACTTGTTCGAAGAATGGGTAACAAAGGAAAGGAGGTCGGCAGTTGATCTGCGCTGACGGAATCCATACTGCCTGTCGTGGATTAGACTGTTTTTCAAGAAATTTTAGTAATTCGGTGTTTATATACATTTCCATCACTTTAGAGACGACTGAGAGGAGATAAATCGGCCTGTAGTTGCTAGGAAGTGCTTTGGATCCTTTCTTGGGAACGGGTTGTACTCGAGAAGTTTTCCAGTTACTAGGGAATATGCCTCTATTGTAAGATGTCTGAAACAGACGAGTCAGGACACGAGCAAGTTCTGGTGCGCATTTTTTGAGAACAATTGCTGGGATCTCGTCAAGGCCAGAGGCTTTCCTGGTATTAAGAGAAGAGAGCATCTTTCGCACCTTTTTAGTTTTGAAAGTGATATCGGTCATTTTATGCGCGACATTGGGGACTGTTGGTGGTTGAACATTTGGGTTGAGAGTAGAATTGTCGGCGAACAACGAGGCAAAAAGTTCAACCTTGCCCAGGGCGGTAGAAACAATTTCATCCCATAAGACAAGAGGTGGGAACGTACTCTTGCAGAAATTATTCCCAATAGATTTAGCAAGAGTCCAGAAGGGTTTGCTGCCGCTGAAGCTTAAGAGGACTTTGTTTTTGATGTGGTTATTAAACGAGTTTTTTACCTCAGAAAGAATGCAGACGGTTTCTTCCGTCGTTAAATGCTTGACGGTTTTCTTGACTGGGATTGTGTAGAAGCTTTTTGTAAGCTTTGACCTTTTCAAGTCTGGCCTTGTCACATGATTTAGAGAACCAGGGCTTTTGAGTAGCTGCAGAGGTTTTCTGTGTACGTGGAATAAATAATTCCATGCCAGCTTGGATAACTTCGGTGACGTTTTGTGAGATATCAGAGGGGTCAGGACGAGAGAAGCAGACAGACGCCCAGGGAAATAAGGAAAAGTAATCTTGCAATGCGCGCCGTATTGTTATGGCCTTTTCAATTCATCCTTAATTAAGTCAACTGTTTATGATTGTCGCTGTTGTTCTCTTGTTAAATACCTATCATTGCAAAAGTAACAGTACCGTAAACTGACATAACTTTGACCGAAATTTAAATGCAGAGACAGATAAGTTTGCTAAACGTTGTGAATGAACAACTCTCTTGCGCTCGAGTTGGGGGCTAAGTAAGACTCTTTCACTTCCTAGAAGATGAATTTTTTGCTACAGTTTTCAAGGAAATCGCTAGTTCAAGATCTTTAGCAGCACCTGTCGAAATAATATTTTCGAACTCTGTTGGAGGTACTTCTTCGTCTAGAATATCGCAGCCTTAATATTCTTTAAAAAAATCTTAGGTGGTCAAAGTTATGGTCGTAAGATCTAACTTTGACCAGGCACCTAAAACTAACGGGAGTCAATATTTATAGGCTTCGTTTCATAACATTAACCACTTTGATAGTGTTAAAAGCTTTAAAATCATTTTGTTCGGGATTTGAAACAAATTAAACAAGAACTATAGCAAATAAACTCCTTTATTCAAGAAATACTAACATCATTCACATTTATGCAAAATTAAAATAATGATAACTTTTATTTGTTGAGAAACTATTTAAAATAAGTATATTTTATTCAATATTCATAACTAACTCTTCTAAATCTTCAACTATATATCCTCTTTTTGTGTCAATAGCCTTATCCAGTTTTGAAAAATTAGATGCTTGGGTACAATTTCTTTGTCACCCATTCTTGGAGCAAGTCTATGGAACTACACGGTGAATCCCAGATTGTCGCTCTAGGCATATCCAAAGCATTCGACCAGGTCTGGTACGCAGCGCTGCTTAATAAACTTCCGGCCTGTGGCCTACCACCAGAACTCTGTACATGGAGAGCAAATTTCCTCTCCAACCGGAGCATTTATGTTGTCGTGGATGGTCATTCCTCTAAACTGTATCCAATTAATGCATGAGTCCCTCAAGGTTCAGCTTTAGCCCCTACTTTGTTTTTTCTCCACATAAATGTCCTCCTCTGTAGCACATCCAAACCAGTTCACAGTTACGCAGATGACAGCACCCTCCAGTTAAATATACAATATTCAATGTCTGTATCTTTAGCCCAATTAGATGAGGATCTCAGACTCATGGAGGGTTCTGTCTCTGTGGATCTCCAAAAAATATTAGACTGTGGAAGTAGAAATTTTGTACAATTCAACTCCACCAAATCTGAGTCTTGCTTTCTATCTCATAAGAGATACACCAGCCCTAGACCCATCGCAATGAACAACCAAGTTATTCAAAGTAGAGTCCTTTTCACTTGCTGGCATTTCTGTGGATCGAAATCTAAATGGGCACCAACATGTCACATCAATTGCAGAAGCGGCTGCTAAGAAATTATGTTTCCTCTTCTGGGCTCGCAAATACTTTTCACCAGCTAATCTCTATACCTTATGTACTTTACAAATAAGGCCAAACCTCGAATACTGCTCCCACATCTGGGGTGCTGCTGCCGCTTCTACACTCGCTATCCTGGACTCCATTCAAAAGAGAGCTATACGCCTCATAGGTGACCTTACCCTCACCCAAATGCTGCCATGCCTTGCCCACCTCCAACCCTTCAAGTCCAGAATTAACAAGTTGCCTCTTTCCTCCTTGTCGACACTCACGGTACGATAGTATTTAGCCTGTAAGCCCTCGTGGTGTTTTGTTGAAATATATATAAAAAAAATGACTGACAATGTATTTAGCTCTATTCGTTGACACAATTTTAATACCAGAGCCAACGGTAAGCGGTCCAATATTTGGCAAATTGGTTGCATATGATGTGAAAGGCAGATACACTGTTTTCTCCCGATTTAGTGTTAGCAAGTTAGCATCTAGCCAATGACAAATGGACCCAAAATCGGCTTCAGCCGTCTGTTTTAGTCGTTGCGAGGTTTTCGCCCTATAAATCACAACCATATCGTCAGCATAGCTTATTTTTTCTCCCCTTGATGATAGAATCAGTAATTCATACATACAAAGAAAACAATACAGGACCAAAAACAGTGCCCTGAGGAACATCACATGTAATGTTATTCGCCCTGCTACCAATATTAACAGTTTGTTTGCGATTTTCAATATATGACTTGAAGCATGTATGAAGCCAATTCTCACAATCTTCTCAAGAAAAAGAAAATGGTCAACGGTATCAAACGCCTTTTTAAGGTCGACAAATACGGCCAACCTGGGGATGCTCTCATCCACCGGCTTGTAGATTTTTCGCCAAATGAAGACAAATCATCCTGGGTGGAAAGATTTTTGCAAAATCCATAATGACTGTCAGAAACTATTCGGAATTTTTCTAGAAAGCAATCCATGCGTTTTTAGTGAATTTTCTTAAAAAAAAATCACTAATGAGGAGTACCCGACTTTTGAATTTTGAAAAAATTCTTCGAATCAACGCAAACTAGGCCCCCTAGAACCCATATCCAGGGTCAGTCAACACCGATAAATCAAAAAATAATGGGCCGATTTTGATCAAATTTTCTGAGTACCTTCCTTTTGCAAGTGGCTTGGCTAAGTTCGTTATCCAGGAAAATCGGCTCAGGTTTTCCCCAAACATTTTGTGTTTTCTTTCGAAAAAAATTTATATCTCCGGAAATAACAACGTAAGGGCAACCACATTGTTCAACTTATTAACAAAATTATTGATGTTATTTTTACCGAGGTTGAATGTGATAAAATATCATCGACATATCTCAACCATACCCATATTTGACCTCAGTAAAGATAACATCAATAATTTTTTGATAAGTTGAACAGTAGATTCCCTTTCGCTTCTGCGATGAAAATATGATGGGTGATTTTTGCTGGCCAATTTTACTGGAAACTAAAGTAAAAATGCACAAAAACATTTTGACGTCAAAGTTTTTTAGTTCTTAGTTTGCTATTGTTGTATCTTGCATGTATAATGAATATTGGATAAATATACATGTACTTCAGTTGTCTGTACTAGGGCTGGGAATCGAATCCGAATAGTATATTCGAGTATTCGAATACGAATTATTTCAACGAGAGTGTATTCGAATATTCGAATATATTCGAATATTCGAATACTCCACGAATATTCGAATACTCGAATAATTCGATTAGTCGTGAAGCTTTTGGAACGAATATTCGAATACACAAACGGATAAATTCCCAGCACTACTCAAAAGCACCGGCACCAATATTGTCAGTTCTGTCCTGTCTATGTGTAATCGTGCGAATGCTTTTGGGTCTTGGATAAAATGGTTAATATCTCAGCAACTTATGATTTTTAAGTATCAATTGTGCTATACCGTTGAACTCGGAAGGAAATGTTGCATTCAAATAGGTAACAATATACAGAATGTTCTGTTAAAAAATATAAAATTTATATCGATAACTGTGGCGAATGGAATGTCGTTATTGGCATCATAAATTACTAATATGTAATATGTACACCATCTACTATAAATTATAAATTAGTCATATTTTTCTAACTAAGCACATTATCAGCTTAAAACGCAAATACACGGGATGCAGATTTATATATATATATATATATATATATATATATATATATATATATATATATATATATATATATATATATATATATATATATATATATACTTGCAAATAACGTAAATATGACTAAAAACCTAACTGCTGTTGTGATAAGCACAATGAAACCGACATTATAATCGTCATTAATTTTTTTTTAATAAACAATGAAACATTTCCGGAATTATTTGAAAGTTAAGAATTAAATAGCTAATTTTCTAGGAAACAAAGGCAGATTAAAAAAATGATAACAACACACATTCATGGGCTTAGGGGAGTGTTTATTGCTGTGCGAATATTCGAATACTCTGCAAATATTCTAATACTCAACGAATATTCAAATACTCCACGAATATTCGAATACTCGAATAATTCGAATAGTCGTGAAGCTTTCGGAACGAATATTCGAATACACAAACGGATAAATTCCCAGCACTAGTCTGTACCTCAAAATATAGACGATGTGGAAAAATTTTGTTAGTATTTTTCAATTTAGCGCTCTTAAGTTGGTAAAATACAACTAATTTTAATTTATGAGCAAAACGCTTGTAATCTACTGTTATTAGCTACTGAAATTTGGGAAAAATAAAATAATTGTAGCTCTGGGACTTCATTATTTCAATCGTTATTTTTTAATTAAATCAATTTTATTTTATATTGATGATTAAGTTGTCTAAACTGTTTGCTTGCTATATTTTATCGCACTTATATAAATATCACCTACATATAATTTGAAACTAATTGTGATAGTTAACAATTTCAAAGATAGTTAGTTAGACTTTAACATTGTTTTTACACGACGTAGTTAGTTGGTTAAAACAAGAAGAATCTGGAACAAAATTGAACTAAACGTTTACATTATTAAGGTCAAATTACTGACTTGTTCCGATTCATTTACATAATCAGTAAAATGTTTGGGAGGCAACAAGTACGTTATTGTAGTGAATTTTCATAAGAATAATATATTACAGTGATTTAGCCTTATATTAAGCGTATCCGTGGCCGTGTGGGAAAGTCGATGACTTTCCAATACGGACTCGGGGGTCGACGGTTCGAGACTCACCGGCGGCGGATGATTTTTCAAATCACTGTTGTCATTGAGATCGAGCTCAAGGTGGTGAGTAGGTTAGTTTAGATGAGAAAAAAGGGTCAGCAATGGCCTAATTGCCAGTAAGCATCTTACCTTTTAGCCTTATATTAAAAGTTATAAAACATTACTTTATTCAATTAGGAACGGTAAAAAATAGGGCAAAGAAGGGCAAGCAAAAATATGACGTCTAACGTAAATATTTGTACAGTTATTTGGATACAAAACTCAAACAAAATAGTTGATAAACAGAAAATATACTCAACAAAAAATACACTAGAAAGCGAAACATAAAAAAAAATCCTGTGGCTCATCCATTGAGTGTGATTGTATGCATGCAGAAGGGGAAGAAGAACCCCCAGGACGAAGAGGGTTTTTGTCCTCTCACCTAAAAACATGGGGGGGTTCTCCTTCCCCTTTTGCATGCATAAAACTACCTTCAAAGCATAAAGTACAAGAAAAATTTCTTGGGAGCAACCCCCAAGAAAGTGACTGGACATGGGCGAATATGGGTACCGTGCGGGGTACACAGGGTTTAAAGGATGTATTGCTGCAAAATGTGAAAAACGCATCTTTTCAAAGTCCGACTAAATGTTTTCCAGCATTTTTTCGCTCAGATTTCCTCCGCGCCCAGCGCCTCTATTCATTCTTGGTCCCTAAACTTTCTTGGGGGTAGTTTGCAACAAATTTGTCTTGTGGCTTGTGCATCCAAGGGGGGTACTCAGCATGTTTCTGAAAAAAAAATTCTTAAAACCCTCCTTGCAGTAAATTGTAAATTTACCGAAATTACATTGCACATTGTCGCCTATAATGTATTTTTCAGATAATATCGAATGCAGCACTAAAGTAAATAAATTCACTGCTTTTTTATTTTTATAACATATAGAAGCACAAGATAAGGAAGTATAATAAAGGGGGACTTAATTAACTGGGGCTACACAAGCTTAACAGTAGAGAAGACATTTTGATCGTATTAAGCGCCATAAGTTTAAATTAATGTCACAGTAGGATTCTGATCATAAAAACATACTTCTAATTGTATGCACACAAAAGTTAGTAAAACACATTTATAAAATCTAATAAAAAAACAACAGTTTTACGATATTAGTTCAAATAAACCAATAGAAATACGTTTCACGGCGATTTCGCAATTCGCGAGTGTATGAACCTAGCTTTTGTCCAAGACTGCACTGAAATCCAGTCGAACGCAAGCATGGAGCTTGTAAATTAACCTCGATAAACTTGGACGGTTAACAAACGTGGGTATGTCTAATTTTAAACAAGAGACGGTACCCGTTTAAGACATACAATATGAGAAATACAGAAATACGCTTTAAAGTGCTATTTATTAAAAAATATTGACCAACTAACCTGTGAAATCATCGATAATGAAAATGATGGATCTAGTAACTTATCTATCAGTACCCTTCTCATTTTGTAAGCAGGTTTTCATACTTGCAAAGAACATTGATGCCCGTGGTACTAAATTTGACCCAACGAACCTAACAAATATTGTCTTCCGCACGGAGACAAACTATAAAAAATGCTGATACTGTTAGCTATTATTACATAATGCATAAGTTATTTTTCACGGTTATACAATAATAATAATGTCTATGAGGTCCTGTTTTCGTGGCTGTTAACACTGATCTCAGAATATGATTTACTGATGTACTGATTTTCTATTTTACGCAAAATTGTATTGCTTTAAGTCATTAACTCACAATTTTGATTTTTTTGTCCAATATTTATTATTTTCAATACTTAATATTTATATCGGAATTTTAAATATGTTAGGTTAGTTAAAAGTCATTTGTCGAGTTTCACAAAGCTTGATTAAATATTTAACGGCCGGTTAGTTAATCAAGGCTTAATGCAACCAATCACAGCTTCAAAATATTTGGTTGTCATAGCAACATCCCGAATCATAGTCTGTGATTGGTCGTCTGAAGCCTTGATTAACTAATCGTCCGTTAAATATTTAACCCAGCTTTGTGAAACTGGGCAATTATCTCACAATTTTCATTTTCAACCATCGTCCAATATTTATTTTCAATACTTAATATTTATATCCATATTTTAAATATGTTACGTTAGTTAAAAGTCAGTAGTAAACGGTACATAAAAAGCGCAAGCCACGAAGCGTAGAAATAATGCGCTTGTCAAGCCTGTCTCCATCTATAACATTTTGTGTTAACTAGAGCAGTCGTGACGACATACTAGCTGGTTCCGCGCCGAGATGGCGTCCCTTTTGTACATTTCACAATGTTATACGCTCTGACATCTTGCAATAATGATGATGATGTAACTGCCATTGTTTATATTTTTATCTACCATTTATTTAAATAGCATAGCAGTGCAGGTAATGTCATCTGTCTTTGTTTAACATTGAAGATCTTACATTACAGAATCTGAAGTGATGTCGAGGCTTATTTTAATATTAATCTCGAATAACTTTATTTTCCCTTGATCAAAAGACTTGAAAATTGATACACAACCACGCCTGCCTATGTTTTCTTAAGTTGTACATTTTCGTTTCAATCACTTAAACAGTTGGAGAGATATTGCGTTTTAAAAAATATTTTAAAATTATTTGTTAAGAAAAATTGGCCGTTAAGATCTGATGAAGGAACTCATCCAAGCCATTAACAAAATAAGAGTAATTTCCAAATTTGGTCCAAATCAATGAAGTATTTTTTGTTTTTGAATTATTTGGATACATACGTATACATATATATATATATATATATATATATATATATATATATATATATATATATATATATATATATATATATATATAAACATTTAAACTGACCATGGAAATTCCAGAGGCCCTTATTCGTGCTCATTTGAAGAAAATTTCCGAAAGTCTCACCATCGATAACTCTCTATTAGTGATTTTTCTTAATGAAAAATAGTGAATTTTCACTAAAATTCTGCATTACAGGGAGGCACTGAAAAGTACCTGGCTCACAATAGGTAACGCAATAATTCTTTATAACAAATATTTATTTATTCCTTATAATCTCTTCTAAGATTTATAAAAAATCCTAAACGCTTAAAAACAACTTTTTTCTTGGTCTTTAAACCAGTCCCCAAGGTACCTACGAGTGTGACTTCGTTGCTTGTCGAAATTCGTTCGCGTTTCAAATTTTCTTGAACCTCTTACTGTAAGAGGTTCCACTTCATATACGTCAGCAAATGTGGTTCTTACATGACGGTGCTCCTGTTCAGCATAATTTACTAATTCAAGACGAACTTGATGATTAGTTTCCCGGAAGATGAATCGAAAAATGTGGACCAGCGCGGCGGCTACTCAGGTCACAAGAATCCGATAAAATGCACTCATTTTTTTGGGGTTATATTAAGAATAAAGTTTATAAAACACTGCCAACAAGGCATGGCATGAAAAGCAGCATAATAAATGAATTTCGAAATGTTAGTACGCAAATGCTTACCTATGTAAGTAACTATTTCAATTATCATTTTCAGCTATGCATAGGTGTTTTGGGAGGTTGCGTTTCTTCTATTTTTCCGTCAGAGCCCTTTTCAGATTTATTTGTAATAAACTTGCTTTCTTTCTGTGTTTGTTATGTGACCACTGAATTCACAGATAATAATGGTAAACTGTCAGTTTTTGACAAATAAATCGTGTTCTTCCTAAGCTACTGGAAGGGGTTACCCTTACAACTGCGCAGCGAAATGTGGTTTATGCATGATGGGGCGCCACCAAATTTCACTACAAATGTTCGTGGATTTTTAAACTAACAGTTTTCAAATCGATGGATAGATCGTGGAATTAACAGCCTTCAACATTGGCCAGCACGATCACCAGACTTGAATAAATGTGACTTTTTTCTCTTGGGAGCTTTAAAAGAATCTGTGTATTTGATACCAGTTCAAATTGAGGAAGATTTGTGGAGTTGCATCAACAATAAGTGGACCATTATTAAAAGTGACATCCAATTACTTAACAGAGGAGGCTTTAATTTTCGACGAAGGGTGCACTTATGTGTTAGAAAAAATGGAAATCACCTTGAACAATATCTTTAGTGTTTTTCTTTCCTTTTTTTATTTATTAGTTTTTAATAGCGCGTTTGTTAAATTTCAGATATGTGAGTGTTTAATAAAGTCTTCAAGGGACATAATTTTGTTTTGATCTCAACTCTGAAAATCTCACTTTTCTCAAAAACGGGTGGTTTGTTGAAAAATTGGCAAGAGGAAAAAAGGTACAAAAGTAAATTTTCTATAAAATTGATGTACTTCAACTTTTAATTAGGTTAGGGTAAAAAAAAAATCAAATCATTAAAAGGGTGACCCACCCCTATTTCTTTACATATATATATATTCGCGCTCATTTGAAGAAATTTGTGCAAAATTCGAAATTCGGGATCTCATTAGTGAATTTTTTTTTAAAGAAAATTCACTAAAAATCAAACTGTCGTAACACAATTGTGTCAAATAGAACAGTCTGTATTTTGTGTTTCACAAGTGAAGGGGGTAATAATGAATGTTTAATAAGTTATTAAAAAAATGTTATCGGATTTTCGTGAAAAATTGTTTGTAAATTTTTATGCAAAAACTTTTTTGGGACTTTTGTCGAAAAGCTTATTTGATGAAATATGGTATATTCTTTCTACTATATAGGTTATACTGGTAACCAAATTTGATGCCTGGTTTCATTAAAAAAAGACATGTTTGATACTAAAAACATTTTTATGAAAATTCACTACCATAACGCCTTTGCTGCGTCCAGACTTTTTTACATTCTATACATATAGATAAATGATAAATATAAATAGAGATTCATCCAGGTAAACAATGAGGTCAGGTTGTTTAAACAACTTATTACACAGCAAATAGTATTAGATAAAATATAGACCTGCAGATTTTCTTACTTTTTTTTGTCTAAATACAAGTTTGCGTTAACTAAAATGGGTTAGTAGAACTTTTCAAATCATATCAGCTTATCTGGTGGGTAAACAAGATAGGTTTGTTTCTCTTTGTTCGAAAATCATTTCTCATTTATTAGTTTTACAATGTTAAATCTTTTGCAACCAGCGGCAAGCACTGATAAGTATACTTTAGTAAAACCCACTTACTCCAACTGTGGTCTATTTCAACTCCTCGCTTTGACAGCAAAACGGTTGTCAGGAGTAAATAACACCGTTGCGGGGAAGCGACTTTTCCCAATACCTGCTATGAATTTAACTAAATGAAGGAGTATAAGTGGTTGTAACAATAATATCAAATTATATTAGACAAAAATATTTGCCTCTTTGGCGTTTTGGGAGAGTTTGTTATTAGGATACTTGTTTATTTTACTTTTGATCTTACTTTGTTCCGAATATCTGTTAACACTACTATTTACAATACGTCATTATTAGTTGAGGGATACAATGTAGCTAATATGATTATAGTTGCGACAAATAGAATATGTTCCATTCGGAGTCAGTGTTTACGTTCTCCTGCCTTCGTCTCTCACCCGCTATGATTTATTGGTCCGGAGTCGATAACCCGATGGCATGCAGGGCGAGAGAGGAGAACAAGAAGAGGAACACTGGATGTAGTTTTAACGAGGAGGAATTATTCGGTGATGCTCTTTCAAGAAGTCTAGTAAATTGAATGTGAAAATTAGAACGCGTTATTGTCTTGTGTTCTTGTGTGTGAAAATAACAAAGCTATAGTGAACTAAGAGTAATCTACCTGACCATTGAGGGCTTCAAAAACACCACAGGTATGAACGAAAATACTATTATGTTACTATTATTGAGATAGACTGTACGGCTACCCTTTGCCTATTAAATAAATAATAAAACGTCACTGTAAATATTACACCATAAATAATAACACGAACGTAACTCTTGTAATTGTTACGCCAGAATTAAGTCACAGGCTAGTAAAAGTAGTATAATGCGTAGCCAAGGAACTATAATGCGAAAAGTTGTAAGGTGGTAATAATACGAGGGGCAGTAAGGTACTTATAATACAAGGGGTAGTGCAGTAATTTCCTACAAATACTGAACTAGTCATTGTTGAAAGGGGCGGTTGGAATGATTAACATAGGGATACGTACCTCCGTTTAATTAAGGGAAAATCGTAAGGTAGCGTGCAGTCTAACTACTAGGTAATATGCTAGTTCTAAGATTAGGTGACTGTTGCCAGCCCCCGTAAAAGGGCGGTGCTAAGTACGTTTAAACAAAGGGAGTAACCTGATAGGTTCCCTGTTATTTTAACAGTTGACCGAGAAGCCGCTTTCATTCGTTGTGCATAAGCCGTGTGTATTCTATGCGTGTATATATGCACCCTAGTGTTATAGCTGCCCACAGAAGCCGCTAGCATCTAATGTAGTTAAGTATGTTGTATATGTTATATGATGGCTTTAATGGCTTCCTTCGGAGTTGTTACTATTAGTTTATATGTGTACTATATGTCGTTTATGTTTGTACGTTCCTATTTATGCTATAGTGCGTAAGGGTGAGTTCATCCAGGTTTTACATAGTCTATATCAGCTTCGTGGTAATTCCATAGCCTTTGTGGCGTACTCCAGGTAGTCCTCCAACTCCAGATAGTCCTCCAACTAACCTTATCTTGACCAGCCTTCGTGGCACCAGCCTTCGTGGCACCAGCCTTCGTGGCACCAGCCTTCGTGGCACTAGCCTTCGTGGCTTTACCTAGCCTGTGTGGCATGTCCTAACCCGAGTCACTTCCCCTTAACTGTAACTAGCTCTACTCCTTTGAACCAGCCAGCTTCGTGGTAATTCCATAGCCTTCGTGGCACACTCCAGACAGTCCTCCAACTAACTCTAACCTGACCAGCCTTCGTGGCATCAGCCTTCGTGGCATCAGCCTTCGTTGCACCAGCCTTCGTGGCACCAGCCTTCGTGGCACCAGCCTTCGTGGCACCAGCCTTCGTGGCACTAGCCTTCGTGGCTTTACCTAGCCTGTGTGGCATGTCCTAACCCGAGTCACTTCCCCTTAACTGTAACTAGCTCTACTCCTTTGAACCAGCCAGCTTCGTGGTAATTCCATAGCCTTCGTGGCACACTCCAGACAGTCCTCCAACTAACCCTAACCTGACCAGCCTTCGTGGCACCAGCCTTCGTGGCACAAGCCTTCGTGGCATCAGCCTTCGTGGCACCAGCCTTCGTGGCACCAGCCTTCGTGGCACTAGCCTTCGTGGCTTTACCTAGCCTGTGTGGCATGTCCTAACCCGAGTCACTTCCCCTTAACTGTAACTAGCTCTACTCCTTTGAACCAGCCAGCTTCGTGGTAATTCCATAGCCTTCGTGGCACACTCCAGACAGTCCTCCAACTAACCGTAACCTGACCAGCCTTCGTGGCACCAGCCTTCGTGGCACAAGCCTTCGTGGCACCAGCCTTCGTGGCACCAGCCTTCGTGGCACCAGCCTTCGTGGCACTAGCCTTCGTGGCTTTACCTAGCCTGTGTGGCATGTCCTAACCCGAGTCACTTCCCCTTAACTGTAACTAGCTCTACTCCTTTGAACCAGCCAGCTTCGTGGTAATTCCATAGCCTTCGTGGCACACTCCAGACAGTCCTCCAACTAACCCTAACCTGACCAGCCTTCGTGGCACCAGCCTTCGTGGCACAAGCCTTCGTGGCATCAGCCTTCGTGGCACCAGCCTTCGTGGCACCAGCCTTCGTGGCACTAGCCTTCGTGGCTTTACCTAGCCTGTGTGGCATGTCCTAACCCGAGTCACTTCCCCTTAACTGTAACTAGCTCTACTCCTTTGAACCAGCCAGCTTCGTGGTAATTCCATAGCCTTCGTGGCACACTCCAGACAGTCCTCCAACTAACCGTAACCTGACCAGCCTTCGTGGCACCAGCCTTCGTGGCACAAGCCTTCGTGGCATCAGCCTTCGTGGCACTAGCCTTCGTGGCTTTACCTAGCCTGTGTGGCATGTCCTAACCCGAGTCACTTCCCCTTAATTGTAACTAGCTCTACTCCTTTGAACCAGCCAGCTTCGTGGTAATTCCATAGCCTTCGTGGCACACTCCAGACAGTCCTCCAACTAACCCTAACCTGACCAGCCTTCGTGGCACCAGCCTTCGTGGCACAAGCCTTCGTGGCACCAGCCTTCGTGGCACCAGCCTTCGTGGCACTAGCCTTCGTGGCACCAGCCTTCGTGGCACCAGCCTTCGTGGCTTTACCTAGCCTGTGTGGCATGTCCTAACCCGAGTCATTTTCCCTTAACTGTAACTAGCTCTACTCCTTTGAACCAGCCAGCTTCGTGGTAATTCCATAGCCTTCGTGGCACACTCCAGACAGTCCTCCAACTAACCGTAACCTGACCAGCCTTCGTGGCACCAGCCTTCGTGGCACCAGCCTTCGTGGCACTAGCCTTCGTGGCACCAGCCTTCGTGGCACTAGCCTCGTGGCACTAGCCTTCGTGGCTTTACCTAGCCTGTGTGGCATGTCCTAACCCGAGTCACTCTCCCTTAACTGTAACTAGCTCTACTCCTTTGAACCAGCCAGCTTCGTGGTAATTCCATAGCCTTCGTGGCACACTCCAGACAGTCCTCCAACTAACCGTAACCTGACCAGCCTTCGTGGCACCAGCCTTCGTGGCACAAGCCTTCGTGGCATCAGCCTTCGTGGCACCAGCCTTCGTGGCACTAGCCTTCGTGGCACCAGCCTTCGTGGCACCAGCCTTCGTGGCTTTACCTAGCCTGTGTGGCATGTCCTAACCCGAGTCACTTTCCCTTAACAGTAACTACCTTTCTTTACTCCTATAAACCGGCCAGCTTCGTGATAACTCCATAGCCTTCGTGGCGCACTCCAGAGGGTTCTCCAACTAACCTTGTCTTGTCCAGCCTTTGTGGCACCAGCCTTCGTGGCGCCAGCCTTGGTGGCACCAACCTTCTTGGTACTAGCCTTCGTCGCGCCAGCCTTCGTGGCATTAGCCCTCGTGGCATCAGCCTTCGTGGCCTTACCTAGCCTGTGTGGCATGTCCTAACCCGTGTCACCTTCCTCTTAATCGCAACTAGCTGTACTCCTCTTAACCAGCCACATTGTTGCCCAGCCTTCGTGACTATAACCTATGTGGCCAAAGGTTTCGTGGTGCAGGCCTTCGTGGAATTACCTGGCCCGCGGGGCGTACCCTACAATCCTGACTGTTGGGCATAATGTCACTTGTGATATCGGTAAACTGTCGGGAAACCTTTGCTTCTGACGATGACCCTTCGTGCCACAGGATTGTGTGGTGCTCTTCCTAGCTTTGTGGTGTCAACTTCGGCAGTCCATCCTTAATGAACTTGGCTGTCTGCTCGTACTAATGCTTCCACTACTATTATTCTTCCATGTAACTGTATCTTGTAATGAGACGACGGTGCTGCTCTCAATGATGATGGAAGATCACTGCTAGAAAAGGTGAAGCGCTGAGACAACGGTGTTACGGAAGCAATGATGGATGACCACTGCTGGGAAATGGGAATCTCTGGGACAACGGTGCTACGGTGGTTGATGATGGATGATCACTGTTGGAGAAGGTGAAGCGCTAACCTGAGTCTGAGCCGTCATTGCGAAGGAAGTTGCAGCCGGGAAACAGAACCCGACTGGGCCTGAAAGGCCCCCGGTGAGTTTGATAGTAATGTGCGTTCAGATACCATGAGTTGTAATCATTGTCTCTCTTTACATGTCGGGACGCTGATGTTCCATGCCAGTCCGGGATCCGAAGACCGAAACCCTAACTCTGTTTAGGTGGTGAGTACTAACCATAAAAAAAAAAAAAAATGAACGCATAAAAATGGCCTTCCTACATAAGGGAGTATGATAATTTATTAAAACAGTTTATGAGATTCTTACAAAATGGAACTCTCAAGAAATTATTAATATAACTTTAGTTACAGATGTTCGATATGTGTCTTCAAAAAATGTTAAAAAAATCAATATCTTAGCAGCATTTGATTGTAGCCAGCATGCAACACTTCCCAATAAAATTGATTTCCATGGATTATCATCCAAGTTCTTTATTCTTCTTTTTACGCCAGCTTTGTCTTACAAAGGGTACTAATAAATACACACCCACACTCACATATATATATATATATATATATATATATATATATATATATATATATATATATATATATATATATATATATATATATATATGTATGTATATATATATATATATATATATATATATATATATATATATATATATATATATATATATATATATATAAACATATAAAAATTAAAACTGACCCCGGATATGGGTTCTAGGGGTCCTAGTTCGCGCTCATTTGAAAAAATGTTTGCAAAGTCTCACCATCGGTACCTCTCTATTAGTGAACTTTTTTTAATAAAAATTCATTAAAAATGAGACAATTAAAAAATGCAAAAATCCAATATGGCTCCCATAAGAAAAATCTAAGTTTATACATATTGTAACTCTTGCATTAAGAACGCTTTGGAAAATATGATCACAGATTTGGATTGCCCATAAGAAAGTGCGCTGACAATGTCATTGTTAAAAAAGTCTAGTTTTTCCGGTATTCGCTTGAAAAAAAAACCAAAACTGAAAATTTCCGTTTTTTCGAATAATTAAAAAAATAAACATGACACCTTAAATTTTCTTTTATATAATTGATCACCACAGAGACGCGCCACTTTGCCCCAATTTAACCATCCTCGTTGGGTTTAAGATTTAAAACTGTATTGTGATGAATTGGGTTCTCCAAATTGTACTTATCAGTGCTCATCACAGGTTCCAATCTATATATATATATATATATATATATATATATATATATATATATATATATATATATATATATATATATATATATATATATATATATCGGCTTTACGAAGGGGGAACGTGCAGACATTCAGCTTGCTGAAATACAATGCCAGAACCTCGGTTCATGTTAATTTATTTCAGTATGTACTGAAAAAGAGAAAGGGGAACCCTGAGAATCGAACCCGGTACCCTTTGGTCCAGAGGCACACGTTCTTACCCCTGGATCACCGAGGCTCTGGAGCTGCATCTTATAAAATTATTTGGACAATCACTAGTGGCCTATTAGTCGTCGGTGACACAAGTTTTCTTTTTTTAATGAAGCACCCCTTTAATATTATCTTCTACCGAATTATAAGGCACGTTTAATATTATATATATATATATATATATATATATATATATATATATATATATATATATATATAAGCTAAAGGAAACCTTTAGAGAGATACGTACCAACTATGGTACACCAAGTCATATTAGAATTAGAGAGGTAATTTAAAAATGCAGTAATATATAGCGTGCTCTATTTGAAATACCTTATGTACATATGTTTTTTTTAAATTTCAACAACACACCACGAGGACTTACAGCCTAAATACTATCGTACCGTGGATGTCGACAAGGAGGAAAGAGGCAGCTTGTTAATTCTGGACTTGAAGGTTTGGAGGTTCGGAGGAGAAGGAAAAACATGTGCCGGCAAGGAATTCCACAACTTGGAAGTCCTCGGGACAAAAGAACGGGCATAACAAGATGTTCTATGTCTGGTGACCTGGACAGTAAAAGGGTGCATTCGCTCTGTTCCCCTGATAGATCTGTTGGGGGCAGCAGGTGGGGGAACTATGGAGGAAAGCTCCTCAGAGCAGTGCCTGTGCAGATATCTATAAAAGATAGAGAGGTCACTAACGGCACGTCGGTGGGCAAGGGATGGCAGCCTTTGGTTGAGGATAGGGTCACCGATGAGATGAATAGCTCTCTTTTGAATGGAGTCCATGATAGCGAGTGTAGAAGCGGCAGCTGCACCCCAGATATGGGAGCAGTATTCGAGGTTTGGCCTTATTTGTGAAGTATATAAGGTATAGAGATTAGCTGGTGAAAAGTATTTGCGAGCCCGGAAGAGGAAACCTAATTTCTTAGCAGCCGCTTCTGCAATTGATTTGACATGTTGGTGCCAATTAAAATTTCGATCCACAGAAATGCCAACAAGAGAAAAGGACTCATTACTTTGAATAACTTGGTTGTTCATTGTGATGGGTCTAGGGCTGGTGTATCTCTTATGAAAAAGAAAGCAAGACTGAGATTTGGTGGCGTTGAATTGTACAAGATTTCTATTTCCCCAGTCTAATATTGTTTGGAGATCCACAGAGACAGAACCCTCCATGAGTCTGCGATCCTCATCTAATTGGGCTAAAGAGACAGGCTTAGAATATTGTATATTTGAGTGGAGAATGCTGTCGTCCGCGTAACTGTGAACCGGGTTGGATGTGCCTGAGAGGAGGTCATTGATGTGGAGAAGAAACAAAGTAGGGGCTAAAGCTGAACCTTGGGAAACTCCTGCATTAATTGGATACAGTTTGGAGGAATGGCCATCCACAACAACAGAAATGCTCCTGTTGGAGAGGAAATTTGCTGTCCAGCTACAAAGTTTTGGTGGTAGGCCATAGGCCGGAAGTTTATTAAGCAGCGCTGCGTGCCAGACCTGGTCGAATGCTTTGGATATGTCTAGAGCGACAATCTGGGATTCACCGTGTAGTTCCATAGACTTGCTCCAAGAATGGGTGACAAAGGAAATGAGGTCGGCAGTGGATTTGCGCTGACGGAATCCATACTGCCTGTCGTGGATTAGACTGTGTTTTTCAAGAAATTTTAGTAATTCGGTATTTATATACCTTTCCATCACTTTAGAGACGACTGAAAGGAGAGAAATAGGCCTGTAGTTGCTAGGAAGCGCTTTGGAATGTACCATATGTAGCTCAGGAACCAATTGAATTTATTGTTATTATTATTATTCTCATTATCAACCCTAGATATGGATTATTTATAATGATATTTCTATGAACATTCGTAAAAGGTCATCTAGGTAGTTGAGAAAAAGCAGAAAGTACAAAATCGACAAAAATAGCTTTTACGTGAAAACTGTTTCAATCAGTGGCGGCACGTGACTTTGGGAGTGGGTGAAGCAGAATCCACGCGGCCCCAAATGGGGGGTTTAGGGAGGCGAAGACCCCCTCTGTGCCGCAGATGAAATTTTTCTAAATTTTCAAGGCCACGCGTTCTCCTGGCACTTCAGCATTTAAATGAAAAATCCATTTGTACAAAAATATAGACTCACAAGGAATAATTTTCGGAATAATAACCACGAATACTCGATAAGAAGACATATATAAACAAATGTATTATTATTTACCTTATTTTTGTAACGCTGTACACGCACGATCACGGTAATATAATACGGCGCGTATTATGAAAATCTGTTTATAGGGGGAGGAGTTAGAAGTTTTTTTTAATTTAAATTCAAGGCTCTTCTTTTTTTATAACTTGAAATTTTGTATCTAATATTTTATTATTTTGAAATTATTCTTTTATAGGTGATAATAATCAAATCAATTCACTTATCAAGAAGCAACATGAAAAATCCAGCTTTTCAAAATCTGTAAATGTGACACATACCGGATCATTTAACGGCAACATAGTAGAAATAAAAATACGTGTCTGACGATCCGACTAAATCCAAATAAACGACGGAAACCAAGATTTAAAGCAGGCTCAGAATTCTGCATCACTTTTGTGGCCATAATACACACCAACTCAACAGCACGCGTGCCGTTGCCATGACAACCGTCGCATGTAAGCGATAAGACATCGAGGCAGCATTTGTTTATACACGATTCTGGCTCAGTTAAGTCCTCAGTTGCTTGTTGCTCTGCAATAGTCTGTGCTGTGCAACACGTAAGACGCTGCGCGTTGGGGCATGTTGTGTAACATTCAATTCGGGAATCAGGGGCTTGCAAATTATATCGTACCATAAAATACTATAACAATACATTATCAACTGCGGCGCAATGTAACTACACATTTTTATGTGGTTGTACCAAATGAATTTGAGAGAGTAAAAAAAATTAAAATTATGGTGGATTTTGAGTCCAAAAGTTGGTGTAGCAGCGCTTCACCTGCGTCATCTAACGAGCCGCCACTGGTTTCAATTAACTGTTGTTGGAAGCTGAATTAATTCGCGTCTCATTTACACGCGTTTTCGTTAACACATGGACATCCAGGAATACAAGGCGCTTATGTTTTAACAAATTGGGTAATTATAAACACAAGTAAAATGTAGACGTAGACACACGAATGAGGTGATGATGGTTGCGACACAACTTATTGCACTTGTTTTGTAATTTCAGAGTAAACTTGACATGCGATTACAAATATAATGCGTGGTTTGTTCAGAAATTGTATTTTTTTAAAGATATCGCTAGTTTGAAGTTTTACAACAGGAAAATCGCTAATAAAATTTATGGTTTTCCGTGTTTTATTTTAGACACCAAGTTATGTAAATCGTTTTCAACTTTTGTTTTCTATAGTAATTTAAAAAAAGGTATAGTAAGTGTTTCTTTCTATCATTTTAAAAGCCTACACGGTATTTAGGATTTTTATCAGGCGCAATCAAACTTTTTTTTTTCAATTTTAACAACACACCACGAGGGCTTACAGCCTAAATACTATCGTACCGTGGGTGTTGACAAGGAGCAAAGAGGCAACTTGTTAATTCTGGACTTGAAGGTTTGGAGGTTCGGAGCAGAAGGAAAAACATGTGCCGGCAAAGAATTCCACAACTTGGAAGTCCTCGGGACAAAAGAGCGGGCATAACAAGATGTTCTATGTCTGGTGACCTGGACAGTAAAAGGGTGCATTCGCTCTGTTCCCCTGGTAGATCTGTTGGGGGCAACAGGTGGGGGAACTATGGAGGAAAGCTCCTCTGAGCAGTGCCCGTGCAGATATCTATAAAAGAGAGAGAGGTCACCAACGGCACGTCGGTGGGCAAGGGATGGCAGCCTTTGGGTGAGGGTATGGTCACCGATGAGACGTACAGCTCTCTTTTGAACGGAGTCCAGGATAGCGAGTGTAGAAGCGGCAGCTTCACCCCAGATGTGGGAGCAGTATTCGAGGTTTGACCTTATTTGTGAAGTATATAAGGTATAGAGATTAGCTGGTGAAAAGTATTTGCGAGCCCGAAAGAGGAAACGTAATTTTTTAGCAGTCGCTTCTGCAATTGATGTGACATGTTGGTGCCAGATTTCGATCCACAGAAATGCCAACAAGAGAAAAGGACTCATTACTTTGAATAACTTGGTTGTTCATTGTGATGGGTCTGGGGCTGGTGTATCTCTTATGAGAAAGAAAGCAAGACTAAGATTTGGTGGGGTTGAATTGTACAAGATTTCTACTTCCCCAGTCTAATATTTTTTGGAGATCCACGGAGACAGAACCCTCCATGAGTCTGCGATCCTCATCTAATTGGGCAAAAGAGACAGGCTTAGAATATTGTATATTTGAGTGGAGGGTGCTGTCGTCCGCGCATCTGTGAACTGGGTTGGATGTGCTAGAGAGGAGGTCATTGATGTGGAGGAGAAACAAAGTAGGGGCTAAAGCTGAACCTTGAGGAACTCCTGCATTAATTGGATACAGTTTAGAGGAATAGCCATCCACAACAACAGAAAGGTTCCTGTTGGAGAGGAAATTTGCTGTCCAGGTACAATGTTTTGGTGGTAGGCCATAGGCCGGAAGTTTATTAAGCAGCGCTGCGTGCCAGACCTGGTCGAATGCTTTGGATATGTCTAGAGCAACAATCTGAGATTCACCGTGTAGTTCCATATACTTGTTCCAAGAATGGGTGACAAAGGAAAGGAGGTCGGCAGTCGATCTGCGCTGACGAAATCCATACTACCTGTCGTGGATTAGACTGTGTTTTTCAAGAAATTTCAGTAGTTCGGTGTTTATATACTTTTCCATCACTTTAGAGATGACTGAAAGGAGAGAAATAGGCCTGTAGTTGCTAGGAAGCGCTTTGGATCCTTTCTTGGGGATGGGTTGTACTCGAGCAGTTTTCCAGTTACTAGGGAATATGCCTTTATTGTAAGATGTCTGAAACAGACGAGTCAGGACAGGAGCAAGTTCTGGTGCGCAATTTTTGATAACAATTGCTGGGATCTCGTCAAGGCTTTCCTGGTATTAAGAGAAGAGAGCATCTTTCGTACCTTTTTAGTTTTGAAAATGATATCCGTCATTTTATGTGCGACATTGGGGACTGTTGGTGGTTGAACATTTGGAGGTGGGTTGAGAGTAGAATTGCTGGCGAACAACGAAGCAAAAAGTTCAGCCTTACCCAGGGCGGTAGAAACAATTTCATCCCATGAGACAATAGGTGGGAACGTGCTTTTGCAGAAATTATTCCCAATAGATTTAGCAAGAGTCCAGAAGGGTTTGCTGCCGTTGGAGCTTGAGAGGACTTTGTTTTTGACGTAATTATTAAATTAAAGTTTTTTACCTCAGAAAGAATGCGAACATAGCGGTCTCTTGCGTCGTTAAATGCTTGACGATTTTCTTGACTGGGATTGTGTTGAAGCGTTTTGTGAGCATTGGTCTTTTCAAGTCTGGCCTTGTCACAGGATTTAGAGAACCAGGGCTTTTGAGTGGCTGAAGAGGTTTTCTGTGTACGTGGAATAAATAATTCCATGCCAGCTTGGATAATTTCCGTGACGTTTTGTGAGATATCAGAGGGGTCAGGATGAGAGAAGCAGACAGACGCCCATGGAAGTGAGAAAAATAATCCCGCATTTCGTCCCAGTTTGCGGAGTTGTAGTGCCAAACGATACGTGGGTGTGATGACTGTGTGACCTCGGGTTGCATTGCGCAGGAAGCAGTGACCATGCCGTGGTCTGAGCGACCAAGGGGGGCGGTGACTGATATGTTATAGCACTCAGGTTTTGTAGTAAGAAGGAGATGCAAGGGATTTGAGCTGTGTGTTGGGATACGAGAAAAGTAAGTAGGTTGCTGAACCATATTGGCTAAAGAATTGCTGATTGCAAAGGTCTCCGCTGCTCTCCCTTGTGGATCGGTTTTTGAAGATCCTAGCCATTCCTTATTATGGACATTGAAGTCACCAAGAATAGTGATCTCGGAGGAAGGATATTCAGAAATCAGATAGTCGGTTTTTTCAGAAAGGTAGTCAAAGAGCTGGACAAAGTTGTTGTCAGAAGGTGACCGGTAAATGCAACAGATGAATTTAGTTGCAGCCCTGAGAGAGAGTTTTATCCATAGTATGTCTTCTCTTCCAGCTTCTAAATTGGGGAGTCTGGTGCAGGGTAGATTGCTACGGACGTATGCGCACACGCCTCCATGCAATCTAAAGGAAGTAAGGAGCTCATACCCCGGGAAATTAAGGTGATTAGTGGCTGTTTTGGCACTGATTTGGGTTTCGGTGAGGAAGAGGAGTTGGGGCCTGTTAGCCTGGAGGAAATGGTGGACTGGGTTCAGGTTAGAATTTAGGCCACATATATTCGAAAAGGATATGTTAAATTTCGATATTGGCGCCCCCTGTTAAATAGCTTCTTATCTGATCAATATCAGTATATGTGCACTAACTTAGGGCAATCAAGTAGGATGATACTGGCGCGGGGCACCCCTCAGGGCTCACTTCTTAGTCCACTTCTTTTCAATCTTTACACCCGCAATTCGACTTCAGTACTGTCATACTGTAAAAGTAGATAGGGAGACACCTGGGCCCATCCCCTCCACTTTTTACTGCGCATGCGCGATGACGTCATGCGCATGCGCTGACCTGCGCAGACCTGTGACAGTTGACAGCTGACCTGTCAGATTTGACAGGTGTCAAATGTCACTGACCTGACAGCTGTCAGCTGTCAGCTGTCAGCTAACCTGACAGCTGTCAACGTCAGCTGTCACCTGACCTGACATGTGTCAACGTCAAATGTCACCTAACCTGTCAGATGACGTCACAAGCATTCCAAGATGGCTGACCTGTCATAGACAGTCGCAAGCCGGGTTCTCTCTATGGAACTAACCTGAGATGACGTCACAAGCATTCCAAGATGGCTGACCTGTCATAGACAGTTGCAACTCCGGGGTTCTCTCTATGGAACTAACCTGAGATGACGTCACAAGCGTTCCAAGATGTCTGACCTGTGTGTCCATAGATATCTACAAGTCAGGTTAGCTCTCCATGTGTGTTTGTCTGATTGTTTATTAAGGTTATGTATTTGTTTATTAAGGTTATGTTCGCTCACGTGTCATCTGTTTGTTTATTAAGGTTATGTTTGTATTTGTTTATTAAGGTTATGTCATGTGTGTTGATTACCAAGGCATCTGTTTGTTTATTAAGGTTATGTATTTTGTTTATTAAGGTTAGGTGTTCGTAAACACAGCTGTTTGGTTTGTTTATTGTGTTGTTGTTGTTGTTGTTAAGGTGTATTGAAGTTTGTTAGGGTATTTCGTTTTTGGCGGGAAATTTGAATTTGTTTGAAAATTTCTGTCTGTTGTGTCCAGAGATCTTACTCCTCAAGCTAGAGAACATTCTATTTGTAAAGTTGTAGAGTGTAGAGAATATTCTCTAGCTCGAGGGGAGACATCTGTTGGACACAGTCATTCGGTTTAGTCACACACACATACATATATGAGGAAGATATATTGAGCGGGTAATTTGAAATTTTGATTTTAATTTGAAATATGATTTTTGAAAGAAAAGCATTCGCCAGAAATTAGATTTGAACCCCCAACCATACAACTTACTAAGATATGCAAACGCCCCTAAACCGATCATGCTATTCAGACATACGATGAAAGTTTGTTATCAGTGGGGTATATATAAAACAAAAACCTGTTACATAAAACGAGTTTATGATGGTGCTGAGTTTGTGTGTGTGGGCAGGGGTTGTATCTCTATTACATTCCAATTTGAATAATAGGAACTGTAATGTTAAAAACAATTGTTTATTTATAGTAAAAAGAAATTTAAAACACGTACCAATTTACCTATCTAATATCATTTTAATAACAAAAAACGTTTGAAGTAAACTATATCAATAAGAAAAACGTATTTACATCTAGATATGTTAATGATTTGTTTTAATAGGGTAATAAAACTCGGGGACTTGGTTTTATTGCCGGCGTGTTTGTTTATGTTAGTGTTTGTATTTTGAATGAATGAATCTAAATTTATATAGGGAGTGATCAAAAACACACAAGTAACAAAACTCGATTTAAAACAACTAAATTAACTTTGATATACGAGGATTGTTTGATAAGTATTGTTTGTATGTAAACATAAATAATATAATAGTATACTTACATACAGCAAGAGACGTCATACTTGTTTCACGGCTTAGTACACACTAACGTATGTTGAGGTCTTGAATGGGGGCCCCGTTATAGAAATAACACAGTTGTTTAATGACATCCACTTGAACCAAACAAAACATATAGACGCTGTTGTTGATTGTTAACACACACACAAGCACTCTATGACTAGAGAGTTATAGATGTACAACGGTCGTCGTACACAAGCCAGTCTTGTGTTTGATTCCGCAAAAACAAGAAACATTTTAGTTCCATACTATGGCGTTCTCAATTGTTGGAGAGTCGACTACAAGAAACAGTCGTTTTAATATTATACAGAACATGGTGCGTTTCAAGTTGAATCCACTCAATAGCAGTGGCGTCAATAATCCTGAACAATGGCTTAAGAACGGTATGCAGGAAATTTATAACCGAGTTATTAGAGACTTGAACACCGACACCAAAGTAAGCTTTACATTCTCCGGCTTGGATAGAGACTATCATATGCCGTTTAGGAAGCTGTCGTTGCTGACGTTTGAAGAAGTGTGGTCTGAGCTGTACAAGATGTATCAGAGCAATAAGGGGGCCATTGAAGGTGATGCCTTTACTATAACAGCTACAAGTCTAGGATCATCACAGCACCAGCAAGCAACCACTTCACAAGGTTCTGGTTTGTCGACGCAGCAGCAGCACCAACAGCAGTTTAATGAAATCAATCTACAAGAGAGTGAAGAAGAACACACAGCCGCGAGACCAACAACAACAACACAACCACTAACACAGGATGACAAGCAAGAACTGAATGATGATGGTCTCCGTTGCTGTGTCATTTGTTTTAAACGCTGTCCACCAACAGAGAGAAGCTGTTGTGACAAATGTTTCATTAAAAATGGTCAAAACTTGGGAAAATGGCTACCATACAACGCACACTCATGGGAAAGTTATGAAAATTTCGTAAAATGGCAATACACGTACGACAGGAGGAAGGTTACATGTTTACACTGTAATAAACAAATGTTGAGAACGTCCATTTATAGACACAAACAAATATGTCTAAAGAGAGCTGACGTCGATCCTAGGCCTGTAAACGAGTAAAAAGTATGTCGCTCTGTACACATGTCCATATCAGAATACATAACACAATAAAACAGAGAACAAACAACATGGTTATGACTCATATCCTGTAGAATGACATCATACCATTATTCGTGTTTGAGCTTGTCTGTGCATCTGTTTAATATACGCAAGTGAGAGGCCCTCTTAGGGTAAATAACCTGTCTGTTGATGACCTTGGTCTGATAAACCTGTTTGACGTTGTCTTTACAGTTATGATCTAGGGGTTAGTTCTGTTAGGTGGTATCCAGCCATCAGTTGTGTTTGAGCTTGTCTAGAAGCTAGTTTTGTTGGTGTACGTTGAACAAGGTGTAACTAAAAACTAATATGGTGCAGAATACGCGAAAACGAAAATCTCTCAACACAGAAAATACAGGTAGAGGTGCTGGTGGAGGTAAAAAGCTTAAAGTGTTACAAGATGTCTTGTTGGCTAACGCAGTTGAAAGTATTATAACAAAAGAAGAACCAAAGACGTGGGATAATATCATAGGTGAGCTGTACACAAGCTATCCAACAACAACAAACACAAGTGAACCGAATAATCTCTCTGATATTAGTATGAATGCTGCAGATCCTACAAACATACAAACAGTCGAATATCAGCCTACACACGATGAGCTATTCAATGAGAAGTTGGTGCAGATCAATCAGAAAAGTATGGAGAAAAAACTAAAAACACAAGACTGTGAGCTCGTTGGTCAGACAACGTTTGCGCTGTTGGCAAACGGTGAGAAAATACTTACGATCGGAGCTGACCCCATGCTTAACTTTATGCCTCTGGTTAAGGTTTCACAGAAAAATTGTAATATACCTGTGTTTTTCGACATGTGGACATTTGAAGAATTTTTAAACGTGTTACCCACCATAATTTTCAACCTGGAAAACCAATCACAAGGTACAGACAAAAACACCGATTCGTATACACTTACTAAATACTTGGTTCAAACACAACGAAAATCAGTGTTTTTTAAGTTTAGGTTGTGCAGTGATGAATATGTCACTAATTTCAACCTAAGCTTGGAATCATTGAAAATACTAGAAGATGTTGGCTCTGTGGTCAAAGACTTATTATTGGAATTACGTTTTAGGAGTTTCTTTGACCTAAACATGTTTATGGCTGACATTAGATCGGAACTGTCCAAGTTCAGAGACAGGGCAGTTTTACCTTGTGCCTTCTTCATTGCCCGCTTAAAATACTCTGAGAATCTGTGTATAGTGTGTGAATTTATTACTAAATATCAACTTGTACTGAAAGATATGCTAACATGTAACAGATTTACCTATAACACTAGTTGATAATAAAATATATGTGTAAAAATCTCTGTGTTTTATTGGCTGTATTTTCTGACAATCATTCTGTTGGCGTGAATGCATAAAGGAAGATTTGAAATAAAAAATACTTTTAACATGTTTCCTTTATTCATAACATAATACAAGTTATTTAATGTCTTTAGTGTTGACCCAGGAATTATGAGTACGATCAAAACCAAGCCATTTCACGTAAGACTTGGGGCCTTTTTTTCTCAACACTCGTTCGATTAAATACAGGTCTGAAGATAAAGTCTTTTGTAGTTCTTGCTCATAAAACCCTCCGCTGATTGGTTTGCCTTGCATGTCTTCTAGTAAATACGTCACAGGGATAGTGGGGTGTACCGTGGCCACCTTAAACAATTCTGTGGACCAACGTGGCGTATAACCTTTTTCAAATAATGTTTTTGCCTTGCTTATACGTACAACATCACTCACTTTAAATTTAGTTTGTACAGATACCGGTACGGTGTTGGAATAGATTTGCTTACGAATAGCTGCCTCGTTTTTCCTAGTGACATCCAAAGGTTTTACACCTGTGGTACGATGAATGGTTGCGTTATATGTAGCTGTGACATTGGGTAGGATATGTAGCCACTTGTAAGAACCAGACAAGTGAAAGTTTTTATATAACTTCTCTTTCAACGTACGTATGACTCGTTCCACCATTGCCGCCTTCTTAACACTATAGGTACTGTAATGATTGATGCTGTATTTGGTCATTAGGGCCTTAAATTTAGCGTTGTAGAACTCCTTGCCAAGATCAGACTGAATGTGAGATGGTGCTGTGCTGTTGGCTAAAACATCGGCCATGGCTTTAGTCACCTCTTCGGCGTTTTTAGATTTAAGTGGACGTGTCCATACATACTTTGAAAAACAATTGATCACCACCAGAATGTACTTGTAACCGGAGTTTTCACGCTGATAGTCTGTAAACTCGGCCAAATCAATTTGCCACAAGTCATTCAAACCTCTAATTATGGTCTGTCTACGTTTAAATTTGATTCTAGCAGGCTTGTACAGCTCGTTTATAATTTGTTTCTTAGCATCAGATGGTTCATCGTTACGTGTTTGTTGTTGCCGGCGACGCTTCATGGTGATGATGGATTTAAAAGTATCCACTTGTCATGCAAATCTTTTAGATTTTTGTCTATTTCACCCAACTTCTTCTTTAGCTTTGGGTTCGTTGACACATCGATATCTTTTAAAACTTGAGCTGATATGGTCTTGTTTAAAGCTTTCAATTTCTGTTCCAATTCGTGCTTCAAATCGTTCAACTCCGGCTTATGCACGGCTTCTAACACAATGGCCACTAGTTTTTGTGTCACTTCATCTTTATTCTTCAGATACTCAGCTTTATGTTTCTGATAGTCACCCACCCAGGCATCAACAAATGATTTAGTTACGCCATCTGTTGAATCGATAGGGTTGGCTACGTTACACAATCTATGGTTTTGTACGTCAAAGTCACCACTTGCAGTTCTAGGGAAAATCTCTCGTTGAACCACGCGATTGTGTAGAGAGCTGTTGCTGTTGAAGTTTGCAGCAGTACGACCAAACTTGTCGATAGACATGATGAAACTGATGGTTGGCTTGTGTTTACGCTTTATATGATGCGAGCCTCCTTCAGCTCCTCTAAGATTGACTGTATCTCATTGTTATGAGCATTATTACCTGCAACTTGGGAAGCCACGAGAAGACGAAGTCTGTCAACCAGTTCGTTCACATCGTCCCAGTATACGTATTCTTTCTGTTGCTTAGTATGTAGCATGTATGGCATACCATGACCTAAAGTAACTGAGGAAGAGCGTGCTCTAGCACCTTCTTGTTTCTCTAAAATTGGTTTTATTACATTTTGATATTTGGTAGAGGTGTTGCGCAGAACGTCTTCTTTAGGATTGTTATCTTTTCTGTGAAGACTCGTAGCTGCCATAATGTCTGCATAGTCACGTAAAGCGTTCTTATTTTTCATAGCACTCATACCTGGTTTTCTCAAAAATATCAATTCCAATAGGTGTTGAGTGCCGTAATATCTTCTGTCACCAACAACAATTTGAAAGCTTTCTCTATTTCTAAAATCTACGTCAGTAACAACAAATTTAACAGACTTATTGCCAAGCATCCAAGTATTGGTGGCTTTATCATAAGTAACACCGTATGTTTGATCACATAGTTGATTATCTGTGAAATATTTATCAACATAATAGCGAACAACTACAGGATACGAACTTAACGTTTGCTCGTAAATAGCTGCCGGTGTATTTGCTGCGGCATCTAGTTTTCTATAAGCTTTGGTAACCCACAATTCAGGTTCAGGTTCAGCTGGTTCTGCTTCCAACTCAAACGTTTCATCATCACTAAGAAATTGAACTTCCTTCTTTGTTGGTGGTGGTGGTGGGGGTTTGACATCAAGTTCAGTTTTAGTTGGTTGCTGTTGCTGTAGAGTTGTTTGAGCAGTAGCCAACGCTGTGCTTGCTGTGTTTTTAGATATATCATCCAACGGTTTTAACAGAGGTCTATATAAACGGTGTAACGTTTCATCTGTCTCTGTTTTGCCCAGTTTCAAAGCCAAATATTTGTTTCGAATAATCTTTGATAAATCGGCTATTTTACGTTTGATATTGGGCGGCTGTGTTGATAGTTTTTGTTTGCGCCGAAGACTTTTAGATTTTTTAGCCATGCTCACTGTATGTTGAACACATGAAGACTAACACACACTCACACACAAGTTTAAATATATATAAAATGATCGAAGCCTTTGCGATACCGTCCTTGTGCTAAATCACAATCTTTAACAACCACCATCACATCATGCTTGGTCTGCCAACATTCACCACACAGTGTCTTGAACTTTTCAAAAGTCATATCAGTGGTTACATGATCGTCGTACACATGTTTAAGATTGGTTTCGTCTTGTTTGAATAACACAACAACGTTTGCGTTGTCACGTACCAGTTGTTTTGGTACTTTGCTGTATGTCTGACAAAGATAGAAGGAATCAATATTCTTATGTCTGCCCATGCTAAAGTATGCTCTTATTTTATCTTGTTTGTCGCAAGCTACATCATCAAAGATAAACACAGAGTTGTCCAAGGCATCTCCCGGATCTAATATGTCATCGTTTTCTCGATAAGGATAGTAACCAACACCCTTTGTAGCATCCAACACCTCCTTTAACATCTTGTATTTCGGTTGATACAGTGACTTTGAATATACATAAACGTTTTCAAACTTTAAACCGTTTGCTTCAAACAATAAACTCAGCATGACATTAGTTTTACCACAGCCACTAGGACCACATATCAAACAACGTACCGTGCCGGGTAACAGTAGTCCGTGTCTGTGTTGTGTAACTGTTTCCACATGCACAACATCGTCCAAGTTTGTAACTGGTAGGGCTGTTGTGTGTTTTACGATACGCATCGTTAACTAGACTAACACCAACCTGCTTGTTGTAAGTATAAATACTGGGTGTTTAATACAGCACCGCTTTAGTATCAATGTTGGTCATTAAGGGTGAAGGCCTTGTTAACACACTCATTAACAAACTGCCTGTTGAGTTACACATACCAGGCTATCAGTTTTGTGGTCCAGGCACTAAACTTAAAGAACGTCTTGCCAGAGGCGATCAAGGTATCAACCCACTAGATCAGGCTTGTCGAGAGCACGACATCGCCTACTCTCAATCCAAACAGTTGAGTGACAGGCATCGTGCCGACAAGGTGTTGGAGCACCGAGCCAAGGAACGAGTCAAGTCAAAGGACGCAAGTTTTGGTGAGAAGGCGGCCGCTTGGAGTGTAGCAAAAACAATGAAAGTTAAACGAAAACTTGGTATGGGTGTGAACAAACTCAGAAAAACTAGTAAGAGAAAAGTCGGTGGTAAGGTACCGTTTAAAAACATACTTGCTTTGATGCGCGGTGCTATCAATGTGGGAGAGGAGGTGCCGTCTGTGAAAAATCTACTGCATGTAGCGAGAAAAGTCATAAAAAACGCAGGTGGTCGAAAGCAAGTTAAGGTACCGAGAGTTATTCCAATACCTAAAAGCGGTGGCTTCCTACCGCTGTTACCTCTTATATTTGGTGGGCTGTCAGCACTAGGAGCTCTGGGTGGCGGTGCTGCAGGTATTGCTAAAGCTGTGAACGATGCCAAGTCTGCGAAACAGAAATTGGAAGAGGCAAAACGTCACAATCAAACAATGGAGGCCATTGCTGTGGGTAAACGAGGGCGTGGTGTTGGTGCTGGTTTGTACATGAAGAAACAACGCACAGGCTACGGTTTGTATTTACACAAGACAAAAAACGTGTAATACCTTTACCAGCAAGACCTCTAACAAATGTAGATCTTGTCAAGTTTGCTGGTAAAATGAAAATCCCATATTTTAGAGGTGTATACATGCGAGACGAGCTACCTCGCAATGGACCACGTAAAAATGAATCGTTCATCATGAATTTGCAAACACACAAGGAGCAAGGCAGTCATTGGGTCGCTGTGAGGAAACGCGGTGACATCGTCGAGTACTTTGACTCGTATGGAAACTTGAAGCCTCCTGTAGAGCTGCAACGTTACCTTAAAGACTATTCCATACTGTATAATCATGATGTGTATCAAACATATAACACAATTAATTGTGGTCATTTGTGTTTAAAATTTTTACAATAAAAGACTCAAACAATAACCTGTGTGTATCAGTCATGTCGCTAACGTTCGAGTTGAAAGGCTCCACGTCCTCCCTGTCATTGGATATATTTCCACCGATAGTGTTGGACCCCCGGTTCGATCATTCGGTGGCACTCTCGAATTTTCACACATACAACACCATACCAAATATAGAGACCGGTTGTAATAAGTTGCATTTTAATTTTACACTCGAAGCAGAGCCTAAGAAAGCTGGTGTTATACAAGAAATAATAATTCCCAATGGAGCATATGAAATTAGCGATATGGAACGGTGTATCCAAAATGAAATGGCCCGTATCTATCTCAAGTTGAATAAATTTCCAGAGGGTGCCTCTGTTGACGATGCAAGTAAACTGTTCAGTTTGAAAGCCAACAACAACACTTTGAAGTGTGAGATACAGTGCAAGTATGACATTGATTTGACAAGGGACGCCTCAATAGCTCCTCTCTTGGGTTTTTCCTCAACTAGATCTCTTATTAAGGATGTGTTGCATGCATCCGATTTACCAGTGGAGATTGTTAAAGTGAAAACGATCCGTTTGGAGTGTAACATAGTAAGCGGATCTTACCACGAAGGCAAACCCTCACACACACTATACGAGTTTGCTCCGATGGTTGATCCTGGCTACGCAATTGACATCAACCCCCACAGTAAACTGTTTCTACCCGTCAACACACGTATCATCGCCCATATAAATGTAAACATCATCGATCAGAATGCAGTGCCTGTGAACTTTCAAGGTGAAGAGATCATCGTTATATTACAGCTGAACAAGACACCGGTGGTATGTTAGTTATAAATACAGGTGCCGACGAGCAACATCGGTCAGTATCGTTGTTGTCTGCATCACAGACGGTTCTATCCGAAGAGAACGTACAGTTTCTACAATCATTGGGTTACGATGTCAAACAAACTACATATCTTCGCAGACCCCGTTCACGACGAATCCATCAAGGGAGAAGAAGTACACACGTACGCCCCGCAAACCAGATCGTTTGATTACAACGACACATGTGAGTTTGCCATCAATCAACAAGATGTGTTTTACGATTGGTCTTCGGCAGCTCTCCTGATCAGCGGTTCCACTGAGACAACAGGTACAACTGGTGATGTGTCGGTAACAGCGAATGCTGCAGCTCATTTGTTCTCCTCTGTGGCTGTTGAGATGTGTAATCAGATTATCGAACATGTTAGAAACCCAGGCATCGTTACAGCAGTACGAACATTATTACAAGCCAACAGCGATGAAGCACGAGCTCTCATTCCTGCCGGCTGGCATCCGAACGAAAGGAACACCATGGTGAAAAACAACAGATTTTGCTATTGCCTACCGCTCAGCTATCTGTGTAATATTTTCAAAGATTACAGAAAAGTACTTTTCAGTCGTTTGTTGGTACGCTTAACACGCGGTCAGAACGATAGAAATTGCTATATTCTGAGCAGTGTAGCAGGCGCTGACAAAGCTATAAAGTTTAATATTGAACATATGGCTTTGCAAGTCAAACACATACACCCCAGCGATGTGATACAACAGCAGCTGTTGCAATCGATCGCTCAAGATAAAAAGATTCTTATACCGTTTAGAAAATGGGAGATGTACGAATTACCGAATGTAAGTAATTCAATCAAAGACTTGTGGTCTGTAAAGACCTCATCAAACACCGAACGACCTCGCTTCGTTATCGTAGTCTTTCAAACGGATCGACACCACAACCCAGGAAAAGATATTAATCAGTTTGATCATGTGGACGTTCGAGATATAAGACTACATCTGAATTCAAAACAAATACCGACCGAGGGTATGAATCTGAACTTTGGGCAAGCAAATTATCTGGAAGCATATAAAAACATGATTGAATTTCAACGAGCATATCTCGGTAGAGAACCGCAGCCTACGTTGGATTACAAAGCTTTCGCTAAATATCCCATGTTTGTGTTTGATTGTTCAAAGTATACGGATTCCATCAAACCGTCTACTGTCGATATCAAATTGGAAATGGAAAGTAACCAGAACTTTCCCAATAACACTAAATGTTTCTGCATAATTATACATGATTGCATCATCGAATACTCCCCACTCTCTAACGTTGTTCGTTCTATCATCTGAGTATGGCATACAACGCTGTTCCCCCAACTGCTCAACCTAGAGGTGTATATAAGCTGATGCGGAAGTATAGTGAATTGGGGCAGTATCAAGATGAGGTTCGTTGTTGTCGACACTCAGGGTTTCTGTCTCCCCGACTTCACACCCAAAGAACTAGTAATTTATAATGGTTATCAAACTGTACAGTATGTGTTTAAGCCACCACAACCAATGCGTTTTCTATCTGCTGATGTAATCAAACAAGTCAAGTTTCTGCAGGCCTGTCACCACTGTATCGACTATAATTATGGTACTGTTTATTTAGAAGAATTACCAAATATCCTGATGAAACACATCGTCGAACAACAGGTGGACAGAATCTATGTAAAAGGCGAGAATAAACAGAGATTTCTGACACAGATGCTGCTCACTTGTGGCTACCGTGTGGACGTGATCAATTTAGAAACAAACACTGATTGTCCTGCGTTGGTGCCAGACATTCCTAAGTGCATGCATCACTCACCAGGATACACTAGAAGCTGTATATGCAGCATCAATAATTGTATGCTATTATTTTCGTATGTTGTAAACTTGTTACCGAAATAAAAAGTTGTAAATTATATATATGTTTTTCTAGTAACACCCCCTTAGCAAACCTTAAAACTAGTAAATAAAACACAAGTGTTTATTTTATATATTTGTATTAGCAAACAAGTTTGCGATACATGTGCAGATAAGTGCTATATTTGAAACAAAAATACATCAACATGAATATGGTAAGACATGTAAGAAAGCCAGCTGATATAAACACAAAAATATACTTTGAAGTGAACAGTCGGGTGTTAGTCAACACAAGAGTGGTCCAATCAGGTGACTCGCCCCGACTACCATTATCAAACAGAAACATAACTTTGTAACGTATCACATCAGATGACAGGCTTTTGGCTGACATGTTGTATGTTGCAAGTGGGGTTAGGTCGTCGTTGTGTAGATATGTTGTTGTTGTAAGAGCTGACCATATCATGCAGTCATCGATGTCGAAACAAATTCGTACTTCTGTTACATTGGGTGGCTTATGAATATACAACACATTCTGACACAGTGCTGATAGAACGATGAAACTTGATTTAAAAAGAACCATGGCGAATGTTGTGGATGTCTGTCAATACTTGTTCTTGAGCGTAGTGCAAACACTCCAACATGTAATATTTAAATGCTGGTGTTACAGTGTTGAGTAACGTTTTTATAGTTTGTATGATTTGCGGTACACTGGCATCCCATCTACTCAGATCGTTTAATATTTCCACTATGTTTTCCATAAAACACGTGTAAGTCCAGGTAAATTGAGATTCTTTCAGATAGTTCAGTCTTGCTTTAACCAACACCTCAAGTCTCAGCAGCTGTTCTACACACTCTTCGTTTAAGAATAGATGCATAGATGTGAAACCGTTATCGATACACAAGGCTTTTTCACTTAGCACCTTTGAATAGGTTATGCGGCAGTAATTAAGATGATGCACTATAAAGCTATTTGGCTCGTCTTGTCCTTTAAGATATTTCCTATACAGCTCACGTATGTTGTCTAGGAAATCGTAAAAATCCCATTCTTCCAATGCCAAATATTGGTTTTCTTCATTCAGAGCCAACGGATTGACAAATTTCACAACATTTGTAAAGTTGTTTCTTGCACTGATGCCTGTAATCAATTTCAAGGATCGTCGAACGCTAAAAGTGGTTTCCATCAATAGCCTGTCGTCAGCCTGATACTTGTTAAATAAGACTCGTCGTGTTCGGTGTTCTGTGAAATCGGGGCCATCGTTTTCATCAACGGCATAATCGTTATCGTTGTTATCACTCTCAGACACCGACATATTCATGTTAATACAATCGCAAGACATGTTTACACAAACTCGTTTAAGTTTAGACTGAAGCTTGCTGACCATGTTAAGTAGGTTTTGTTGTTCCCCCACCACAAACGTCTGTTGAATGGTTCTGAGTGGTTTCCTGGTAAATTTTACAAATCTATTGCGATCACTAAATACTTTAACATATTTCGTGCTACACTGCATGATCATCCAGATATTTCTGCCAGACTTTAACAAACTTGTCTACAGCAACACAATCTTTGTTCTCATATCTATCCCATTCAGCATTGGTTGGAAGACTGTCGAAATATTCGTTACAAATTGTATATAACATGTCTGTGGCGTCTGTACGGTGAAGTTTTCGTGTTAGAAAATTAATGGATTTAGTACGTTCAGCATCATCATCATTTAAATTAGAACTGTGCTTTAATATATCGTTTAGATGGTCTGCAACCTTGTGGATGTCATCACAGCTTGAAAACTCAAATTCTTTATTAAACCCTTCTCTCATCGTTTCGAGTGTTTCTTGTTTGAGTTCTTCCTCGCTGGGCGGTTCAATTTCAATGTTCGTTGTTTCGAGTGTGACCTCATCAGCATCATAATAATATTTGTATTGATTTTTTGCTTCTTTAGGTAAATATTTAAAAAATGGTTCACTTAACAGGGCCCCCGGTTGGTGTTGAATGAGTGCCACAGCAAAATATTGTGTTGAACAAAATCCACTTAAATATAAGTCACACAACTCTACCATATGTCTACTTTCATATTCTTCGGCTTCGGACTTACGCCCGTCTCGATAAGCTTGTTTTTGTATCTGTAACACTAACAGTCTAACTTTTGTGGTGTCGTTCTCACTATTCATTCTAGTTTCCATCTGTATACCACGGGCTGTTGTATAAACTAAATAGCCTCTGTGTGGACGGTTTGTTTATCGTAATAACGTATGTATTGATGTTTTGCTTCTTCGGGTAAATACTTGAAAAACGGTTCACTTAACTGAGCTCCTGTACAGTATCGAATGAGTGCCAAAGCAAAAAATTGTGTAGAGCAGAACCCACTTAAATATATGTCACACAACTCGACTATATGTCCGGCTTCATAATTTTCTCCTTCAGAATCGCGTTCGTCGATAAAGGCTTCTTCTTGTATCTTTAACACCAACTGTTTTAATTCAAATTCACAGTCTTCTTCAAACAATCTATTTTTGTGTCCATACCATAAGACACTGTTAAACGACATGGTACAACAACAACTAATAATATAACCGAACTTACTCACTTATTTATATATTAGGCTAAAATACATGGATGATGTCATCCTCTCGGTTTGTACTAGACAAGCTCAAACACGAATAATGGGGTGATTGAACAGATATAACACAAGGTCATCAACTGACAGGTTGTTTACCTTTAAGAGGGCCTCTCTCTTGCGTATATTGAACAGATACACAGACAAGTTCAAACACGAATAATGGGGTGATGTCATTCAACGTAAATTACAACAGAACAGGTGTGTGGATGATGTCATACTTTTAACGACTGTATTCTAGACAAGTCCAAACACGAATACCGTTTGCTCATCAAGGGGCCCCTACAACAGTGTTATTTAACTCATATATTGAACTGCTGTTCAGTGTGCTCTAGACAGTCTTAAACAGAACAGTGGTCTTGTTGAGAAGGAATAAAAACACATACACATGCTGGTAAATATTTTTATTTTCATACATTAATATGTTAAGCTAAGTGTCTGCTGTTTGATCTGTTAAACACATATTTTGTACAAGTTAAACACTATATATAATCATTATAGTCTTCAATATTTGCTGGTTGTTGGTGGTCACTGTTATCCTTTGTATAGCTGAGAATCTTTTGTAATAGCAGACTGAGTTGCTCATATAGACTGCGGGTAGGGCATTGAATACCAAACATAGATAAATCTTTACGGCCTATTGTAACGACCTGATTGGTAAACTCATCAAATTCGTAATATTTATTTTTACGAAATATGTATATCCGTCCATTGGTGTACCGGAATGCACCATCAATGTTAGCTGGAAATTCTGGAGAAAATTTGTCTATATAACCTGCTTCTAGTCTATAGAAATTAGCTCCCTTCTCACCGATGATTTCATACATGTTGTCCGAATGAAATATAATGGTTTTTCCTGTATATGTGTTTACCATTGCATTTATCCGGTCAAACCTCAAAGTATTCAGATATGTGAGATTATTGAAGGGGGCTACAAATGTAGCTTGTATGCTAGGAAACGCAACAATGCTTAATGTTTCGTCATTTGTAAACATGACCACTTCACCACCAGGTCTCTGATATATATGTTTAATTTCTTTTAAATTTTTCAAATGTGGCAACCAATCTGTCACAAGTTTTGCCTCCGGATAGGGCCCCTTCATATTGTTCAACGGGACAACCCACACCCATTTCTTATAAAACAGATACATGTTGTGGTTTATAATGACTAACGGTTTGATCTTGTCTATATAATTACACAAGTCCATAGTGTTTTTGGTTTCAGATTTTACAGCGACAGCCTTTGGTTTTATCGAAGGTTTCGTTGTAGTCTTTGTTGTAGTCTTTGTTGTAGTCTTTGTTGTAGTCTTTGATGTCTTGGTTGATGTAGGCTGTGTTGTTGTTGTTGTTGTTGTTGATGTTGTTGTTATTGCTGTTGTAGAGCGTTGCCCATACAGTTCCTGCATTCGTTGAATATCTTCGTCAGATATACCGGCCCCAGCATGTGGATACATAAGAGAGTTTTTATTGTTGGAGTGTTTGAGTCCTAAACCGTGTCCCAGTTCGTGTAGAATAACCATATAGTATGATGAGCCATTTGATGCGTGTAGTTGAAGGTTCCACGTGAGATTATTGCTTATGTGGATCTCTATGGGTGTATTGGCAACATTTGGAAAATAAGCGTGTCCTAAAACATCACCACCAATTGGGTATGTACACGGTTTCCCACCTCTCAAGTAAAAATGTTGGTCATCGCAAAAACTTATAAGTATGTCGGCTTCCGCATAGTTGTTTGTTCTCACTAAATTCAAATTAATATGTTGTTCCCATTGTTTGAATGCTTTTTGTGTTAGCAATAGTACTGTAGGATCTGAATAATGTATGTACCATTTCAAAGTTTTCTTTTTCCATATAGGTTTTACTGTTAATAATGAACTCTGTGAAAAATCTTCATCACCACATCGTTTACGTTTCATCAGTTCAATGTCTCTACTAGTCAAATTGTTACTTTCGGGTAAACTGAAAAACGTTTGAAACATGTTTAAAGCCTCTGTGAAAGCTTCTGTCTTCTCTAACATCGTTAGCTGGTCATTGTTAGTGATATTACTGCTTAAATAACCATATTTGATGAGATAATCGTTGGCCAGTTGTCTGTCTGTTTCACTTACATCCTCTCCACAGGAGGCACTTAGACAAAGAACACAGATACTCAAGAGTAGCTTGAACATGACTGCTCTCCACGTTAACCAGCGTTATACTGTTCAACTCTCGCTCTAGCTGTTGTTAAATAGTCGTATGTCTGTCGGTGTGTTATTACATACATCTGTCTGTCAGTCTAAGCAAAGCCTTCGTGTTGGCATGACCTATGCGAGTGTGTGTGTGTGTGTTATATCCTTTCAAACAACGTGTACAAGCTTCAACAAGATTCTATATGATACTTGTTGACAATCAATGGTCTGTCTGTCTGTTTTTGTTGTGTGTTACCAGTGTTACTCACTCTAGCTGTTGTTAAACAGCTGTGTTATTACACATGCATCTGTCAGTTTAGGCAAAGACATCGAACTGTCATGACGTGTGTTATATCCTTTCAAACAACATATACAAGCTTTAACAATGGCAATCAGTTGTCTGTCTGTATCCTCAACACAGAAGACACCTGTTCAGTAGTGTGTGTATTAAGCTGTGAAAGAAGGCTGACGTCTCTTGTTGTATGTAAGTACAATCTTGTATTATCTCTGTTTGCATTCAAATAACAAATACATAACCTTAACAAACAATCATATGACTGGTAATCAACACGTGTGTGAACATAACCTTAATAAACAAATACAAACATAACCTTAATAAACAAATACAAACATAACCTTAATAAACAATCAAAATGGCTTGGTAATCAGTCTGTATACGAACACCTAACCTTAATAAACAAATACATACATAACCTTAATAAACAAACAGATGACACGTGAGCGAACATAACCTTAATAAACAAATACATAACCTTAATAAACAATCAGACAAACACACATGGAGAGCTAACCTGACTTGTAGATATCTATGGACACACAGGTCAGACATCTTGGAACGCTTGTGACGTCATCTCAGGTTAGTTCCATAGAGAGAACCCCCGGAGTTGCAACTGTCTATGACAGGTCAGCCATCTTGGAATGCTTGTGACGTCATCTCAGGTTAGTTCCATAGAGAGAACCCGGCTTGCGACTGTCTATGACAGGTCAGCCATCTTGGAATGCTTGTGACGTCATCTGACAGGTTAGGTGACATTTGACGTTGACACATGTCAGGTCAGGTGACAGCTGACGTTGACAGCTGTCAGGTTAGCTGACAGCTGACAGCTGACAGCTGTCAGGTCAGTGACATTTGACACCTGTCAAATCTGACAGGTCAGCTGTCAACTGTCACAGGTCAGCGCAGGTCAGCGCATGCGCATGACGTCACGCGCATGCGCAGTAAAAAGTGGAGGGGATGGGCCCAGGTGTCTCCCTATCTACTTGTAAACCTTATTCTTATGCCGATAATATTAAATTTTGCTACTCATTTCCTAGGCAGGAATTGGGCAACGCAATGGAATACGTCAATTCTGACTTGCAAAATTTTGCAAAATATGCGGAAGCTCACGGCTTGAAAATAAACGGCCCAAAGTGTTCAGTCTTGTTTTTTGGTCCACAAGTAAATAGGTTAATTCCTCAGCCAAAAATCAATATTTGTGGCGCGATGGTTGCCACTATGCAGAGTTGTAAGAACCTAGGTATTACACTAGATATAAAGTTGCGCTTTACTGCTTACGTAAATGAATGTATAAAGAGGGGTTTTGCGGGTCTGAAGTTATTATATCCGCAAAGGCATATTCTTACGTGGGAAATGAAAACTGTTTTATGCAAGGCATTTGTACTATCGCATTTCAATCATTGCGACATGGTCTATGGTCCACGCCTGACTCGGGCTGATGCGAGCAGAATTGAACGTGTTCAAAGGTGCTGTATGTGGTACATCTGTGGCATCGGAAAATATGATAGCGTGACTTACAAGCTAAAAGAAATGGAATGGCTAACGATGTTCAATAGGCGAAAGGTACACATGATCTCTCTTTTTGGTTCTATTTTGGATCTTGGGGCGCCGCAGTACCTCTATCAGAAAGTGCGATACAGGTCAGATGTACATAATTTAAATATTCGAAGTAAGGGTGGATTATCTCCACCTGTGCATAATTCTGCGATATTTGAGAGGTCCTTTACCTACAGAATCTATATAGAGTTCCACAAATTACCTGATAAGTTAAAATTTTGTAGGTCTCTGGGGCGCTTTAAGAGGGAAGTTAAATCATATCTAAAAGATCTACAATTCAAACAAAATATGCGAAGCTGTAGGTGTGGGTGAGGGGGGTGAATGTTGCTGGTAATATGGGAGATGGACGATGAACGGATGTTTATAATTAACTAACACCCTGCGCCCTTTAAATTGAAATATTGTAACGGATTTTCGACACGGGACGGTCTTGACCCCCATCTGTGGTGACATACTACTTCTGTTTGTTAATTGAACACGGATCACCGAGTCCAGTTTGGACGGAAATAGCTTTAAATCAGCACTTTAACAAATCATGATATCAGGTGAAACAAAATCTCATTAAAGATCACTTCTTGATAATACGGTTAGAAAATATAACAGCTTAGTGATAAGGGTAGGTCGTGGACTTTTACAAATTCAAAGAAGTTTTCTTTTTGATGATTGACTTAAAACTACTAAGAATAAACCAACGAAAATTGTACTTTAATAAAATGCACGATATAACATCCAAATCCTTTAATATTATAAATTCTCCTTTAGCAACATGCCACTGAGAAATTATGGGAGAATACGCCATATAAATAAACAAAAATATTTTTTACTGGCATTGGAGTTGGGTTCTAGGGGTCGTAACTCACTATTATATTAACAATCTCAAAGGGCGATTTTTTTCTATGAAAATTCGCTTATAATTATTAAGTAACTAGTAAGAATGCTAAATTAATAAAAAAACTTGTTTTTATGTTTTAGGTGAGGGTATTCCCCGAAAGAGAGAAATATGAGACCACAATTGCTCGAGAATCATGGCCAATCTACAACGAAGAATTTATCTTCAATCTTCACTCGCCAACAAGACACATCGAAGATTATTTCAAAGGCAAATTTGTATCTCTCACAGTTTATGCGGTGATGGAAGAAGAAAACGGAATGAGAACTAACCAATCTAGGGGGCTACTCAAGAGATTTCTATCGTTTACAGAAACAGACGAAGTGACTTTAAGAAAAAATACGAACAGAAGCCAGTTTTCTAGGAGAAGCAGCAGATCTGCCCTAGGAAGCAGAAGAACAATTGGTGCAGCTACTTACGACTTAGGAAAAAGTGTTTTTACGCAAAAGTTACCAAATGATGTGATAGTTACTCCCGATATTTGGAGACACATCAGAGAGATATCAAGCGGAATGGTAACAGAACCGGTGAGTAGTATTTATATATCTTTTCATAATAATGAGAAATGTTTCTATTTCCAAGTATTAGCGAATTTTCATTAAGAAAAATATGTGACCAGGCCTGGAGACATTGTACAAAATACATTTACACACACATAAACAGCAGCCTCGAATCGGCGTACTTACATAGTAATTTTTTTAAAAACATCGTTAGATTATTTAAAAAAGGCCGAAGTAATTCTTAAATACTGCATGCTCAACCTCGTATTGAATTATCTCTGACGTGAATGACAGTTGACATCAGATACTTCAGAGAATAAGAAGGGGTCTTCCATTGACTCAGTTAGGCTTAGTGAGACATCTGAAAATATGTCATGTTTGAAGGATGGAGTATTTTTGGCAGATTTTTTGTTATATCCGCCCAACCTGCCATTGGACAGATGCATTTAAAAATGGCACGTGAGTGTCACTTCATGTTAATATAATAACTCAATTTCCCGATGAGATTATTGACCTTGTTGACATGTTGGAAATTTGGGAAGGGTGAGCAAGAACAGCACGAGCAATCCAATTGCCGTTGAGTTGTTAAAAATGACACAGAAGTCACTTCATGTTACCAGAGCAACTTGAAAGCTTGAAGGGCTATGGACTGGAATTTTTTTTGTGGTTTTAAGTTAGTTGATCAGATCCGGTTCTGACCTTTCGGTAAGCATTAGAAGAAGCCTTGACGTAACATTCAGAATGGTTTTCTCACCAACCACCTTCCAACGGAAGGATGCACGCACGAGAGACAAAACGTTAACCTTATGTTATCCTATGAGATATATATATATATATATATATATATATATATATATATATATATATATATATATATATATATATATATATATCACACCAATAACTTAAAAAATAATCGGCCCATTTGAATTAAATTTGATAAGTCCCTTCCTTTTGCAAGTGGCTTGGATAAGTTTGTCAGCCAGGAAAAGCGACCTGGTTTTTCTCAGAAAATGTTGTGTTTCCTGTCGAAACATGTTTATATCTCAGGAAATAACAAAGTTATGACAACCGGAATGCAGGTTTATATCATAAAACCATAAATCATGTACCAAAATTTAGGTCTGTTAGTTAAAAGGCAAAAAACAGTTATAGGCACTAAAAAATTGGGATTTTCCTCTTAAAACATCAAAGTCGCGATTTGAAACGTCAAAATTGCAAAATTTACGCAAAGACTCTGTAACGAATATAGGTTACGTAGAAAAAATATAGCAAGAAGAGTGTTTTACAAAGCCTTGCAGCTTCAACCGCTATTGTCCTTCATTTTACTAAAATATTTCCAGAAAATTCATTTCAAATAAACCCTTTCTCTAATGCTTTGGCAGTAGTTTTAGTTATAGAGTTTATAGTTAATTGGTCTATAATTTCTAGCAAATATCCGCAAAAAAATTCACCAATGAGGAGACCGCCACTTTTAAATTTTGAAAAGATTGCTTCAAATGAGCGCTGTCTAGGCACCCTAGAACCTATATCTACGGTTAGTTTTAATTTTTATCTATTTTCATATATACGGGGTGACGAATTTTTACGGTAAAGCTCAACATATACGTTATTTTGCAAGATACAAGAAAAACTTGTATACCTACGTTAATTATAAAATGTCTTGAGCTGCATCTTATAAAATTATTTTTACAAACACTGGTGGCCTATTATAAGTCGTTGGTCATACAAATTTTTACACGCCTTATATTATGCCATTTTTGCATTTTGCATCGAAATATAACGTATGTTTGTAAGAAAACAAATTCGGGACGCAGAAAGTGCGTTATGGTAGTTGATGAAGTAATTCAAATTTCAATAGTTCAATTTGCTATTAACTTAAGGTTCGTTTGCCAGGAAACTAGTTTTTTCGGGAACATTTTAAGTTTATTCTCGGAAAATGTTTTTTCCAAAAACAAAGTTATTTTGATGAAATATGGTACATTGTTCCTACTATATAGGTTATACTGGTAACTAGATTTGATGCCTTCTTTCATAAAAATCTATATTTGCTATTAAAAAAATGCAGAACAAAATTGTTTTCAGATTCTGGTAAAATAATTGTTTGTAACTTTTCATGATTTTTTTAAAAGTTTTGGCGAAAAACTTTTTCTGAATAATTATAGGTGAGTAAATAGCATGAAGCAGTTTGTTGGCTAGGAAAATCGGACCAGTTTTTTTAGGAACATTTAACGTTTATTTTTACAAGATGTTTGTACTTTTTCAAACAATAAATTTATTTTGATTGTTGACATTGTTTTTGCTATATAAATTATACTGATAACCAAATTTGATGCCTGCTTTTATTAAAAAATACACATTTTTACAAAATATGCTGTCTATCTGTTTTTCTATCTATTTATCTATTATTATATATTACCCATTGTTTTTATTTTTTATAGAGAGAAGGCACAAAAGGCAGCGTAGAGGTCACTTTAACTTATGGCATCAGTGAGGATGGTACTAACGATGTTGTGGAAATTAGTGTAACGAAATTTAGATGCAGTATGCAAACGATGAGAGACCACGAAAAATTAGGAGGTAATAATTTTTTATCTCTGCACTTATATGTAAAACTAATTAATTCAACATGCCAAAAAGCCTATTTAATATTATAATTGCGATATACTTTGTAAAACTCATTTCTGTCTATGTTCTTCACTTAAATATACAGTAAGTGGAAACGCATTTAAAAGCAGCTATCATACGGTTAGAAAAAATGCCAGAGGAAACTGAAACCTTAACAACTTTTTTTTAAAATTGTCACCATGAAGAGTGACTGGACAAATTTGACTTAGCAGAGCCTTATCGTAGCGAATTCTCATACGCATTTTCTAGAATGCTAATAGGAAATTTTTTATTGCCCTAGAAGTTTCAGTACGCGGTAAGTGTCACTATAAAGAGGACTTGTAGACAAAAATAAATTTATCAAAATAACTCTCTCGTTTCAGGAGATAAAATTACAATCGAAAATTTAAATTTCCAAGAAAGGGGAATCTATGAAATCAGTTTGTTCATTTAAAACACGATAGTTATTAACGTGTATGTGCCTTTTTATCTTCAAAGCCTCTATACTTTCGCTTCCATTTGGGAGCCATCTTTAAGAGTAGAGAAAAACAAAAGTTACTAGCTTAACAAATAAATACGCAAACAAGAAGGATGTTACGTATCCCATCCGAATAAACGAAAGGCATTAAAAAAAATAATTGTGACTATGTGGTGTGCTATGATAGACATTTATTTACTTCACCCTTTCATTTAGATACCCGCCTTACAGAAGACCTGTACCCTATTTATATACAAAAAAGGTATACAAGGACTGCTATAGAATGGCCCTCTAAGTGTCAGACTGCAAATGTATTATCAGCAAGACGGAGCTCCTGCGCATTTCTATCACCAGGTTAGCTAATCTTTGACTGCAAGATTTACAGTGCGTTTGATTTGTTGGAGAAATATATTAGTACGCCCCTGTCTCCATAATTTCATTCGGTTGCACTATCCTTTAAGTTTCTACATGGAAGTAGTTATTTCTGGATTTCACAATCCTTTCCAATTTGCTGGTAATCTTTGCCCTCTAGACGCCTGTATCGCATTAGGTTTACACGTGAACTATGCCATACAAAGAATACTTATATACCGTTAAGTCCTTTATTGTAAATAGCTTTAGCTGTCTTTGACGCACTCTTAAGATGCACCCAGTGGATTTCTTCACTAGGAATAATGCTTCTACCTAGTTGGTCATTCTGTATTACTGACATTATGTTATGTCAACTACGTCACCTAGCGTTACGCGAAAGCTCGATAAAAGCAAGCCTTTCGCAAGGTACAAGTCAGTTCTACGCCAGATCTCATCTTTTTCGCTCCTTAGAACCCCAAGTTCAGTTAAAAAACATACAATGCATACTGTTACTGACCAAGATGTCGCGAAAACTCAACTCCGAATAAGTGAAACTGAAATAGTATTGCATGAATTTCAAGAGATTGAAACCGAAATCAAAAGCATCATTGACGACGATGTCGCGGATGAACAGTAGCAACAACGTGACACTTGCTAACTCAAAAATTTCTAATAATATTAAGCTTCCATCAATCGACTTGCCAAATTTCATGGCGATTATCACCACTGGTTAGAATTTAAAGACACATTTTCTTCTTTAATCCACAAAAATTCTCCAATTTCACCAATTCAAAAGTTCCATTATTTGAGAGCGTCACTGTCAGGGAGTGCCGCTCAAAACATTCATACCCTACAATTTACAGATAAAAACGATGACGTAGCTTGGACGAACTTAGTTAAGCGTTACAATAACAATTGACTTCTGATACACAATTATGTTAAAAGTCTCTTTGTAATTGCGAACACCAAAAAGGATACCTATTACAATTTGAGCCAACTTTTAGATAAAGTGAAAAAACATTTGCAACTTTTAGAGGCACTAAACGCAATCACAAAGCATCAAGACACTTTAATTATCTACGTTGCCCATGTCAGAACTTTACACTGACCCAGACGAGGAATCAAAGTGAACAATTATTAATTTTGTGAAATGTTAATTCATATTTACGTTTAACCCTGTCTGTTATTTAAATAAGATTATTAAAAGTCTTAAGACTTTCGAGGCCGCCAGGAATGTACAGATGATTCTGGTCATATTATTTAGTAGGCTCTGGGCAACCAGGCAACGGTCAAATTGATAGGTGTCAAAATGAATAACATTTTTAGAGAATAAAACAAAACATTCAAGTTTTATATCGATTATCATTTATAGCTGTAAAATAGTACACTTATTGTATCATTTTTATCTGTGTTAGGTTAGCCAAGTACTTACATCAAAATGATCCTCACAGCAACGCCTAGTACTGGAAATACTTGACAAAGGATCTCTTCTCATCAGTATACACCATCTTCTTCGTATAGCTTTGTGTCTGGAAACTTGCAATGATAGTTTTTGAGGAGGTTTTACGGAGGTACCTTTGCACATAGGCACAATGCAATGCTTGTAACAAGTGGACGCCTCCTGTTTTTCCATTGAAAATTGATGCTATTATCAAATTAACGAAGTAAAGTCGATGAAAACGTAAAATAAATACTTTTAAACAGTTCACACACCCACAAAACCGCTAACATCTACTGTTTATCCTATAGGTTTGGCGTACCATTTGCCAGGCAACCATGTCTTTTGGAACCAGTGACATCACGTTGTCGTTTCTGCATGTGCAATGCTGTATGCATTAGCTTCGAGATATTTATTGAACAATCTTTATTACGCACTTGTGATATATCAAATTGTTTCTTTTATTGCGTACAATAAGATAAAAAATATAAAAAAATTCTGCGGATCCCCATTGATTTTCAAGTATAAAACTCTAACAAATTGATAATTTTTTGTTTTTTCAAATTATCAAGATATGTCGCAATAATTTTCAAGTGAGGCTAAAATTGTACCACTAGTTTGCAAGTTAGCAAGTCTATAACTCCAACAGTTTTTTCATATCTTGTATAAAGTAATGTAGTATAAACTATTATTCTTTTTCAGGTCAGATGTACATAAAAATCAAAGCTTTTGAACACGACGACGTAGTTCAGAAAATGAAGAGCGATAAGTTCGATCCGACGATAAGTTTAAAACTGGAAGCCAACACAGCCACTTTGAGAGCTACTGTAAACAAATACTCAATGAAACAGATGAAGATATTGATAAGACTGATGAACAGAACCATTGTCGGCAAAAAGACGCTACTCGGAAACATAGAGATCAACAGTGACTGTGATATGTGGAAGAAAATTGTCCAAACGCCATCTTGTCCGGTGACGAAGATGATTGCTTTCGAATAGCTTAATTTTTAATGAAAAATAATTTTATATGTGTTATCGCTTGTGATCATTTAGTTTATAACTAACATTAATTTAAAATTTTATGTATTGTTATTCTCATTATAATAAAATATAGATTGATCTACTTTTTATGAGAAACATTTGTATTTATTGTTGCTGGATGATGCTTCCAAAACGTTCTAAATAAAATTTAAATTAGTTAATTCCAAGTATAACGGTTACTTATTACAACTCACCCAGTGATTGACCGATATTAAAAACAATACCAATAGCTCAAAAATTGCACCAGCAAAAAATTCGTGGTAATCGCGCCACTAATATCATCAAACGCCGGTCGGTATTTTTCCACCCCGCTGTTGATGATGTCCCTTGCGCAACACACGTGTCGGCCTGCGACGCGGCTTCTGTCTCCCATAGACCTTCCCTTATTAGTTAGAGAGAGAGAGAGTAAGATATAAATGTGCACTCTGCTGTTCACAAACGTCGCGTCTTTGTTGTTTTGTATGTGTCAAACTGCCATTTGCTATTCTTCTAAATTCAAAAATATAGTTTATTTTGATAGCTGTATTGTTCCTCACGCCCTTATGGTAACAAAACTTACAGGCTTTAGCTTGTCGCAATTCATTTGCCGCGTGTTCCAACAGGTTTTACTAAAACACTATGTTCTTTCCTTTTAAAATAACAACTTATAAACAAAATGTATTGATAGAGAATTTTCATAAACTTAGTTAACGATATTTTCATTACAGAACTGAATTTTATGAACTTATTAACGTAATTCGATAAGAACTTAATTTAATTCTGCTAAAAATTCAGTTGATTCAATTGGTACAGCTCTGAAAGTGGAGAGTTGCCATATGTAGATTAGATTTAGATTAGATTTTATTGTGAGTGGGCTATTCCAGTCCCTCCACCGCGACCTTAGGTCTATTGCGGCTCACGTCTAATTATTTATATTTCAACCATCAATTCCAGCTCCCTGAGGGAGTCGATCTTTTTTTGAGGGTGAAAGTTTGTTTGGCATGTGCACTGCCATCTGAGTGAAGTCGCTTGCCCGTTTCGAAGCTCAAAGAGAGAATACCTCTCTCTGAGTTCGTCTGAGCCCTACATCCATCAGTGTTTGCCTCGAGGAGGTATCATGAAGTCCCGTTCTCGAGCAGCATCCAATCTCCAGTTTTAATCCACCCCTAGAGATCACAGCTCCTCTCAGGCTCGTCTAAACCTGACACCTAACAGTGTTAAGACTCAAGGCAACATCCCACCGAGTCCCGCTCCCGAGCATCACCCCAGCGAGGCCGTCCGTCCGTTTCGTAGCACACAGTATGGGCTCCAAACTCCGGGTGTCTACCACTCATCAGAGATCAGAGCCCCCCAGGACGTCTGTACACACGACACATGCCAGGGCTCAATCCAGGGCGGTATCATCTGGAACCCCGCTCCCGAGTAACAACCAAGCGAGGCCAACTGTCAGTCTCTGAGGCCACAGTGGAGGCGTCAAACTCCGGGTGCATATCACTCCCCAGAGATATTCGCCTCCCTCTAGCCTCACCTGCACCAGACCCCCGCCAGTGTTTCATTGGCTCGAGGCGGTATCATGAAGTCCCGCCCTCGAGCAGCATCCAGGCGGGGTCGTATCGATACTCACAGAGTAGGCCCAAGTCTCCAGGTGCAATCCACTCCTAGAGACCCCAGCCACCTCCGGGTTCGTCCAGGCTCAACACCCGCTAGCGTTAGCTTGAATTTCACCCAACAAATCGAGCTTCTGACAGGAGACGACACCTGCGAGGTGAAACTTTGTTTGACAGATGTACTACCATCTGAGCGAAGTCACTTGCCCGTCTCAAAATTCAAAGAGAGATAACCTCTCTCCGAGTTCGTCTGGACCAGACATCCGTCAGTGTTTGACTCGGGACAGTATCATGAAGTTCTGCACCCGAGCAGCATCCAAGTGAGGTCGTTTGTCCGTTTCGAAGCTCACAGAAGAGACCTCAACCCTTAGTTGTATTCCACCCCTAAAGATCTCAGCTCTCCTCCGGGTTCGTCTAGACCCAACACCCACCAGTGCTAGACTCAGGGCGACCTCCCATCGAGCCCCTCTCCCGAGCATCGCACAAGCAAGGCCGTCCATCCGTTCCGAAGCACACAGTGGGAGCCTCAAACTCTGGGTGTTTACCACTCATCAGAGTTGTCAACCCCCTCCGGGTCGTCTAGACACACGACACCCGCCAGCCCTCAACACAAGGCGGCACCCATCCGGAACCCCGCTCCCGAGTAACAACTGTGCGAGGTCAATTGTCCATTTCTAAGCCCAGAGTGGAGGCCTCAAAATCCGGGTGTACATCACTCCCCAGAGATATCCGCCTCCTTCCAGGCCCACCTGGACAAGACTTCCGCCAGTGTTTAATTCCAATTAGTCGCCTTTTACGACAGGCAGGAGTTACCTTGGGCTTATTCTTTTAATTAGTCCCCGGACCCACAGGGTAACTATAAAAAGATTTTCCATGAAAAGCGAATCCATCAAATCAGTTACTCTAGTTAAAGAAAGGTAGCTATTGTTAAAGGAACAAATTTTGGGGTTTTCCTCTTAAAACATCAAAGTCTCGATTTTAAACGTCAAAATTGGCAATATTTAGGCAAAGAACCTGTAACGAAAACGGGTTACCTAGAAAAAATATAGCAAGAAGAGTGGTTTACAAACTCTTATGTGTCAGTTTCAACTGTCATTGTCTTTCATTTAACTAAAATATTTCAAGAAACTTCATTTCAAATAGACCCTTTCTCTAATCCTTAGAAAAAATTCACTATTGAGGAGATCACTACTTTTAAATTTTGAATAGATTTCCTCAAATGAGCGCGAATTAGGTCCAATAGGACCCATATCTAGGGTCAGTTTCAGTTTAGTAATTGCGTTATGGTAGCGAACCTTCATAAAATGCTTCAAACTTCAATAGCTCAATTTGCTATTAACCTAAGGTTCATTGGGCGTGGACCCCCCCCCCCCCCTAAATCACTTATTGGCTTAAAGGAGATCCACCTATCACGGGCAATGATAGTTCTTTAGATCACAGGACAAAGATTGAAGATGTATGCCTCTTTTATCAAAGCTATCATCCACATTCTCCCCAGAAATTCCTACGTTAGTACCTCTGCTTACTACATTTAATCAGATAATCTGCTTAGTCAAGAAGAAATACACACCTTTAGTGTGAAGTTACCGACTTGTCGACAGTTCTAAGACAGAATCTAAGCTCCGAAGTGTGCTACCAGCACACATAATTTCGCAGACATATTTAAAAAGCTGGTACACACCCACCTGTAGCACTACAAAGAAATTTATGATGTTTTAGGGACGCGTGGGCTTCATGAACTGTTTCGTAAAAAAAAAAACGATCCAGAACAAAATAATTTTTTCTCTACTCTCATCTGATTAGATTTTGCATCGCAGGCAAAGTAGAATACATTCGTTGTGTTTTTACGAACGGATCAAATTCATTTTATCGCATATGGTTCTATTACTTATCTCGCAAATAACCATATCTATTGAAGCGGGACCTAAAAAATATATAGGTATCAGTTATTTTACAAACAATAGCTTTAAACAATAAAGCAAACGATATTTAGGTATTTAAACACAATGATAAGGAAATATCTATCGTTTATTTGTTCAAGATTTGATTTTATAGAAACGTCGAAATTTTGTCAATAAAAATTCGATACCAAAGAATCTAGAGGAAATAAAACTTATCTCAACTTATTTAAAAGTGAACATGTTGTTTTCAGATACCTTAGACCTTAGAAATAAAACAAACCGCAATTTGATATCGCTTCTAGTTTCCAAGTTATAACGATTTTTCTGAAAACTTCAAAAATTGCCAGTATTACAAATGTAAGTGTACTAATTTTATGAAGTATTTTTCAGGCTTGATATTATTTTATTCCAACTTATTCAGTTCCTTTTGAGATAAAAACATCACAATGCCACATTAAATCAAGATATTTGTGACGAAAACGCTTCATTCAAAAAATGGGCAGTTATAAAATCGTTCTCAATCTCCTTCATAAAAAACAATTTGCTTGAGCTTGAAAAAATATCTTATACGATTTCGATGTTTAACAGCCCTCAAATTACTAGGTGGTAAAGTTTTAATCAAAGACAAAACATTTTTGTCAAAAAAGTTGAAAAATTGCAAAAAAATGAAAGTTACCTGAACGCGAGAAAACTCTAATAACATATGTAGTACCTTCGTAAATAAAAAACCAAATAAACTCCGTGCCAATATCTTGTGTATTTTTTAAATTACAATGATTTATCTCCAAAAGTAAAAAAAAAAGTTACAAGAAAAAGACTCCAACTTTGCACCTGTGATTGATATCAAAGTATAGCATAGTTTTTATTCCTTTTCTTTTGCTGATCGGTTCCAGTTGTAATTTTAACACAAACTGACGTTTGTAGTTTAAAATAATCAACGAAAACATCTCGTCGCCTCAGTCAGCAATTATAATAACGGTTTTGGTCTGCTCTATTTAAATATTGGTAAAATAATGATAGACGAATAACCTAGAAGTGATAATGGGCGAAGGACCTTACAAAGGTTCATGTAGTTCTTACCTATTGGATTATATACAACTGTAATTAGGATGAGTCTTAGATATAATATATAACAAAGAGAGGGTTGTGCATGATAGCCGTATTGAGATGTAAAAATAACCTAGAGTAATTTAGAGAAGGGACGTATTTAGTAATGATAGACGCATTGATCAGAACAAGTCGAAATAATTACGTACCTTGGAAGTATTATCACAGATTATGGTAAATGTAGCAGAGATCTGAAGTGAAGGATCGCAATGGCAAAGCAAGCATTCAACAAGCAAAGTACTCTTCTTACGTATAAACATTTTAATTAGGACATGAGGAAACCGTTCATCAAGTCGTAAGTGTGTAGTATGGTAGTGTATGGGACGGAAATTTGGGCTATAACTTAGCAAGACATGAACTCAATAGAAGCTTTTTTAATGTAAATATGGAGAAAAATTACAAAGACATGGTACACCGATGGAAAGACGATGTGTGTTAGGAGAGGGAAGAGAAGAAAGATGCCTGCAAAATTTATTGGTTATATTCTGAGACATAATAACTTTCTGAAAAGATTATTTGAAGGACATATACCTGTAAAAAATAAAAGAGGTAGATGAAGGAAAATTTTTCTCTGGAAAGCCTGACACAACTGATGAAGTGTGGAAGTTACAATGAAATGAAGAGAGCTCCTGGAATGATTTTTTTAATATCTAACCAACACACCACGAGGGCTTACAGCCTAAATACTATCGTACCGTGGGTGTCGACAAGGAGGAAAGAGGCAACTTGTTAATTCCAGATTTGAAGGTTTGGAGGTTCGTAGGAGAAGGAAAAACATGTGCCGGCCAGGAATTCCACAACTTGAAAGACCTCGGGACAAAAGAGCGGGCATAACAAGATGTTCTATGTCTGGTGACCTGGACAGTAAAAGGGTGCATTCGCTCTGTCCCCCTGGTAGATCTGTTGGGGACAGCAGGTGGAGAAACTATGGAAGAAAGCTCCTCTGAGCAGTGCCCGTGCAGATATCTATAAAAGAGAGAGAGAGAGAGGTCACCAAGGGCACGTCGGTGGGCAAGGGATGACAGCATTTGGGTGAGGGTAGGGTCACCGATGAGACGTATAGCTCTCTTCTGAATGGAGTCCGGGTTAGCGAGTGTAGAAGCGTCAGCGACACCCCAGATGTGGGTGCAGTATTCGAGGTTTGGTCTTATTTGTGAAGTATATAAGGTAGAGATTAGCTGGTGAAAAGTATTTGCGAGCCCGGAACAGGAAACCTCATTTCTTAGCAACCACTTCTGCAACTGGTGCCAATTGAGATTTCGATCCACAGAAATGCCAACAAGTGAAAAGGACTCATTACTTGAATAACTTGGTTGTTCAGTGTGATGGGTATAGGGCTGGTGTATCTCTTATGAGATAGAAAGCAAGACTGAGACTTGCTGCAGTTGAGTTGTACAAGATTTCTACTTCCCCAGTCTAATATTTTTTGGAGATCCACAGAGACAGAACCCTCAATGAGTCAGCGATCCTCATCTAATTGGGCTAAAGAGACAGGCTTAGAATATTGTATATTTGAGTGGAGGGTGCTGTCATTCGCGTAACTGTGAACTGGGTTGGATGTTGGATGTGCTAGAGAGTAGGTCATTGATGTGGAGAAGAAATAAAGTAGGGGCTAAAGCTGAACCTTAAGGGACTCCTGCATTAATTGGACATCGAAATTTATCAGCGTAGTTATTTATAAGTACAAAAACATGTTCCTTGGATCGACTATTAAAACTATAGTGTCGAAATCTAGATATATGTAAAATAATTATAATCAGAAAAAATATGCTAGGAAAGATTAAATATAATTTATTATATACAACAAACTAGTAATAAATATAACATATAGTTATGCGGCATATAAACATATATACATTATATAATAACAATAATAGTAGTAATAAATAAAAATAACAGCAACAATAGATTGTGAGATTTACAGGTTATGTTATAAATTACAACTGGGTCGTTTGAACCTCTGTGTTAGGCGCTTCTTCAGTCGGTGTGTGCGGCTCTATTTGGAGTTTTGACACGTTATCATCAAATGCTACTGATTTTCGGCGTTCTCTAGGTACTTCTTCTGCTTCTGGTGGTGTTTCATTTTCTGCCATAGCATCGTCTTTGGCTTTCAGGGTTGGAGAATATCTAATGAAGCCAGTGGGCCTTCTAGAACTAATACTGCTACTTTTTCTCCTGGAATATAAAATTTGAAAGTATTAGAAGTAGGACTGGTAATAGTAATGTTTATTGTAACTAATTTACCACACATTATTTCACAAATAAGCTTTGTACTTGGGTAACATGTTGACAGCACAGGTCGGAAAGTTTGGACCAAAAGCTTACTAAGTGAAGGTTAGAACCTATGATAAGCACTGCTTGGAAAACCCACAGTGCATTTTCGTCAGGTCTTTTTAGTGAATTTTCTTTAAAAAAATTCACCAATGAGGAGATCCTGACTTTTGAATTTTGAAAAAATTTATTCAAATGAGTGCAAACTAGGACCCCATATCCGGTTTCAATTTTTATATGTTTATGTATATAAATATGTATATAAAAAAAAACATATTTGTTATTAAAAACCATTAAATAAAAACTGACGACTCCCCGTTCCGTCAGTTTGCAAAAAAACAAATCACAATGACAAACAGCTAACTGGCGTTGTCAGATTTAACTACGAGAGGGCGTTGGGTTTTAAATACCCTGAAGAATGGGAAGCTTTCTTGGAAGTTTAATTTGGAGCATTTGTTTGCAATAGCAGCGTAACTCTGATATATCTGTCTGACCTTGTCTAAGATTATAGGCACCCATTCAGAGGTAATTTCAGGTTATAACGTAAATTATTTATTTTTTCTTTGGTTATAACTCAGGATTTACTAAACCGATTAAGTTCAAAATTGCTAGATACGGCCACTGATACGATATCTGCGTGCTTGTAAAGTTTTAGTTTCATACCTCCAGTAATTTAAAAGATATTGCGTTAAACACATTTTCTTCTAAAAGTATGCGAGTGTCAAAACGAACTCATCCAAGCTATTAACAAAACGATGGGAATTGACAAATTTGGTTTCGATTGGTGAGTATCTTTTGAGTTATCGGTTGGATATATATATATATATATATATATATATATATATATATATATATATATATATATATATATATATATATATATATATATATATATATATATATATATATATATATATATATATAAACTTCTCAACTGACCTTGGATTTGGGTTCTAGGGGCCCTGATTCGCGCTCATTTGATGAAATTTTTCAAATATCTTACTATCGATACCTCTCTATTAGTGAATTTCATAATGAGAATTCACATTTCAAAATAAACAAAATGAAGAGGAATGTTGAAGTCTTTCTTTATCATCTAGATACAATTTTCACCTTGTAATTGTAAATAAATTTATTTGTTTAAAAAAGTGAAAGACAACACAAAGCTTAAAGGTGAATGCACTCGACTACAAAAGACATATTGATGATCTTTCAGTCTCTTATCATAGCTCCATCAGCACTGCGCCTCAAAAATTGTTTCATTGGTTCTTCTACTCGTGAACTTTAATCTAAAACCTGTTTAAGTAAAACGGGTCAACATTTAGAGTCGAAATAGCTACTTGCCGCACATTTTTACCGAGGCGGTACCACCCCTTACATCAGGGGGCCGGTGAAGTCCCAACTGACGTTTCCGGTTCTGGTGTATGAGTCAGTTTCCCTTATAAACAAAAATGATGATGGCTCCTCCATGTACAAAAGATTCCGGAGATAAAATACCCCCCCCCCCCCCCTCATTCGGATCTCCGGGAGAGGGGTGTGCAGGTGGCGCCGGCATTAAGATTTAACATATCCTTCTCGAATATATGTGGCCTAAATTCTAACCTGAACTCCGTTCAGCATTACCTCCAGGCTAATATGCCCCAACTCCTCTTCCTTACCGAAAATCAAATCAGTGCCAAAACAGTCACTAATCATCTTAATTTCCCGGGGTATAAGCTCCTTACTTCCTTTAGATTGCATGGAGGTGTGTGCGCACACATCCGTAGCAATCTACACTGCACCAGACTCCCCAATTTGGAAGCTGGAAGAAAATATATACTTTGGATGAAACTCTCTCTTTCTCAGGGCTGCAACTAAATTCATCTGTTGCATTTACCGGTCACCTTCTGACAGCAAGTTTGTACCGCTCTTCGGCTACCTTTCTAAAAAAACCAACCATCTGATTTTTGAATATCCTTCCTTCGAGGTCACTATTCTTGGTGACTTCAATGTCCGTAATAAGGAATGGCTAGGATCTTCAAAAACCGATCCACAAGAGAGAGGTGCGGAGGCCTTCGTAGTCAGCAATCCTTTAGCCAATATGGTTCAGCAAGCTACTTACTTTCCCCGCAATCCAACACACAGCTCAAATCCCTTGGATCTTCTTCTTATTACAAAACCTGAATGCTATAAGATATCAGTCACCGCCCAACTTGGTCGCTCATACCACGGCATGGTCGCTGCTTCCTGTGCAATGCAACCCGAGGCCACACAGTCATCACACACACACGTATCGTTTCGCGCTACAACTCCGCGAACTGGGACGAAATGCGGGATTAATTTTCCTCATTTCCATAGGCATCTGTCTGCTTCTCTCATCCTGACCCCTCTGATATCTCACAAAACGTCACCGAAAGCATCCAAGCTGGCATGTAATTATTTATTCCATGTACACAGAAAGCATTTTCAGCCACTCAAAAGCCCTGGTTTTATATATCCTGTGACAAGGCCAGATTTGAAAAGGTCAAAGCTCACAAAACGCTTCTACACAATCCCAATCAAGAAAACCGTCAAGCATTTAACGACGCAAGAAACCGCTATGTGTGCATCATTCTTTCTGAGGCAAAAAACTCGTTTAATAACTACATCAAAAACAAAATCATCTCAAGCTCCAACGGCAGCAAACCCCTCTGGACTCTTGCTAAATCTATTGGTAATAATTTCTGTAAGAGCATGTTCCCACCTCTTGTTTCAGAGGATGAAATTGTTTCTACCGCACTGGGCAAGGATGAGCTTTTGCCTCGTTCGCCGGCAATTCTACTCTCAACCCACCTCCAAATGTTCAACCATCAATAGTCCCCAAGGTCGCGCATAAAATGACGGATATCATTTTCAAAAGTAAAAAGGTACGAAATATGCTCTCCTCTCTTAATACCCAAAAAGCCTCTGGCCTTGACGAGGTCCCAACAATTGTTCTCAAAAAATGCGTACCGGAACTTGCTCCTGTCCTGACTCGTCTGTTTCAGACATCTTACAATAGAGGAATATTTCCTAATAACTGGAAAACTGCTAGAGTACAATCGAGCCCCAAGAAAGGTCCCAAAGCGCTTCCTAGTCGCTATAGGCCTATTTCTCTCCTTTCAGTCGTCTCTAAAGTGATGGAAAAGTATATAAACACCGAATTACTAAAATTTCTTGAAAAACACAGTCTAATCCACGACAGGCAGTATGGATCCTGTCTGCGCAGATCAACTGCCGACCTCATTCCCTTTGTCACACATTCTTGGAACAAGTCTATGGAACTACACGGTGAAACCCAGATTGTCGCTCTAGACATATCCAAAGCATTAGAACAGGTCTGGCACGCAGCGCTGCCTAATAAACTTCCGGCCTATGGCCTACCACCAAAACTCTGTACCTGGACAGAAAAGTTCCTCTCCAACCGGAGTATTTCTGTTATCGTGGATGTACATTCCTCTAAAGTGTATCGCTTTAGCCCCTACTTTGTTTCTTCTCCACATCAATGACCTCCTATCTAGCAAATCCAACCCAGTTCACAGTTACGCGGATGACAGCACCCTCTACTCAAATATACAATATTCTAAGCCTGTCTCTTTAACCCAATTAGATGAGGATAGCAGACTAATGGAGGATTCTGTCTCTGTGAATCTCCAAAAAATATTAGACTGGGGAGATAGAAATTCTGTACAATTCAACTTCACCAAATCTCACTCTTGCTTTCTATCAAGTAAGAGATACACCAGCCCTAGATCCATCACAACGAACAACCAAGTTATTTAAAGTAATGAGCCCTTTTCACTTGTTGACATTTCTGTGGATCGAAATCACAATTGGTTCCAACATGTCACATCAATTGCAGAAGCGGCTGCTAAGAAATTAGGTTTCCTCTTCCTGGCTCTCAAATTCCCTTGACCAGCTAATCTCTATACCGTCAATACCACATCTGGGGTGTCGCTGCCGCTTCTACACTCGCTATCCTGGAGTTCATTCAAATGGGAGCTATACGTCTCATCGGTGACCCTACCCTCACCCAAAGGCTTCTATCCCTTGTCCACCGACGTGCCGTTAGTGACCTCTCTCTCTCTCTCTTTTATAGATATCTCTACGGGCACTGCACAGAGGAGCTTCCTTCCATAGTTTCTCCAACTGCTGCCCCCAACAGATCTACCAGCGAAACAGAGCGAATGCACCCTTTTGCTGTACAGGTTACCAGATATACAACATCTTGTTATGCCCGTTATTTTGTCCCGAGGACTTCCAAGTTGTGTAATTCCTTGCCCGCACATGTTTTTCCTTCTCCTCCGAACCTCCAAACCTCCAAATCCAGAATTAACAAGTTGCCTCTTTCCTCCTTGTCGACACTCACGGTACGAGAGTATTTAGGCTGTAAGCCCTCGTGGTGTGTTGTTGAAATAAAAAATAAAATAAAAAGAATCGACATTCTTTTCTAGAGTATCTAAACTATAGATCATTACTCGGGTTAAATATTTCCGTGTCATACAATTTGTACGCATTTAAAAATATTATAGATGGAATCAAAATACCTAAAAAATATTTGTCTACTTCATCCCAAGCGTAAATACCTAGACGTTGTCTTTCATGCCCCATAAAAATATCTGTCTACTTCTAACAAGTGTAAATTATTTAGGCAAACAAATACTGAAATCATTGGTGACAAGGTAAAAGTTACTAAGTGAAGATTGGAACCTGCGATGAACATTGATAAGTACACTTGAAGAACCCAAATCACCAAAACAAATCTTTTTAAAGACCTGACGAGCGTTTCACTAACAAAGTTAGTGTCATTAGAGGATGAAATAATTTGTTATTCTCTGATGACGTTAATTTTGTTAATAAAAAGTGCGTCAGGTCTTTGAAAAGATGTGTTGTGGTGATTTGGGTTCTCCAAGTGTACGTAACAAGGTACATGATTTGAGGTTTTTAGATAAGTAATAAAGAAAACTTACCCATTCTGTGAAGATGGCTTGGTATTTTTTGAAAAACTTACACCGTTTGATTCAACAGAATCATCATCCATTTCTGCATATTTTCCATTTTTCCTGTAAAAATGAACTCAATTTAAATACAATCGAAGAGGTCAATGGAAGAAGTGGACACGCTAATTTTTTTAAATAAAATTTGTTTTTAATAATTCTCGCCTTGGCTATGAAATTATCTTTTGGGGTGCATCTGTCGAAGTGTTCAGGATCTTCATTTTGCAAAAGGCCTGCTTGCGAGGAATTTTTGAAATATGAAATCGTTTGAATCATGCAGAACAATATTCAAAGTGCATGGTATTCTGACTGTTCCTAGTTTGTATATATTTGAAACTGCACGATTTGTCGGGGAAAACCAGGATATTTTGAGTGAGTTTCGGGTTAATTATAGCTATCCAACTAGATGCGCTCTAGATGAACAGTATACGTTACTACAAGCAACTACTACAATGGTGCATATAAGTGAAGAAGAACTCGCTAAGAATCTTCATATAAGTTGCCTGTCAATTTGAGACGACTAGCACCAAATATATATATATATATATATATATATATATATATATATATATATATATATATATATATATATATATATATATATATATATATATATATATGTATCACACCGATAACTCAAAAAATAATGGGCCGATTTTGATAAAATTTGGCGTGTACCTTTCTTTTGTTAATAGCTTGGATAAGTTCGTTAGTCAGAAAAATCGGACAAGGTTTTCCGGGAAAATTTTGAGTTTTCATTCGAAAAAAATTCATATCTCAAAAAGTAATAAGCCGATTTTAATAAAATTTAGCACATACCTTCCTTTTGTAAATAGCTTTGACACGTTTGTTAGTCAGGAAAATCGGATGAGGTTTTCCGGGAAAATTTTGAGTTTTCATTCGAAAAAAATTCATATCTCTAAAAGTAATAAGCCCATTTTAATAAAATTTGGCACATACCTTCCTTTTGTAAATGGCTTTGACATGTTTGTTAGTCAGGAAAATCGGAAGAGGTTTTCCGGGAAAATTTTGAGTTTTCATTTGAAAAAAATTCATATCTCAAAAAGTAATAAGCCGATTTTAATAAAATTTGGCATGTACCTTCCTTTTGTAAATGGCTTTGACAAGTTCGTTATTTAGAAAAATTGGACGAGGTTTTTCGGAAAAATTTTGAGTTTTCATTTGAAAAAATTTTTTATCTTAAAAAATATAAAATCTATGATAACCAAATTTGGTAGGTAGGTTTACGATATAAAAAGTAAACTATACACCAAAATTTAGATTTCTATGTTACAAGAAAAAAAAGTTATAATAAAATATTTTGTACCAGATCATTTCTATGAAAATTCACTACCATAACGCACTTGCTGCGTCCATTAGTGAATTTTTTTGAACTTGCTTTGTGTTGTCTGCTGTTTTTGCGTTTGATTTTGCATATACGGTTATACACACCTTGTATTTTTATTAGTGAATTTTTATTTTAAAAAAAACACTACGAGAGAGGTATCGATGGTGAGACTTTGAAAAATGTTTTCAAATGAGCGCGAACTAGGACCCCTAGAACCCATATCTGGGGTCAGTTTCTATTTTTATATGTTTTTTTCTCCCAAAATAACAAAGTTGTTTCAATGAAATTTACTATATATGTTTCCTTGAGAGAGAGCTTACGACGTACTAAAATTCAACTTTATAAGTATATAGAAAATTGAGTTATTTCAATTTTAACTTTTCTTTCGAAAAAAAATTTTTTCTCCGAAAATTTCGAAGTAATTTTAATGGAATTTGGTGGATATCTTGCCTTAAGAAACACCTTACTACATACTAAAATTAAACTTTCTAAATTTATAGAAAATTGAGTTATTCAAATTTGAAGCATTTAATAAAAATTCACTAACATAACGCACTTGCTGCGTCACGATCTTTTTGCTTTTAGTTAAGAGTATATTATGTATGCGATAGTTTTTGTAGTTTTTAGATATTTTTTGACTTAATTTTATCACTTAAAGTTTAGATTTATTTTATAGAATATTTTATGATTGGATTGATTTGTTGATTATGTACTCATTTGTGGCCCGTTGTGGTATTTTCGTGGTTTTTTGTGTGTGTTTTTTACTATGACGTGCCCCATGCACTTGATTGTGTATTATGGTGAACGAGTAAGGTATCTACAGTGTACAGGAACTGGGATCGATAAAACGACCAGATGGTTCCTTTACTGAATCTCGGAAAGAAACGTTAGAGCTCTTAGCACACACACACTTCCCAGATTGTCTGATCCTGAGCAACGGTGAGGTCCTACCAGCTGAGGGAGATCTAAACGCCCCCAAAGGGAGGACTGGCTAGTTGCTCGGAAAATAGTTACAGCCTCGGCAGTGGAGTGTGCTGTGAATCATTTCCAGCCATTCAAGTCGCCAGGGGAGGATGTGGTGGTACCGCTCCTACTACAAAAGGGACTGGAGATTCTCCTACCCTTCCTTATCAGGCTGTTCAGAGCCAGTCTGGCCTGGAACTATATTCCTTTCAGCTGGACGGTGGTTAGGGGGGTTTACATTCCCAAATTGGGACGTAATGACCTCCTACCTAAATCACTGAGACCTCTCAGTATTACATCATTCCTCCTGAAGGGATTGGAAAAAATACTGGACGGACACATTGGGGGGAACATCTTACCCAAGAACCCCCTAAATACCCACCAGTATGCCTATCAAACTGGCAAATCAATTGAGTTAGCGCTCAATAACCTCGTCGAGAAGATCACACACTCTCTGGAAAATGGAGAGGTTGCGGTGGCGGCATTTCTCGACATAGAAGGAGCATTTAATAATGCATTACCGATCTCCCTTTACGAGGCCACTATCGCTAGGGGGGTGGAACCTACCATCTGTGGCTGGATCGGAAACATGCTGCACAATCGGACCATTATTACCTCATTACGGGGAGAGGTGGTCAGCGTTAGGGCTGCGAGAGGGTGTCCTCAGGGGGACGTTCTATCCCCCCTGTTGTGGTCCCTCTTTGTGGACGACCTGCTGGCTATCCTCGGACTCTGGGAGGTTGAGGTCCAGGCGTATGCGGATGATCTCGTCATAATGGTTAGAGGCAAATCTGAGGAGGAACTGTCTAGTACTCTTCAAGAAGCACTAAATGTAGTCAATGATTGGTGCCGTAGGGAACAGATGTCTGTGAACCCTCGCAAAACGATCATTGTCCCGTTCACCAGAAGAAGAAGGTTGGACAAATTAAAACCACCTAATCTTATGGGGGAAAACATTCCATTTTCGGACCAAGCAAAATATCTGGGAGTTATCCTAGATAAGAAGCTCAACTGGGACAGACAGTTAGAAAATGTTATCCGCAGGGCTAAGATGTCCCTGTGGACCTGCCGGAGAATCTGTGGGAACAACTGGGGAACAAACCCCCAACAGATGTACTGGCTCTATGTAGTGGTTATCAGACCTATGATAACATATGGAGCCATAGTTTGGTGGCCTAAGGTACTTCGTGGTACCGCGAGGGCCAAACTGGCTCATCTACAGAGACAAGCATGTCTGATGATAACGGGAGCGATAAGCACTGCACCATCAGTCGCTCTGGAGGTCCTCCTCAATATTCCCCCACTTCACATATGGTTGGAGAGGGTGGCGAGGTGGACAACGTACAGACTAATACAAACGGCAGATAACATGCCGAGGGAAGTCAGTCTGAGGGGGTCCGGACTCCTTGATGACAGTGATTGTCACAGGATTCTGGGAATGGTCTCGGACTTGATGCCTACAAAAATCAGCAGAGATCTGTCTTTCAAGACCGTCCTCCCGGAAAGGGAGGACTGGGACCGGAACCAATCGACCCTGTTGAGAGCGGACCTCTGCTGGTACTCTGACGGCTCCAAAACCAATATAGAGTAGGAGCCGGCGCATATGGGGGCAGCACCGATGCTAGACTATCAGCTAGCCTCGGCAAGTACGCAACCATACACCAGGCAGAAGTTTATGCCATCGAGATGTGTGCAAGGGAAAGCTTAAAAGACCTATGCACAAACAAATCGATAAAGATATATGCAGATAGCCAAGCTGCAATAAAGGCTCTTGGTTCCTACCGGTGCAATTCAAAGACGGTATGGAGTTGTAAATCTGCCCTTAACGAATTGGGCAACTGTAATGAGGTGTCGCTGGTCTGGATACCGGGTCACTCGGACCATGATGGCAACGTTGCGGCAGACGCGCTTGCCAGGAGTGGTGCCCAGTGTGACTTTGTCGGACCAGAACCGGTGCTGGGAATAACATCTTGCACAGCAAAACGCACCTTAAAGACCTGGACAGATAGAACGACAATTCAATATTGGCAAAATCTTCCAGGATTAGCTCACTCTAAGGCCTTCATAAATGGCCTGTCTGAGTCAAGGGCTAAGAAACTTCTAGAGTTGAACAGACAACAACTGAGTACTGTAGTCGGCCTGTATACAGGACACTGTCGCTTGCGGCATCACATGCACCGTATTGGGATCGGTCAGGAGACCGAGTGCCGGCTGTGTATGGAGAATGACGAAACAGCAGAGCACGTGCTGTGTTCCTGTCCGGCAGCGGATAGGACTAGACACCTGCTCTTTGGCAAGGTAAAGCTTGCTCCAGAGGATCTGGATCAACTTTGGCCCGCAAAGGTTATCGACCTCTGTAGGAGGCTGGATTTGTTGGGCGAAATATAGACATTAGGCGTGAGCCACAATAGACCTTATGGTCGCGGTGGAGGGACCGATATGGACCACTCACAATCTCACCTAACCTAACCCTAAGGTATCTATCTATTTATACATCTATTACAGGGTGCTACACTCTCTTAAATGATAAACAAAAGCCATAATTACTTAAGAACATGGTCATAAATTTATCACCTGGTTTGTATTAAGAATATGAAATATTTACTTATTATTTGCAAATTTTACCTTCTGTCATAAACTTACTATGCAAAATATAAACATTTGTCAAGCGTTACTTTAAACAGTCAAAAACTTTTAACTTTAGACAAATCGTGTTTTACATACAAAAGATCTTGGACTGATTTTGGTTATGTTTGTCTTCTGGAGTTACATTAACTTTTTGCACAAAAAATGTATAAAGTTGGTAAATAAATACCTGATTTTTAACACGTATATAAGGATTAATGCCACACAGCAGGCAACAACTATGAATGTTAGCACTCCAATACCTGCAATCAACCCCACACGGTCACTCTTTTCACCTGAAAAAAAAAAGAAAAAAGGAAATAAATCCCAAATCTGTTAGCTCTTTGTAATCGCTAAACATCAGCCTGTACATGCTTAGATTTAACGTTTACTTCTGCCACAAAAATTGACTTGCTATAAAAAATTATTGACTAATATAGTGTTCGGTATAATACGGAGCAAATCGGTTTTTAGGGAATTTTCACTAATCGGGAGATCTATGTTAATATACATACATACATACATACATATATATATATATATATATATATATATATATATATATATATATATATATATATGTATGTATGTATGTATCACACCGATAACTAAAAAAAGAATGGGCCGATTTTGATCAAATTTGGTGAGCAAGTGGCCTGGACAAACTGGTTAGTCAGGAAAATCGGACCAGTTTTTCCTGGAAAAGTGAGTTTTCTTTAGAAACATTTTTGTAACTGCAAAAATAACAAAGTTATGGCAACCAAATTTGGCGCTCACGTTCACACTCTCAAACTTACCCTCCATGCCAAAATTCAAATCTCAAAGTTGCAAAAAGATAAATTATAAACATTTAAAGATAAAAATTTTGGGCGCCACTGATGACCAGAAAAACGCACAAAAAACTATTTTGTGGGGACAACCAAATCTATTGTATATTACAGACAAAGGTTTAAGTTTTCTTGACGCAAAAAGGTCAAGAAATGTCAAAAGAATGACTTTTAAAATTTTATAGTTCTTCTTCTTAAGACTTGGCGAGTGAAACGTTAAAAGTTGCAATTTTTAGACGAAAAAGCTGAAATAAATACGGCTTCAATCATCATTGTCCTTCAGTTAACGAAAATATTTGCACTAATCTCATTTCAAATAAACCCTTCCCTGATGCTTTGGCGGTAGTTTCTTATAGAGTTTGTGGTTTAATAGTCTATCATTTTTAGCAAATTTTCGTAGAAAAAGTTGGTTATTGGGCAGAGCTCAACTTTTGAATTTTGAAAATATTTTTTCAAATGAGCGCGAACTATGCTCCCTAGAAGAAATATCTAGGGTCAATTCTTTACATGTTAACATATATACAGGGTGGGGCATTTCTCGGGTAAAGCTCAATATATCTGGAATATATATATATATATATATATATATATATATATATATATATATATATATATATATATATATATATATATATATAAAATATTAACTCTTAAATTGATAAAAGTGACACTTTAAAATATAATCTGGCTAAAAGTAACATATTTGGTCTTAGCTAAATAAAGAGACCGACAAAAAGCAAACATTAAATATCATCTTTTAAAAATTGTTTAATACTAGAGTAAGATTTGGTTTTTAAAAATGCTTGAATTTTATTTTTAAACTACTTCTGCTCGAGTTTTTAAAAATATTCGACAATTTACTAAAATATTTTATTCCACTATAATAGGGATACTTTTCAAATCTAGCAGTCTAATGTAAAGGGGCCTCAGTTCCAAGCCATTTCCTGTAGAGTAAGAATGAATGTCATGATTACGGTCAACTGAATAAATATTGTTGTAGATAGGCAACAAACACTTATAAATATATAAACATGGTAGTTTTTTCATATTTCAACAACACACCACGAGGGCTTACAGCCTAAATACTATCGTACCGTGAGTGTGACAAGGAGGAAAGAGGCAACTTGTTAATTCTGGACTTTAAGGTTGGGAGGTTCGGAGGAGAATGAAAAACATGTGCCGGCAAGGAATTCCACAACTTGGAAGTCCTTGGGACAGAAGAGCGGGTATAACAAGATGTTCTATGTCTGGTGACCTGGACAGTAAAAGGGTGCATTCGCTCTGTTACCCTGGTAGATCTGTTGGGGGCAGCAGGTGGAGGAACTATGGAAGAAAGCTCCTCTGAGCAGTGCCTGTGCAGATATCTATAAAAAAAAGAGAGAGAGAGGTCACCAACGGTACGTCGGTGGGCAAGGGATGGCAGCCTTTGGGTGAGGGTAAGGTCACCGATGAGTGGAGTCCAGGATAGCGAGTGTAGAAGCGGCAGCGACACCCCAGATGTGGGAGCAGTATTCGAGGTTTGGCCTTATTTATGAAGTATATAAGGTATAGAAAGTAGCTGGTGAAAAGTATTTGCGAGCCCGGAAGAGGAAACCTATTGATGTGACATGTTGGTGCCAATTGAGATTTCGATCCACAGAAATGCCAACAGGTGAAAAGGACTCATTACTTTGAATCACTTGGTTGTTCATTGTGATGGGTCGGGGGCTGGTGTATCTCTTATGAGAAAGAAAGCAAGACTGAGATTTGGTGGGGTTGAATTGTACAAGATTTCTACTTCCCTAGTCTAATATTTTTTGGAGATCCACGGAGACAGAACCCTCAATGAATCTGCGATCCTCATCTAATTGGGCTCAAGAGACATGCTTAGAATATTGCATATTTGAGTGGAGGGTGCTGTCGTCCGCGTAACTGTGAACTGGGTTGGATGTGCTAGAGAGAAGGTCATTGATGTGGAGAAGAAACAAAGTACGGACTAAAGCTGAACCTTGAGAAACTTCTGCATTAATTAGATACAGTTTAGAGGTATGGCCATCCACGACAACAGAAATTATCCGGTTGGAGAGGAAATTTGCTGTCCAGGTACAGAGTTTTGGTAGTAGGCCATAGGCCGGAAGTTTATTAAGTAGCGCTGGGTGCCAGACCTGGTCGAATGCTTTGGATATGTCTAACATTATATTATAATTAATAAAACATGGTCGACAAGACTGTTGGTTTAGGACCAAATATAATTGTTTTGCTGTATAAATGTAAACTGTGTCCTTGGTATGGATGTGCAAGTTTTAGAAATAAGTAACGTTTTCTACTTACTGTCGCTATTCCCATTGTCATTATTGCCACCACTTTCTGGTAATTTTACAACCAAGGACGTGTAAGATTTATTTGGAATGCCCTCAGATGATACTTCTAATGTTATTACGATATATTTTTGCTTTAGAAGATCTTCGTTCAAATTCCTCTTCACTTTTATTGACACTTGATCGTTATCACTTACCACATCAAAATAATCCTTATAATCTGAAAATACATAAAAATAAAATCAAGAAGGCATAAAAATTTGTTGTTTTGAAGGAAATAAGTTGCGATATAAACAAAAAAGCATTACCCAATACAATAGTCCAAACGCAGCAAGTGCGTTGCGGTAACGAAATTTTAAAGAAACGAATCAGATTTAGTAATTCAATTCTTCAATAATCTAGAGGTTTCAGTTTCAATTTGTAACAGAATTTGTACTGAATTTCGTTAAAATAACTTGAAGCAACAAAAATTTATTGATTTTTTTAACCCGACGTAATTGGACAGGATAACAAACTCATCCCAGCTATTTACAGAAGAAAGAAACGTGCACTAAGTGAGTGGTGGACGTGCCGCCACCTAGTTGCGGAACCAAGTAGTATGTTGTCACGCCAGCTCCAAAAAACACAAAGTGTTTAAAAAATAGAAACTGTATACAACTAACTAACAATTTAGAAAATTGTTAGCCCTGGCCCATTTCTACCCCATTATTAAGACAAAGTATGTAAGGCTAGATGCATTCTCGCGACAATTAGAACCGTAGACCGGTTTCGCTCTCATTAGAGCTCTTCAGTACGGCATATGAATTGTAGCAAAAATGCATCTAAAGTAATACGGCTATAGTATAGCCAGCCCTTCAACACTAAGTGAGTGGTGGACTGGCCGCCACCTAGTTGTGGAACCAAGTAGTATGTTGTCACGCCAGATACAAATAACACAAAGTGTAAAAAAATGGAGACTCTATACAACTAACTAACAATTTAGAAAATTGTCAGCCCTGGCCCATTTCTACCCCAATATAGGGACAAAGTATGTAAGGCTAGATGCATTCTCGCGGCAATTAGAACCGTGGACCGGTTTTGCTCTCATTAGAGCTCTTCAGTACGGCATACTAATTGTAGCAAAAATGCATCTAAAGTCCCTATATTGGGGTAGAAATGGGCCAGGGCTGACAATTTTTGCTGTACAGTCTCTGTTTTATAACATTTTGTGTTATTTGGAGCTGTCGTGACAGCATACTACCTGGTTCCGCATCGAAATGGCGACCCTGTCGTACATTTCACAGTGTTTTAATAGAACTTTGTAAATAATATCAAAACTAAGACAAAATAAATCAGTGTAAATAGAATACGGGATGTTAATTCTGATTGCCCTGTAATGCAGAGTGTAAGCTGTCGAAGACAGGTCTAACTAAAGTTGCAAGGACAACTAAGAGGAAGAAAGTTCAACTCTGCCCTAGGCTAAGTCGGACCGTGTCTCCGCTGAAGCCCACCCTGGCCTAAGCTGCACAACCTCCAGCAGCTTAGCAAAGAGTATAACCGTTAGGTAAACCTCTCTAGCAGCGCGCCATTTGCCTTTGACGATTAATAATGGCGCTGGCGCTCGAGCTAAGTAGGGGCCCTCTAGAGGAAACTATTCTTAATTATATCAATAACTGTTTTATCTTATAGAATGGAATCGATAAAATTATCAGATTAATTTTTTTCTGGTGTACCAACCTTTATTGCTTTCGGAAAATACTAAAAAAAAGTAAAGGTAAGATGCTTACTGGCAATTAGGGCATTGCTGACCCTTTTTGCTCATCTAAACTAACCTACCCTCCACCTTGAGCTCGATCTCAACGAGGACAGTGATTTGAAAAATCATCCGCCACCGGTGAGTCTCGAACCGTCGTCTCCAGAGTCCGTATTGGAAAGTCTGAATAGACTTTCCCGCACGGCCACGGAGGCGCTTTCGGAAAATACTAACTCTATGTTTTATTAACAAGATTTTTACCCAAGATATTTGTATAAAAGATAGCCAGCAGGTGCAAAATTTGCTAAAGGTACGATTTAGACTAATCTCCGCTCTCCATACCTTCGATTGAGATACGCGCCCCAGCGGAGTACCCCTAAAAAATTTAAACGGCTCCTGTGGCCCGATTTACTTCATTTAGCTCAAAACATAATTTACTTACGTTTTTTTGGAGAAAACTTTATTTGAGCTTGTTAAAAGCTCAATTAAATGTATGTTAGTCTCCTCTAAAATATGGACTTCTTCGTTATGCAAATTAGCTTGTTGCATAAGCTCTGCTGTTTCTTCTGAGATTTTCACAGTAACAATTTCATGTAACATTGCCTTAAAATTAAAGTCATCCAATCCGTTTTCTTTTAACAATATACAATTATTAATACAGTTTTTTTTGACCATTTTTGTAAGGAATGGCACCTATAGTAATATTTTAAACACAGCACAACACAAACAAATGCATTCCCTCAACTAACACAAAAAATCATCTATTAATTGATTAATGAGTTACATGTTTTAATATAATTATTTTTTAGTGCTTTCTGATACTCTAACTCATTTTACGATTCCAAAACATTCCTAATAGGAAATCAAAGGCAGAAAAATAAAAAGTTTTATAGCAGCTAGACTCACCTTCGTTAATGTTAATATTCAATTGTGTATCTGCACTTTTAATTTTAATATTTCCGTCTTTCAGCACAATTGTGTCTGTTTTATTATCTGACGACTGCTTGTACTCTGCTTCGTAATTTACCTTCTCAAATGTTGGAGGATCTTGCATTTTTGGTAAATATATCAATAGAGATGTAGTTCCTTTTAAATCACCTTCTGTTGCTTCAAGGCTGAGTGTGATTTCTTTCTTCGAATTGAGTACTTCATCTGCTAATGGCTCGCTGATTTCAACAGTCCAATCTGAATTGACTTTTGAAACTTTGAAATTATCCTTGTATTCTGAAAAAATATTTTTTCATCTTCAAACGACAAATAGTGCAAACGATAACCACACCGGCTACTGACATTTTTATACTCAATGGCCTTAGCCACGTTATCTGCGCCGATTTTATTTGTTTAGTAGGCTTGGAAAAACAAGCACATTTTGGCATAAAAGTGTAATAAGAATGATACTTTCGTTTATATTATGGGGAAATCTCAAGATCAAGCGTAAAGGTAGAACAATCAGTTGTAGTGATCAACTGATAAATTACTATAAGAAAATAAACTTGTTAACTAAAAATAAACGAAAAACTTACGAAGATTTTTTCGGCATCAAGAAAACAAAGACTTACCATCAGTAATTTCCATCTTAATTAACAATTTTAAGAAAAAAGTTTTGCCATAAGAGTTTTTTTTTAATTGGTTAAAACTATGTTTTCATTATGGTAACTTCTCTTTTAGATGAATCTTACTTTTAAGCTTTTCCTGAAAAATGATCTTCACTTGACAGCTACTTGATGTGTTTTTTTTAATTTCAACAACACACCACGAGGGCTTACAGCCTAAATACTATCGTACCGTGGGTGTTGAGAAGGACTAAAGAGGCAACTTGTTAATTCTGGACTTGAATGTTTGGAGGTTCAGAGGAGAAGGAAAAACATGTGCCGGCAAGGAATTCCACAACTTGGAAGTCCTCGGGACAAAAGAGCGGGCATAACAAGATGTTCTATGTCTGGTGATATGGACAGTAAAAGGGTGCATTCCCTCTGTTCCCCTGGTAGATCTGTTGGGGGCAGCAGGTGGGGGAACTATGGAGGAAAGCTCCTCTGAGCAGTGCCAATGTAGATATCTCTAAAATAGAGAGAGGTCACCAACGGCACGTCGGTGGGCAAGGGATAGCAGCCTTTGGGTGAGAGTAGGGTCACCGATGAGACGTATAGCTCTCTTCTGAATGGAGTCCAGGGTAGCGAGTGTAGAAGCGGCAGCGGCACCCCAGATGTGGGAGCAGTATTCGAGGTTTGGCCTTATTTGTGAAGTATATAAGGTATAGAGATTAGCTGGTGAAAGTATTTGCGAGCCCGGAAGAGGAAACCTAATTTCTTAGCAGCCCCTTCTGCAATTGATGTGACATGTTGGTGCCAATTAAGATTTCGATCCACAGAAATGCCAACAAGTGAAAAGGACTCATTACTTTGAATAGCTTGATTGTTCATTGTGATGGGTCTAGGGCTGGTCTATCTCTTATGAGAAAGAAAGAAAGACTGAGATTTGGTAGGGTTTAATTGTACAAGATTTCTACTTCCCCAGTCTAATATTTTTTGGAGATCCACGGAGACAGAACCCTCCATGAGTTTGCGATCCTCATCTAATTGGGCTAAAGAGACAGGCTTAGAATATTGTATATTTGAGTGGAGGGTGCTGTCGTCCGCGTAACTGTGAACTGGGTTTGATGTGCTAGAGAGGAGGTCATTGATGTGGAGAAGAAACAAAGTAGGGGCTAAAGCTGAACCTTGAGGAACTCCTGCATTAATTGGATACAGTTTAGAGGAATCTCCATCCACAACAACAGAAATGCTCCTGTTGGAGAGGAAATTTGCTGTCCAGGTACAAAGTTTTGGTGGTAGGCCATAGGCCGGAAGTTTATTAAGCAGCGCTGCGTGCCAGACCTGGTCGTATGCTTTGGATATGTCTAGAGCGACAATCTGGTATTTACCGTGTAGTTCCATAGATTTGTTCCAATAATGGGTGACAAAAGAAAGGAGGTCGGCAGTCGATCTGCGCTGACGGAATCCCTACTGCCTGTCGTGAATTAGACTGTGTTTTTCAAGAAATTTTAGTAATTCGGTGTTTATATACTTTTCCATCACTTTAGAGACGACTGAAAGGAGAGAAATACGCCTGTGGTTGCTAGGAAGCGCTTTGGATCCTTTCTTGGGGCTGGGTTATATATGTTCCATTTTCTGAAATAACTCGAAAACAAACATGCATTACAATTCGATGGAAAATGCAAAATGCAATAATATAAGGGGTGTTCGATTTAAAAAAGAAAATTTGTATCGGAAACGACTTATGGGTGATTGTCGAAATAATGTTTATAAGATGCAGCTCAAGATACCCTATAGTTAACGTATACAATTATCTCTTGTATATTGTATAACAACAGTAATATTGAATGAAATGCGTCACCCTGTATATATGTAAATAGATAAGAACTGAAACTAACTCCGGATATGGGTCCTAGCACGCAAGGGTGACACGAAAAATCGTGAAGCGTTTCACATTTTTAGCTTGTGCATGTGTGCCAGTGGATATGTTAATACTTACATATATTTCCTAGATAAATACCACACACATAAATACTACACACCTACCATACGCATACTAAGTATGTGTGTAAGTTTACATGTGAGTTTATTAGCCGGTAATCTCATATTGTCTTTCCTTGTGTTTTTCCTTTTCTCCTGGGTCTCCTAGTTTGTCCACAAAATTTTCTAGAGCGATCCCAAGACATGAAGATGTGTGTAGTAATTTGATTATTAACAGAACAGTAAAATTAATTACAAATTATTGTGGTTTCTTGTACATTATGGTAAAGTTACTAACTTAAAAAAAAATAACATAACAATATACTTTGTTAAGGAGCGGAAGATAGTTTCAGGAATAATTTGTCGAACTAGGCGAATTTAGACTTAGCAACGATTTAATAAACTTTAATAAATAACTAAACTTTAACAATGCTTCAACTAATTTATCCGAATGAATTTTAAAGCCGAAATCTTTACATACTAAATCTTAATTGAAAAGTCTCGCTAATGTTTATTAACAATACTACTTATAACTTTTACTGGTTTACATCATATATAATTGCAGACCTCAGCAGTCAGCATTCCTTGTACTGTACTCTGCAATTTCAACTTGTTTATTATTTAGATAAATAGTAATATTATTTCAATGCCAATGTTATTGATACATATGTGACCTACTACTACATGAAATATTACATTAATCGTTGTAGCAAATTTTCTTATAACTAAATTTTATTTATAAGATGAATGATCTTGACAAATATATTTCCACGCCTACGACTGCCCTTCTGCATAGCTTATTGTTCTCTGAACATACTTCAAGGGGAATATTATAATTAAACTCTTGGTAATGGTAGCATCTCTCATCTTTTGAAGGTTATGGCAGATCTAATTAGATTGGGGCATAAAGAAGAAGGGAAATGGTAAATATATACAGTCTTGGAGACTACTTCTCTGGCTTCACTGTTGGTTTTCGTTTTTGTAGGTGAAGGACGTAGCTAGCTCGTGAGCTAACTGGAGCAAGTGGCCCTTCGAATTCTGGATGTTCTAGGATGTTCTTCAACGTTTCTGTGACTATAGTTTCGCTGCTTGACAGCATTCTCAGACAGATCAAAATTGAATTAGTACGAAATCATGACAACTACAAAAAAATATCTGTTGCTATGTTATGATATGATGTTTTGATCAAAAAATTTTTATCAAATTGAAAATAAAATGTAACACAGATGAGGCTTTCAAAATGTCTATGTGATGTATGTCAATATTTAACATAAAAATAGAACTAGCCTGTAATAACTACAGTAATAATAACTGTTATCATAGTTATTAGAGGTTAGTTCTATTTTGATGTTAAATATTGTCATACATCACATAGACATTTTGAAAGCCTCATCTGTCATCTGTGTTTCATTTTATTTTCAATTTGATAAAAATTTGTTGATCAAAACATTATATCATAACATAGCAACAGATCTTTATTTGCAGTTGTCATGATTTCGTACTAATTCAATTTTGATCTGTCTGAGAATGCTGTCAAGCAGCGAAACTATAGTCACAGAAACGTTGAAGAACATCCTAGAACATCCAAAATTCGAAGGGTCACTTGCTCCAGTTAGCTCACGCGCTGGCTACTTCCTTCACCTACAAAAAACGAAAACCAACAGTGAAGCCAGAGAAGTAGTCTTCAAGTCTGTATGTAGTATGGACAAGTTTCACCAAGTAAGGGCAACAAAAATCAATGAAATGGTAAATATTATGGGTATTAAGCGGTTTAATTAATGTATGAAAAATTATATAGAGTTAGCTTTAGAGGACACAACAAGTCATGTTGACTTAGGTATCCAAGGAAATATACGTTACTTCCGTTAAGAAAATTCTGCTTTTGGAAGTGTTTATAATATTAAGTTCTGTGTATAATCTGGTATGTTGTTGGATTGGATAAAATTAAATTGATTTAATATTATTTATAATAGGAATTCCTTAATAAATAATACATTGTAACTCACCGGTATCTTTGGAAATAATAACATTAGCGGTAGCTGGTTCAACCTTTACTGGTCCATTATTTAGCGTAAGAGATGGTGGTCCACCAATCTTGTATGTTGCGATGTACAACGCTTCTTTAAACTGAGGAGTATCTTTTTTCTTTGGCAGGCTTATAACAAGAGGTACCGTAGCTTTAATTTTGTCTTTTAATGCTTCAAGAATAAGAGTGACATCGACATTGGTTTTTAACACATCTTCTGGAAGGCCTTCTGTTTCTACCGTCCAGCCTGTATCTGCTTGCTTATTCACAGTAAAGTACTTACTGTATTCTGGAAAATAATTAAAAATTTAGTCTTTTGCAACCCGTATATATATATATATATATATATATATATATATATATATATATATATATATATATATATATATATATATATATATATATATAATTCAGGACTTAAAAGATAAAAAATCAGCTGGGTTGGATGGCATTACATTGTTTATTTTTAAACTGTGTTATGAATTATTAATGCTTCTAACTAAATTGATTAACCTGTCGTTGTTTCGGGGTAAATTTGCCACACGGTTGAAAGTTGCTGCTATCATAGATCTGCATGAAGAGGAGATAAGAACAATATCGATAGTTATCGGCCTATTGCATTGCTGAGTATTTTCGAAAAAATAGTTTGTCAGAGAATGCAGAAATACTTAGACGGCAACAACTTAATCTCGAACCGACAGTACGGTTATTGTAAGTGGCTCTCCGCAGAATCAGCGGTGACTGATTTTGTGTAGGCAGCACTGGAGAAAATGGTTTTGAAGGAATACACCTTGTGATTATTTTTTGATCTGTCTCGTGCGTTCGACACGAGAAGTTATACCTTTTTTTGTGACAAACTTCATTATATGGGAATTAGTGGGAGTTTGAACAACTGGATTCGGTCATTTTTGTCTAACAGAAAACTTGTTGTTATGATGGGCAATGCCTTATGAAACTCAAAAGTCATAAACTCTGTCGCCCCACAAGCAAACATATTGGGCTCGCTGCTGTTCCTGTTTTATGTAAATGGCTTTCCAACATATAGATCGAATGGACTGGTATTCATGTAAGCGGACGATACGTAAATTTTTGTGTACGCCTCAAATCCCCCATCTCTCTATAACAAAATTAATAGCGTTTTGCAGGAATTCAGGAGCTGGTGTACAAAAAACAGTATGATTATAACCTATAACACAACGCAATTGCTCCATTTTCAAACTAAGTAGAGTCCACGTGTTGACACCAGTATTAACCTCAATAGCAGCTCTTTAACTTCTGCTGTCCCCACATCATTTCTGCGAATAATAATTTACAGGGTTTTTTTCTGGTCCAGTAATGTTAATACAGTCTGCTAAAGCCTGAACAAATGTTTTTACATTCTAAAGACTTTAAATAATAATGTTAATAATAATACAGTTTATTCAGAAAAAATACATACATACAAAATAATTTTAAATTAATGACTCGAATAAACACAAGTTATCCACTGAAGTATCTAAAAAGATACTTGTACGTGGAAACACATCACAAACCTCAGCATGCTGTGGACAGTTAAACATCAAGTCCAAAACATGCGATATTTGTAAGCATGCCAAATATGTTTACCTAAACTTAAGGATATAAGCACTATTATGTAAAATAAACATAAAATAAAATATAACAGAACAACACAAAAATAATACGGACCTCAACACATACACATGGTCACATATGCAGAATTGTCAAGACATATATGCACACACATACACACGCACACACTCACTCGCGAACTCTTTAAACATTGTAGCATTTCCCCAGCCCCAAAACACACCTCGAGATTCTGTCTCAATCTAGAATTCTACGAATGAGTTGCCTGTTGTGATGCAGCCAATCTTTCAACATCTTCTTATAAGCATGGCATTTATTCGTTTCTTTAAACTCAATAGGTAGACAGTTGTAAAGCCTCTGCTCCAGGTAGCTGTAATTTCTCTGGCCAATTGACGTTGCGCATCTCGTGGTTCTACAAAGCGTCTCTCTATTTCTGGTCTGATAAGTATGCTGGAAATGATGGATATTTTCCTTATCTTCATGCTGCCTAACTAACATTGCGTAACAGTATATTTGCCGTACATCAAATACGCGTGCATTTTAAAACAATAAATCTGTCGGGTAGGTTCGTCTCTTGCCTAGCAGAATCTTAAGGAACCATTTCTGAATTATCTCAAGATTTCTCAAATGTGTTTTAGAGACACCTCCTCAGCCTACAATGCCATATGACAAATGGCTCTGAATGAGGGCAAAGTAGAGCTGTTTTAGTTGTTCTATTTTTAGGTGGTCCTTGAGAACCCGAAATGTAGACAATAGACATCGCAGCTTTTTAACTAGGTAATTTATATGGCTCTTCCATCTTAAATTGGGATCCAGAATCACACCCAAATAGCTGACAGTCTGAGATGCGCACACCATAAATTCTCCGTTTTCGTCAGAGAAACACAGTGATGGGACTTTTTGAGACTGCTGAATAGAGAAGCTTAGAAATGTGGTCTTATCTATACTGAGTGTCAATTGATTGCTTTCGAAGTATTTTTTTATCATTAAACAATCCCGTTTAACCAGACTTTCCAGTCTTTCCCACAAATCCTCAGTATATACTATGGCCGTATCATCTGCGTAACTAACAATCTTTCCCTTTGTTGGCAATGAAAACATGTCATTTATATAAATGATGAACAGTAAGGGACCCAAGACAGTCCCCTGGGGAACCCCATATTTTATCCTTTCATAGCCACTTACGACACCATCCATATCAACACATTGGACACGATTTCCCAAGAAAGACTGTATCAACCGATTACTGATACCCCTAAAACCATACCAATCCATCTTTTCAAGTAGCAGGTTGTGACATATCGTATAGAATGCCTTGGCCAAGTCAACAAACATGCACAGAGTCGGCTGGCCTTCGTCTAACAACCTATAAATACTATCCATAATAACAGCTACCGCATCCTGTGCCGACCTACCCTGCTGAAAACCATATTGTCCATCAGAGAGAACATTATTTACATTTAGAAAGTTTAAAAATCTAGCTTTCAAAACCTTCTCGGCAATCTTTGCTAAATTTGAGAGAAGTGTAATGGGTCTGTAATTAACCATCTCTAAAATGTCTCCCTTCTTATGTACAAGCATTACAATACCCACACCAAAGTGATCAGGCCATATTCCGGTTTCAAATATTCTGTTAATAATATAGGCCAAAGGTTTTGCGACTTCATCCTTTACCTGTTTTAATGTGTCTGCCCCAATCCTGTCAAAACCAGGTGATTTACAGCTTTTTAACTATAAAACAAACATGCATTACAATTCGATGGAAAATGCAAAATGCAATAATATAAGGGGTGTTCGATTTAAAAAAAAAAAATTGTATCGGAAACGACTTATGGGTGATTGTCGAAATAATGTTTATAAGATGCAGCTCAAGATACTCTATAGTAAACGTATACAATTGTCTCTTGCATATTGTATAATAACAGTAATATTAAATGAAATGCGTCACCCTCTCAGCTTTTTAGGGAGTTTATTGCTTTCACAATTTCTGTGTCTATTACAGGTTGAAGAAAGATTGTATTCTCACACGCCTTAATATAAGAGGGTACTCGATGGCGTGCATTGATTTTTGAGGCAAGTTTTTCACCTACCTGAGCATAGTACCGATTAAAACTTTGTGCTATTAGTTTCCTGTCATCAATAATTTGTCTTGTTTCCAATCTGATTTTTTCAATGCGTCTTCGACTCTTTGTTTCATATCCAGGATCGCAATTTTTTTTACACAGTTATATAAATGTTTAGTGCTAAGACTATTTTTACCAATTTCCCATTTATAATAATCTGCCTTATTTATCTTAATAAATTTTCCCAATCTTGCTTTGTACATGTTATATTCTGTCTTTAAATGTACATTATCAGGATCCCTTAACATCTTTCTGTACATGTCGTCCTTTGTTTTCGTCGCCTTGATAAGGTCTTGTGTAATCCATGGCTTCCTGGGAAAACTGCTAATTTCTTTGCTATCGTGTTTCCATTTATTTGCATTTGCAGCACATATATGAAAACGTTTGTTATTTTATTGACATCAGTTTCGTAATAAACATCATTCCAATTATATTCACGTAAGTCACATCTTAAAGATTGGTAATTCACATAATATCTTATCCTGTTCTTGTTTCGGAATCTTTCGGTGTCTTTTTCAGTCTCTATTACAAGCACAGTTGTATAGTGGTCAATTATGTTGCTTTTTATTATATAAGGTGTTAAGCTAGGTGCACCTCTATTTATATTTACAAATATATAATCAATACATGATCGTTGCTCACCGTTAACACGTGTGAAGTTAGTTATTTGGAATGTATAACCCTTTTCGTATAACGTGTTCAGATAGTACTGTGTATAGTCTCTTTCATCCAGAATATTTATGTTCATATCACCCAATAACACGCTCACGTCAATGTCTTTCCCTACTGTGTCAAGGTATATTTTCAGATTATCAACAAAAGTATGAGGGCACACTGGATGCAGCCTGTACACAGCAGATATCATGTATTTTGTGTCATTCAAACTAAGAGCAACCTGTAACAGATTTATATCACCCAACTTAATTATATGATGTTCATACTGGATATGGTTCCTGATATACACAACAACTCCATCGTTGCGAATGACTTTTCCCTCATTATATAGTATATGATACCCGTGCATCGAATACAGATTTGAGTTTTGAATCCTAAAAGTTTCAATCAACACTATCACGTCAAAGATAGTCCTGAAATATTGCAAAAAAAGTGATAGTTCATCCAAGTTTTCCGCGATACTGCGAATGTTCATATGAAGAACCTTCAGACCACCAATGACTGCCCGAGTGTGATTATTAAATTCTTCCACTGTATCCACAACAAAAGTAGTCGGATCTGTACCTGTATAATCTCGTATTTAATCATCCATTGCTATCGCAAACAAAAAATCAAAAACATAAAAGGTCTAAAGCTCTATTCTATTTACCGACAATAGGCATGGATACAAAATGATAATGTTTTGTATCCCCCCTACTATGTCGAAAAGCATAACTATTGGACAATTGATAGTCCCTTTATTAATCTTATTTTTAAAGGGGTAGACATTGATCCAATTCAATCCATAGCAGGTGGTAGTGGAATTTTCCTTTACGTAATAGTAAAGGATTATTTTCACGCCCGAGGAGGTACCACCCCATACATCAAGGGGCCGGTGAAGTCCCAACGGACGTTTCCGGTTCTGGTGTATGAGTCGGTTTCCCTTATAAACAAAAATGAAGATGGCTCCTCCTTGTACAAAATATTCCGGAGGCAAAATACCCCTCCATTCGGATCTCCGGGAGAGGGGTGTACAGGGGGCGCCAACATCGAAATTTAACATATCCTTTTCGAATATATGTGGCCTAAATTCTAACCTGAACTCCGTCCACCATTTCCTCCAGGCTAACAGGCCCCAACTCCTCTTCTCACCGAAACCCAAATCAGTGCCAAAACAGCCACTAATCACCTTAATTTCCCGGGGTATGAGCTCCTTACTTCCTTTAGATTGCATGGAGGCGTGTGCGCATACGTCCGTAGCAATCTACCCTGCACCAGACTCCCCAATTTAGAAGCTGGAAGAAAAGACATACTATACTAACTCTCTCTCAGGGCTGCAACTAAATTCATCTGTTGCATTTACCGGTCACCTTCTGACAACAACTTTGTCCAGCTCTTTGACTACCTTTCTGAAAAAACCGACTATCTGATTTCTGAATATCCTTCCTCCGAGATCACTATTCTTGGTGACTTCAATGTCCATAATAAGGAATGGCTAGGATCTTCAAAAACCGATCCACAAGGGAGAGCAGCGGAGGCCTTTGCAATTAGCAATTCTTTAGCCAATATGGTTCAGCAACCTACTTACTTTCCTCGTATCCCAACACACAGCTCAAATCCCTTGGATCTCCTTCTTATTACAAAACCTTAGTGCTATAACATATCAGTCACCGCCCCCCTTGGTCACTCAGACCACGGCATGGTCACTGCTTCCTGCGAAATGCAACCCGAGGTCACACAGTCATCACACCCACGTATCGTTTGACACTACAACTCCGCAAACTGGGACGAAATGCGGGATTACTTTTCCTCATTTCCATAGGCGTCTGTCTGCTTCTCTCATCCTGACCCCTCTGATATCTCACAAAACGTCAGAAATTATCCAAGCTGGCATGGAATTATTTATTCCACGTACACAGAAAACCTCTTCAGCCACTCAAAAGCCCTGGTTCTCTAAATACTTTGACAAGGCCAGACTTGAAAAGATCAAAGCTCACAAAACGCTTCAACACAACCCCAGTCAAGAAAATCGTCAAGCATTTAACGACGCAAGAGACCGCTATGTCCGCATTCTTTCTGAGGCAAAAAACTCGTTTAATAACCACATCAAAAACAAAGTCCTCTCAAGCTCCAACGGCAGCAAACCCTTCTGGACTCTTGCTAAATCTATTGGGAATAATTTCTGCAAAAGTACGTTCCCACCTCTTGTCTCAGGGGATGAAATTGTTTCTACCGCCCTGGGTAAGGCTGAACTTTTTGCTTCGTTGTTCGCCAGAAATTCTACTCTCAACCCACCTCCAAATGTTCATCCACCAACAGTCCCCAATGTCGCACATAAAATGACGGATATCATTTTCAAAACTAAAAAGGTACGAAAGATGCTCTCTTCTCTTAATAACAGGAAAGCCTCTGGCCTTGACGAGATCCCAGCAATTGTTCTCAAAAATTGCGCACCAGAACTTGCTCCTGTCCTGACTCGTCTGTTTCAGACATCTTACAATAAAGGCATATTTCCTAGTAACTGGAAAACTGCTCGAGTACAACCCATCCCCAAAAAAGGATCCAAAGCGCTTCCTAGCAACTACAGGGCTATTCTCTCCTTTCAGTCATCTCTAAAGTGATGGAAAAGTATATAAACACCGAACTACTGAAATTTCTTGAAAAACACAGTCTAATCCACGACAGGCAGTATGGATTCCGTCAGCGCAGATCGACTGCCGACCTCCTTTCCTTTGTCACCCATTCTTGGAACAAGTCTATGGAACTACACGGTGAAACTCAGATTGTTGCTCTAGACATATCCAAAGCATTCGACCAGGTCTGGCACGCAGTGTTGCTTAATAAACTTCCGGCCTATGGCCTACCACCAAACCTTTGTACCTGGACAGCAAATTTCCTCTCCAACAGGAACATTTCTGTTGTTGTGGATGGCCATTCCTCTAAACTGTATCCAATTAATGCAGGAGTTCCTCAAGGTTCAGATTTAGCCCCTACTTTGTTTCTTCTCCACATCAATGACCTCCTCTCTAGCACATCCAACCCAGTTCACAGTTACGCGGACGACAGCACCCTCCACTCAAATATACAATATTCTAAGCCTGTCTCTTTTGCCCAATTAGATGAGGATCGCACACTCATGGAGGGTTCTGTCTCCGTGGATCTTCAAAAAATATTAGACTGGGGAAGTAGAAATATTGTACAATTCAACCCCACCAAATCTCAGTCTTGCTTTCTTTCTCATAAGAGATACACCAGCCCCAGACCCATCACAATGAACAACCAAGTTATTCAAAGTAATGAGTCCTTTTCTCTTGTTGGCATTTCTGTGGATCGAAATCTTAACTGGCACCAACATGTCACATCAATTGCAGAAGCGGCTGCTAAGAAATTAGGTTTCCTCTTCCGGGCTCGCAAATACTTTTCACCAGCTAATCTCTATACCTTATATACTTCACAAATAAGGCCAAACCTCGAATACTGCTCCCACATCTGGGGTGCAGCTGCCGCTTCTACACTCACTATCCTGGACTCCATTCAAAAGAGAGCTATACGTCTCATGGTTGACCCTACTCTCACCCAAAGGCTGCCATCCCTTGCCCACCGACGTGCCGTTGGTGACCTCTCTCTCTTTTTTATAGATATCTGCACGTGCACTGCTCAGAGGAGCTTTCCTCCATAGTTCCCCCACCTGCTGCCCCCAACAGATCTACCAGGGGAACAGAGCGAATGCATCCTTTTACTGCCCAGGTCACCAGACATAGAACATCTTGTTATGCCCGCTCTTTTGTCCCGAGGACTTCCAAGTTGTGGAATGCTTTGCCGGCACATGTTTTTCCTTCTGCTCCGAACCTCCAAACCTTCAAGTCCAGAATTAACAAGTTGCCTCTTTCCTCCTTGTCAACACCCACGGTACGATAGTATTTAGGCTGTAAGCCCTCGTGGTTTGTTGTTAAAATTAAAAAAAATTTCAAAAAGTTCACGATCATTCATTCACTTACACGATCCAACAAAACAAACACGCAAGCAAGAAAACAATAAAAGAACCAAAATGAAAAGCAGCAAAAGGAAGCTAGTTTGCTGTAAACACACTAAAAAACACAATATTTTGCGAACAAACGCTAAGTATATACTATACATTCAAAACACAATTTAAAAGTTAAAAAGAACAGTAAATATTTTAAAATGGTAAAAAACACGAATGTTCACAAAAAATACAGAAACAGCAAAAACAAAACCGCCTGAATATATTAATACAGTCTAAAAAGGCAAAAATCTAAAATACCATAACAAGTTAAAAAGAACAGTAAATATTTTAAGATGTTAATGAACACGAATATTCACAAAAAAATTACAGAATCAGTAAAAATAAAATCTGCCTGAATAAATTAATACAGTCTAAAAAAATAAAGATAAATAGCCTCAAAATATAAAAACATCCCTAATCTATCCATTATTGTACTTCCAAAACAAACCGACATATGACCAAAACATAACCTTACCGCCAAAAAATTGTTTATGCACAATCTGCAAAAATTTGCCAAACAATATAACCCGTAACGTTTTTTTTCAATAATGAGAGACTTACACAGAAAACAAAGCTTGTCTACTGTTGACACATATATTCTGGGAGTTTCTCTACTTAACCCTTGACACTTGTTTGCTGCCGGATGCTACACTTGGTCCACCCCGCTTATTGGCCCCAGTATCAGTCGAATTACTGCTTAAAATCTTCTTGACAACATTACGTGTGACTGTTTTGCTTGGTGTGTTAATTGATATATCCCTTTGTTCAGTGGCTTCCCCGATTTACAGTTGGTGTAGTTGGAGCACTGCTTGATCTGGTGTATTCCTCTGCGTTCTCAAACACCTCAATGTCGTCCAAATCACCTGCCTTATAGCGATTTTCGTTAATATACAGTATACCTTCTCTCATATAAGCCCTCTGATTCCTTTCTCTAGCTACCTTCAGGTGCTTTTTAAGAATGTTCTGCTCACTGAGTTGCTGACGTGTCAGATCGTTTTTCACATATATGTTCGTTCCCTTTCACTTACTAGTCTGTGACACAACTGAGCGTTTGTCTACAAATGAGGCAAACTCAACTACAATGGGTTTGCTCCCGTTTTTGCCGTTTCCAACCGTGTAAGTATCATTAATTGAATTTCGATTCAACTCAGTATTAAGACTTCGCTTAAATAAAATCTCTCAAATCCGTGTCTTTATCCTCGACCTCATCAATCCCAAAAATAATAATGTTATTTTTCTTAAGCTTCCTTTCTATTATTTCTGATCGGTTTTTTAACTATGTGTTCTCTGATTCTAGTGTCTTAATTCTATTACTTGATTCCACAACTTGTTGTAACAATTTGTTTTCCAACTCATTTAAGCGCCCGTTAAAGGCTTCCAATAACTGATTATTGCTAATTTCATTTTCACCATGCATTCTTTAACTTGTAATATTAATTATTCGAGCACAGGAAAACCATATATTAATTTATATTTCAATGAAAAATTATTTGAGATATCTACACCTTATCTACACGTATTTCATGAAGGTTAAATTCCAACATCAATTAAACGGAACAATTTTAACACTTCAAATCTGCTCTCTATTAAAGGTCTACCTTAATTTAGATGACCTGTTGACTGCGTACTATACTCTTGACCATTCAACTATAAATTATAACGTTGTGACGTGGGGTCAAGCGACGGATGTAGCTAGGGTTCTCCTACATCAAAACTCGGGACGCAGCAAATGCGTTATGGTAGTGAATTTTCATAGAAATGATCTGGCACAAAATATTTTATTATAACTTTTTTTTCTTGTAACATGGAAATCTAAATTTTGGTGTATAGTTTACTTTTTATATCGTAAACCTACCTACCAATTTTGGTTATCATACATTTTTTATTTTTTAAGATAAAAATTTTTTTCAAATGAAAACTCAAAATTTTTTCGGAAAACCTCGTCCGATTTTTCTGATTAACGAACTTGTCAAAACCATTTACAAAAGGAAGGTACATGCCAAAGTATATCAAAATCTGCCCATTATTCTTTGAGATAAAAATTTTTTTCAAATGAAAAGTCAAAATTTTCCCGGAAAACCTCATCCGATTTTCCTGACTAACAAACTTGTCAAAGCCATTTACAAAAGGAAGGTACATGCCAAATTTTATTAAAATCGGCTTATTACTTTTTGAGAAAAGAATTTTTTTCGAATGAAAACTCAAAATTTTTCCGGAAAACCTCATCCGATTTTCCTGACTAACAAACTTGTCAAAGCCATTTACAAAAGGAAGGTACATGCCAAATTTTATTAAAATCGGCTTATTACTTTTTGAGAAAAGAATTTTTTTCGAATGAAAACTCAAAATTTTTCCGGAAAACCTCATCCGATTTTCCTGACTAACGAACTTGTCAAAGCCATTTACAAAAGAAAGGTACACGCCAAATTTTATTAAAATCGGCTTATTACTTTTTGAAATAAGAATTTTTTTCGAATGAAAACTCAAAATTTTTCCGGAAAACCTCATCCGATTTTCCTGACTAACGAACTTGTCAAAGCCATTTACAAAAGAAAGGTACACGCCAAATTTTATTAAAATCGGCTTATTACTTTTTGAAATAAGAATTTTTTTCGAATGAAAACTCAAAATTTTCCCGGAAAGCCTCATCCGATTTTCCTGACTAACGAAATTGTCAAAGCCATTTACAAAAGGAAGGTACAGGCCAAATTTTATTGAAATCGGCTTATTAGTTTTTGAGATAAGAATTTTTTTCGAATGAAAACTCAAAATTTTCCCGGAAAACCTCATCCGATTTTCCTGACTAACGAAATTGTCAAAGCCATTTACAAAAGAAAGGTACACGCCAAATTTTATTAAAATCGGCTTATTACTTTTTGAAATAAGAATTTTTTTCGAATGAAAACTCAAAATTTTCCCGGAAAACCTCATCCGATTTTCCTGACTAACGAACTTGTCAAAGCCATTTACAAAAGAAAGGTACACGCCAAATTTTATTAAAATCGGCTTATTACTTTTTGAAATAAGAATTTTTTTCGAATGAAAACTCAAAATTTTCTCGGAAAACCTCATCCGATTTTCCTGACTAACGAAATTGTCAAAGCCATTTACAAAAGGAAGGTACAAGCCAAATTTTATTGAAATCGGCTTATTAGTTTTTGAGATAAGAATTTTTTTCGAATGAAAACTCAAAATTTTCCCGGAAACCCTCATCAGATTTTCCTGACTAACGAACTTATCCAAGCCATTTACAAAAGAAAGGTACGTGCCAAATTTTATCAAAATCGGCCTATTAATTTTTGAGTTATCGGTGTGATACCTATATATATATATATATATATATATATATATATATATATATATATATATATATATATATATATATATATATATATATATATATATATATATATATATATATATATATATATATATATAAACATATAAAAATTGAAACTGACCCCGGATATGGGTTCTAGGGGTCCTAGATCGCGCTCATTTGCAAAAATTTTTTCAAAATTCAAAAGTCGGGATCTCCCCATTAGTGAATTTTTTCTACGAAAATTCACTAAAAACGAATTTTTAACCTTGAGTTTCGGGAATCTGGTCGGAAGGTTATCAAAAATAATAAAATTTTGATGGTTGTTGAAGTTTATTTACTGAAGCTAATATGTTATGTATTCAAGAAAAGAAATAATTTGCCCCGCAATTATACTTTACATCGCTATAACATTTGCATTAAGGGTTATATACAGGGTGCTTCACGGTGAGTGGCCTATTAGACGTTTCTGGAGAACTACATCTATTTAAATTCTGAAAATTTGTATCCGCACGTTTTTGATATTGATCTTTCTAACTAAAATATTTTAAATTAGCCCGCACTTCCGGTTATACCGGAAGTCGACACAAACTTCGTTTTTTTTAAATAAAACACCCTGTATATTATTAGCTTTTTGAATTACACGTTCAATTTAAGGGCCATTTAAGACAACATATTTGGGCTAGTTTGTACTGTTTCGGCTTTATTCGCCATTTTGTAGAAAAAGTTACGATTGGAGCGCTTTAGAAAAATTCCGATAACTTTAAAGACATGCAAGGCAGAAACATGCGGTTTTCACTATCCAATAGAGCGTAAAAATTTATGCATACTGTTAAAAACGCAATACGATTTTAAGATAACTGTTATATATAAAATACCTTTGAATTTGACAATTTTCAATCAGAGATAAATTGATTTTTTTTAATAGAAGGGTACCCATATGTCTCCAGAATCTGATTTGGCGTTAAATTCCCTATCTTCTAAGTATACATTACCTTATACCTATCTTTTATAGTTTTCTTTGAAAATTGATTTGAAAATATTAATGGTCAACGGGGTAGCGCCAACCTTTGACTACTTCTGCCTTTAATGAGTGTCTTATTTTAAAAGGGACATACAGTAACTTGCAGTTCCAACCGATTCCTTTTTTGATAACTTTCCGACCTATATTCAAAAACATAACACAGCATAATTTTTCCTTATACTATGGTTGAACGTCAACGTTAAGGCAAGTGTGCCATGATGAACAATTTATATTACATACTTGCCATTCTAAATTATTCGATAAATGTCAATGTACTAATGTTCACAGTTAAGATGGAAAATCATTATTTCAATGCAGATTATTTGAATTTATTTTACATCCATGGAAAATGTAACCGAATTATTAGTAGAACATGTAGAAGGTTTAATGAGTTAAATCCTAATCTGCCACCCATGAGTGAAAAGAAGTTTAGAAAGATTGAGTTAAATTTCCTAGAATTTGGTACTTTTAAAACACCCAAAGTGAATCCCAGTCCAGTGACTAGAGATGAAGATAACGAAATAACTGTCCTGGTTTATTTCGAAGCATATCCACACGCCTCTATTTACACTGCAGTGAACGACATAGGTATTCCTTACTCATCTGTGGAAAGAATCTTGTGGAAGCACAAAATGCACAACTATAAGTTTACTTTAGTGCAAGCTCTGCATCCAGAAGATGCTAGTAAAAGGGTCCAGTTTTGTGAAACGATGTTAATTCATATTCAAGGAGATGATGACTTAAAAAAAAATTTATATGGGCTGATGAATCAAAATTTTCTCATGAAGGAGTTTTCAATAGACATAACAGTCATGTGTGGGCAAATCAAAACCCTCTCGCTATTAGGGAAAGGGGATTTCAAGTAAAATTTAGTTTCAATGTGTTTTGTTTATTGAAAGGTAATAACTTTTATTATCATATTTATGATGGAACCTTAACTTCTAATCGTTACATGGAAATATTAAGAACAATAGTTACAGACTTTTTAGACAATTTACCATTATCAGAATATAAAACTTGTTGGCATCAACATGACGGAGCTCCTGATCACTCTACACGAGAAATATCTATCACACTCGACGATCTATTTGAAGATAGATGGATTGGAAAGTGCGCTCCCTGGATATGGCCCGCAAGAAGTCCATATCTTACCCCGCTTGATTTCCATGTTTGGGAAAAGATAAAAACCAACGTATATGAAACGCCCGTCAATTCACGCGAAGAATTAGAGATCAGAGTAAGAAGGACGTTTGAAGAGTTAGATAGGAATGAGATTCTGTCAGCAACCACTAGCGGGATTACGACACGAATATTAAAATGTTTGAGTGTTAATAGACAACATTTTGAGCAGTTACTAGTTTAGGGGGTGTGAGTTGTTTTGTTACTCGTGTTGTAATAATACTTATAGGATTTATAAGATTGTGTAAGGTAATAATATCACTGTTGTTATCCCTCGAATTTTTTTTAATTAAAAAAAATAAATATTAAATACATAATTTTCAAACACAGTAACAATATTTCTTTATTATAATTTTTTACTTGAACATGAAATATTTTTGTTTCTACTGTATATATTTTTTGTTACGTACAAAAAAAAATGACACCGCCCTGCTAACAATTACTATTTTCAAATCAATTTTCTAAGAAAACTATAAGAGTTAGGTATAGGGTAATGTATACTTAAAAGATAGAGAATTTAACGCTGAATCAGATGCTGGAGACATATGGATACCGTTCCATTAAAAAAATCAAGTTATCTCTGATTGAAAATTTTCAAATTTAAATGTATGTTATAAATAACAGTTATCTTAAAATCATATTGTATTTACAACAGTATGTAGGAATTTATACGCTCTATGAGATAGTGAAAACCGCATGTTTCTGTCTTGCATGTCTTTAAAGATATCGGAATTTTTCTAAAGCGCTCCAATCGTAACTTTTTCTACAAAATGGCGAATAAATCCGAAACGGTACAAACTATCCCAAATGTGTAGTTATAAAGTGGCCCTTAAATTGAACGTGTAATTTATAAAGCAAATAATATACAGGATGTTATATTTAAAAAACAAAGTTTGTATCGACTTCCGGTATAACCGGAAGTGCAGGATAATTGAAAATATTTTAGTTAGAAAGATCAATATCAAAAACGTGCGGATACAAATTTTCAGAATTTAGATAGATGTAGTTCTCCAGAAACGTCTAATAGGCCACTCACCGTGAAGCACCCTGTGTATCTGAATAAACCTAATCATACATCGCCGTTGTAGGCGCGTTCTTAATATTTTAATTTGCCGACTAACCATAATAGGAATTGTCACACTGAGGTGCAATTATAGACAGAGCTTATACAGTATTTATATGTACAATGTTTATAATCTGTAAAGGGGGCTGCAAAGTGTTCCAAGAGACTTACCACTGGTAGCCAGGTTAACTGTTGTTTCATCTGTTTCCACGTCGATGGGCCCATTGTCTATTTTTACTTTTGGTTTGCCATCAGTAACTTCATAAGAAGCAAGATAATAACTCTCTTTAAATTTGGGAGTAACAGTACCGGTTCGCTCCAGTTTTACGACAATAGTACCGTGGGCAGTTTCACCAAACAGATTAGCTTCCATTGTAGCAGTTACTTCACTGAGATCTTGTGGGACGGTATCCACACTTAAGACCCATTCTGTTTGGTTCTTGCCATTAGGTGATAATTTTAATCCAGTATTTCCTACAAAAATAAAATGCGTGATTATTTCACACAAATATATACAAACAGAGTGTACGGAAGTGGTAAGTAAAGTACTTCGGGGGTGATTCTAATGGAACAAACAATGCCCTGTATTTTTTTAAATAGGCGAATTATAGATTCTTGAAATTTTTTTTGTTGAATTAATTTTTTTTAATAACTTCTTGTCAGTGAACCAAATTTTTCAAATTTGGTACGTGTGTAACTTATGTAATTTTAATGAGTTAAGTTGTATGTATTGACGACTTTCACCATTTCGTTCTTTGCCCACAGATGTATATTTTTTGACTTTAGATATAATTTTGTATTTTTGTGTAAAACTTGGCATGAATCCTGTTGTCGCATCGCAAGAGAATACGCAAGTTAACACTTTTTAGTACTTTTTAAATACATTTATTGAAATTACAACACAAAATACACATGATATTTTTACAAAAATAAATAAAGTCTAACTGAAGACTTGTAATATAAAATAATATGATATATATATATATATATATATATATATATATATATATATATATATATATATATATATATATATATATATATATATATGATATATATATATAATATAAAATAATATGACATCTTGAAACTGGCTGTGGTTGTTGCTGTGTTGAAGGCGGGAGACAGTACCAATTTGGAGAACTATCGTCCCATCTCTATATTAAGCATTTTTTCAAAGATCATAGAAAGGGCAGTACATAGAAGGATGATCAAGTTTTTAAACGCTAATAATATTATATCACCATCACAGCACGGATTTAGAACTGATCATTCTACAGAAACTGCCCTTATCGAATACATTCAATATGTAAATGAAAGAATGGACATCAACTACATTGTGGTGACCTTATTTTTTGACCTGTCTCGTGCCTTTGACACAGTAAATCCTTTTTTTGTTCAGGAGAAGATGTGGGCGTTGGGGATAAGAGTCACTTGCAACGACCTTCTACTTTTGTATCTCACCAACAGACAGTTGCTTGTAAAGGCGAATAATATTAATTCCCAAAGATATAGGGTAAGTATGGGCACACCCCAGGGAAGTGTCATTGGCCCACTTTTGTTTACACACTATGTAAAAGATTTGCCGCAATTTATACAAGACGGAAAAGTATTCATGTACGCCGATGACACTTCTATTGTTGTCTACGGCAAGACGGTGGGGGAAACTGAATTAAAATTAAAATCAGTGGTACAATCTTTTGATGAGTGGTGTTATAGAAATCGACTAATTTTAAACTATGACAAGACTTTTTCTCTTGAAATGCATAACTGCCACCGAAGAGAGAGGATGTGCGGCAGCACTATTTTGGTGAATGGAAATGCTCTGCAATTCAAAAAGGTGGCAAAATTTATGGGTGTTAGAATTGACAGTAGCCTGTTATATATAGACCAGATTGATCACGTGTGCAAGAAATTAAATTCCGCGTTTTTGCAATTTTGATGCTTAAAGATTCCTTAAGCTCGGGCTGAAAGTCTTTTACACGGCTGTCTATTCACATCTGAGTTACGGTATCATTATCTGGGGCCAATCTTCGGACTGCCATAGAATATTTGTGCTACAGAAACGAATTCTGAGATTAATATACAATCTACCTTATGGGCACCCTTGTCGTGACATTTTCAAGAAAAATAACATTATGACGTTAACATCAGTTTATTTGTTCCATCTGTTAACTTACATTCATAAAAACAAGAGAAAATTTGTTATCAACTCGGATTTTCATAAGCACAACACTCGTGAAAAAAATACTTTTCACCTGAATAAATGTCACCATTCTTTTTTTAAGAAGTCGCCATGTCATGCGGGTTGTTTTTTGTATAACCAGCTGCCTTGTTCTCTGAAGGACACAAATTGTACAAAAAAATTTAGAAAGCAACTGAAGGTTGCTTTAATTACTCATAGTTTTTATAGGTTGAGTGAATTTTGTGAAGCTGTACTGTGAAAGTATCTTTGTTGTTGTGATGTGAAGCTCGTTAGATTTTAGATTTTTGGGCACGTACCCTTGTGATAAGTTGTGATACGTTCTTTATCTTTATATTTTTTATCTTGTAAGTTATTGACTTGTCCGATTTACAATAATTGTAACTAAAGGCCCAAATAAATATTATTATTATTATTATTATTATTGTTATTATTATTATTATAATACTTTACGTATAATACTCTAAGTGAGTAGTAAGACACGAAGCAACGTGCCGCCGCCTAGTTGCGGAACCAAGTAGTATGTTGTCACGCCAGCTCCAAATAACACAAAGCGTTAAAAAATAGAGATTGTATACAACCAACTAACAATTTAGTAAATTGTCAGCCCTGGCCCATTTCTATCCTAATATAGAGACATAATATGTAAGGCTAGATGCATTCTCACCACAATTAGAAAATGGGCCAGGGCTGACAATTTACTAAATTGTTAGTTCGTTATATACAGTCTCTATTTTTTAACACTTTGTGTTATTTGGAGCTGGCGTGACAACATACTAATTGGTTCCGCAACTAGGTGGCGGCACGTTGCTTCGTGTCTCGCCACTCACTTGAAAGGCTGGCTACCATAGCCGTATTACTTTATAGGTGTATTTTCGCTACAATTAGTATGCCGTACTGACGAGCGAAACCGGTCTACGGTTCTAATTGTGGTGAGAATGCATCTAGCCTTAGGTATAATGCTCGTCAGTAGACTGGGTGCGCCTACTTAACTTTCTAGTGGGGTGTGGATTTGAACGGTGGTGTTAACACGAGCTGGCAGTTTAGAAGGTTAATTTAAAGATACAGGTTGCAATTAGATGAGCTACTATTGATGGCTTCTTCATCTTTGAAAGCGCCCTCTGTTCTGCTGGTATCTCCTTTATCCTACCGACTGGGCTAATTAATTTTCTCGTTAACACTTATTACCTTTTAAACACTTTTTCAAATTACAAAACAAAATACACATGATCATTACAAAAATTAAAAAAGTCTAACTAAAGACCTGTAATATCAAAAACAAATAGGGAACTAATGCTCCTCCGTGGTTTAAGTGTGACCTATTTATGACTTCTAGTAGGTCGTGGATTCCCAGTATTTACATGAGCTGGCTCTTTATTAGGTTAATTCAAAGACACAGGTGGAAATCTGATAAACTAGCTTTGATTGTTTATTTATCTATGAACGCTTTATTTGTTCTATTGTTATCCCTCGATCCTACCGACTGCTCCTGTTGACTTTTTAGTTATTACTTAATACTTTTTGAAAACTTTTATTAAAACCACGAAACAAAAGACAAATTATATTTTTACAAAAATAAATGAAGTATAACGGGAGACTTGTAATATGAAATACGTATAATCCTCGTCAGTGGTCTGGGTGCGTCTTAGTTATAGTTTCTAGTGGGTCATGAATTCACAAGGCACTGATTACATGAGCTTGTTTTTTAGACGGTTAATCCAAATATACAGGTGGGAATGTAATGAGCTAGCTTTGATTGTTTATTTATATTTGAAGGCGTTATTTGTTATATTTTTATCTCTATCATCCTACCGACTGCGCCAGGTAGCTTTCTACATATCATTTAATACTTTTTTAAAACCTTAAAATTATGAAAAAAAAAAATAGAAATTATATTTATGATGATTTAGTATTGATTGTTTCCTCGTCTATTAATGCGCTGTTAGTTCTGTTGTTATCTCCCGGTCTTGGATAACGCTTTTAAAAATTCTCTTGCACTGAATGAATAATTAATCACAATTTAAATTTTAATAAAGCGTGCTTTGGAAACAATCGATGTAGCTACCTTGGAAACAGGTTTACGTGGAAGCTGTTTTGGCAGACCATAGTGTCAACCTTTCTTATAGAGAAGTTTTAATTCGTTAAAAGGTGAATAATAATAATTCTGCATGACATGCATTATTATTATGGTCTAGCTGGCAGCAATGAACTTGCAGCAAGACGTTCGTATGTTTATATGATGATCCAATCATGAACAGAAGGGTGACAATCTCAAATATTTAGCGCTATTAATTGAATTAGACTTAGGACGTCAGCAAACAACTCATAATCCAGGAGTAGAGGTCCGTGTTTTGAACTCAATTGAAAATGGCCCTAACAAAATCGTAAGATTTGTCACTACAAAGGAGGGTACTTAGACGAGCTCTGTGCATAAATTGGAAGATCAACATCTTTATCGTTACCATTACCAAAAAATCCAAGCCACATCTCGTCGAGATCCCGTAGCTCGCGTGAATTTGTGCAAGACCACTAGAAATCTTCAATAATGGCAATACAAGTATTGCAACTTGTTTTTTTTCACAGACGAAGTTGGATTTGGACATGATGGTCTAATGAGCATTATTGGTCTGATAATAATTCTCATTTCGCGATAGAGCGCAATTACCAGAATCAGTTTTATGTTAACGCGTGGGTTGAAACTTTCGGAGGCCCTTTGATTGGCACCCATTTCTTTCCATAAAAACTAAATGGTGAAATTCATTAGAATAAGAAAAAATTATATGCCCATTGTGTTGAAAGATTCTCGTCTCCTGCTATGAAATAAGATATGGTTACTGCAAGACGACGCGTTATCAGATTTAAGTGTAGCGTAGAGGGAATTTCTGAACGACACTTTTTTTTGAGGTAGATAGCACGCGAGTTTGTACAATGGGCTCCACAGAACCTGAATTTAATCCCGTTGATTTTTTAGTTACCTAAAGTCTCTTGTGTACAGAACTACAGTGCAAAACGCAGAAGCCTATAGTAAATTAGTAAATAATTATTGATAACTGTGGAGTAATTGGACAAGAATCAGGTCTAGGGTTGAACACACTGAGACCTTAGAGACGATCTCCGGCTAATTTTGGGAAGTAGGCGGATTGAGGCTCCGTAATCGAGCTACAACAACCCAACCCACCTTTGTCCAGCGCTCTAAGGAGTAGGCAGATTGAGACTTCAGAGCTCATGTCCTTACATATTTTCTTTGCCTCTTGAAAATGGCTAATATGAACTACACAAAAACCAAACCAACCAACACTATATGATCATAAAGTAAGTGTAAACTAAGAAAATATAACAATTCTAGATAATGTCATGGTCGAAATGGGTAAATTACAATGCATATTGTGAGGTAAACATATCATATACCGAAAATAGTCCGATTTAAAAAAAAAATATATTTCAACAACACACCACGAGGGCTTACAGCCTAAATACTATCGTACCGTGGGTGTCGACAAGGAGGAAAGAGGCAACTTGTTAATTCTGGACTTAAAGGTTTGGAGGTTCGGAGGAGAAGGAAAAACATGTGCCGGCAAGGAATTCCACAACATGGAAGTCCTCGGGACACAAGAGCGGGCATAACACGATGTTCTATGTCTGGTGACATGGAGAGTAAAAAGGTGCATTCGCTCTGTTCCCCTGGTAGATCTGTTGGGGGCAGCAGGTGGAGGAACTATGGAAGAAAGCTCCTCTGAGCAGTGCCCGTGCAGATATCTATAAAAGAGAGAGATATCACCAACGGCACGTCGGTGGGCAAGGGATGGCAGCCTTTGGGTGAGAATAGGGTCACCGATGAGACGTATAGCTCTCTTCTGAATGGAGTCCAGGATAGCGAGTGTAGAAGCGGCAGCGGCACCCCAGATGTGGGAGCAGTATTCGAGGTTCGGCCTTATTTGTGAAGTATATAAGGTATAGAGATTAGCTGGTGAAAAGTATTTGCGAGCCCGGAAGAGGAAACCTAATTTCTCAGCAGCCGCTTCTGCAATTGATGTGACATGTTGGTGCCAATTGAGATTTCGATCCATATAAATGCCAACAGGTCTCATTACTTTGAATAACTTTGTTGTTCATTGTGATGGGTCTAAGGCTGGTGTATCTCCTATGAGATAGAAAGCAAGACTTGGATTTGGTGGGGTTGAATTGTACAAGATTTCTACTTCCCCAGTCTAATATTTATTGGAGATCCACGGAGACAGAACCCCCTATGAGTCTGCGATCCTCATCTAATTGGGCTAAAGAGACAGGCTTAGAATATTGTATATTTGAGTGGAGGGTGCTGTCGTCCGCATAACTGTGAACTGGGTTGGATGTGCTAGAGAGGAGGTCATTGATGTGGAGAAGAAACAAAGTAGAGGCTAAAGCTGAACCTTGAGGAACTCCTGCATTAATTGGATACAGTTTAGAGGAATGGCCATCCACGACAACAGAAATGCTCCGGTTGGAGAGGAAATTTGCTGTCCAGGTACAGAGTTTTGGTGGTAGGCCATAGGCCGGAAGTTTATTAAGCAGCGCTGCGTGCCAGACCTGGTCGAATGCTTTGGATATATCTAGAGCGACAATCTGGGATTCACCGTGTAGTTCCATAGACTTGTTCCAAGAATGGGCGACAAAGGAAAGGAGGTCGGCAGTTGATCTGCGCTGACGGAATCTATACTGCCTGTCGTGGATTAGACTGTTTTTTAAGAAGTTTTAGTAATTCGGTATTTATATACTTTAACATCATTTTAGAGACGACTGAAAGGAGAAAAATAGGCCCGTAGTTGCGAGGAAAATGTATTTAGTGGGTGAAAACGACGGTAGTCCCAAATATATAGATCGGATCATAAGTACACAGTGTGGTAAAAATGAATTTCTAAGAGAAGATGTAAACTTTGTAAAAAATAAACTAAATGTGATCGCAAACGTGGGACAATAATAAATAAAAGGGCTGAAAATTTGTGAGCCACAGTGAAATCTAGGTTAAGTAAGGATGTAAATTAGATTGTTAGAGTATATTAGCTAGTATACAATTTTTTGGTAGTTTAAGTGAAATGGATTTCCGAATTGTGATGTGACATGTAAACTTTTCCAAAGAGAGGTCACAGTTTGTATTTGTACGGGTCAAATGAGAAAAAAATGCTGGAAGAATATAGATAGAGGCATAATCTAAGTAATTTGAGTGCAAGTAAATTCTTAAAGTGTTTCAAAATTAAATAAATTAAAGTTTTACTAAAAATTACAATACAAAAATCAAACCCACGTCAATTTTGAACGAAGAAAATCAACATTCAAGAAGATTTATATCTAAAACAAATTTCCACAATACTATTTATTGTTTAATGCAAAATACAATGACAGATGGAAAATTTGCCTAAGAAAAGTAATTCAATGAAAAAATCACGTTTTAATAAAAAATGAAGAGGTCATAATATTTAATATTAATAATACCTAAATCTATACACTAAACACACACACACTTATATATATATATATATATATATATATATATATATATATATATATATATATATATATATATAATCATAAGAATTTGGTACCTAAACGTGGGGCATGTTAAATCGTAACTATATATATATATATATATATATATATATATATATATATATATATATATATATATATATATGTTGCAAGCTCACGTAAATAACTATAAAAAACACTTTGAAAGATATCTGGAAATAAAAATGTAAAATTATTCATTCAATTCAAGAGAGTGTTTGAAACCGTTTCTTCTCGAAAACAGTTAATTTTATTGTGATGCAATATGGAACTCTTTGTCAAAGGTTGAATTTTTTACATAATGTGCTGTCAAAAAAATGTTCGAACAAAATAGCTGTAACTCATTATCTACAGGTGAAGGGGTGTTTGAGCCCTTTCACTTTAGCGGATTCACGTCAAATTTGAAACAAACATGCAAAACTACAATAGTTACAAGACTAGATGCATTCTCGCAACAATTAGAACCGTCGACCGGTTTCGCTCTCATTAGAACTCTTCAGTACGGCATACTAATTGTAGCAAAAATGCACCAAAAATAACACGGCTATAGTATAGCCAGTCTTAAAACACTAAGTGAGTGGTGAACGTGTTGCCACCTAGTTCGGAACCAAGTACTATGTTGTCACGCCCGCTCCAAATAACACAGAGTGTTAAAAATAGAGACAGTATACAACTAACTAACAATTTAAAAAATTGTTAGCCCTGGCCCATTTCTACCCCAATATAGGGACAAAGTATGTAAGACTAGATGCATTCTCGCAACAATTAGAACCGTAGACCGGTTTCGCTCTCATTAGAGCTCTTCAGTACGGCATACCAATTGTAGCAAAAATGCACCAAAAATAACACGGCTATAGTATAGCCAGTCTTGAAACACTAAGTGAGTGGTGAACGTGTCGCCACCTAGTTCGGAACCAAGTACTATGTTGTCACGCCCGCTCCAAATAACACAGAGTGTTAAAAATAGAGACAGTATACAACTAACTAACAATTTAAAAAATTGTTAGCCCTGGCCCATTTCTACCCCAATATAGGGACAAAGTATGTAAGACTAGATGCATTCTCGCAACAATTAGAACCGTAGACCGGTTTCGCTCTCATTAGAGCTCTTCAGTACGGCATACCAATTGTAGCAAAAATGCACCAAAAATAACACGGCTATAGTATAGCCAGTCTTGAAACACTAAGTGAGTGGTACTGAAGAGCTCTAATGAGAGCGAAACCGGTCTACGGTTCTAATTGTTGCGAGAATGCATCTAGTCTTACATACTTTGTCCCTATATTGGGGTAGAAATGGGCCAGGGCTAACAATTTTTTAAATTGTTAGTTAGTTGTATACTGTCTCTATTTTTAACACTGTGTGTTATTTGGAGCGGGCGTGACAACATAGTACTTGGTTCCGAACTAGGTGGCGACACGTTCACCACTCACTTAGTGTAATAGTTACAAGTTAAAAGGAATCCATTAACTAACAAAAAAGTTTTTGAAAAATATTGAAACAAAAAATTACCAAAACCTAATGAGAGAAGATTGGAACCTGTGATGAGCACTGATAAGTACAATTTGGGGAACAAAGTTACAAAACGATAATCAGGCCTAAAAACTGTATTGTCATTAATTGGGCTCTCCAAATTGTACTTATCTCAGTACCTATATGATTAAGCACTTTACGAGTTTAATCGGTATCGATTGTTTGAGTGGAATCACCCTCATAGTTTTTTGCTTATCATTTCCAGACACCCGTACTTAAAGGTAGCGGTTTAATATTGGAGCGATCCTGGATAACATAAATAATCCACGGCATAAGTTGAATAAAAATTATTTTGAAATCAATATTCTTACTCTCAAGAAGCATCACGTTGGTTTCTTTTGCATTTGTGTTGTTCAAAGTTACCAATCCTCCATCTGGCCTTAATTTTGAATGTTTCACATCGTACGTAAACGTATAAAGCACTTGAGTGAAGCTGGGCTTTTCTTTTTCTTTAGTTGTGACAACCGCTGTAGAGTATGAAGCTTCCTCCTCGAGTTTAGCTTGAAGAGTTAGTACATATTTTTTTTGAGGAAGTGGGGGATTTGGAACTTCTATTATCCATTTTGAAGCATCTGTTTTATCCCTTGATGGTGTAAACTCATTGCTCTGACCTGAAAAAATTAAACAATGGATAAATAAAATAGCACAGCAGCTGAAATATTAAGAATAGTTGATAATGTTGGACATCACCCATTCACGAAAGACACTAGTTTATAAATAAATAAAAAATATATTCTTATCGAATAACGGGTGGCTGATGAGGATCGTTATCTTCGATTGGTTTACCTGTGTTGTGGAGGTAGCCAAGAGATCACACTACTGACTGCTACTTCTGTTTCACCAAAAACAACGGGGTTCAGTAAAAAAAATATGTCGAATGTGAAATATGCAGATCTTTCATCTGTATCCAAGACAGTGTTACATTTGACAGAAATACCTAAGCCTGTTTGTGCCAGTGCCACAAGTATACAATCAACAGACAGTGATTAAAGTATGTCGGATATGCCGGATAACAAATTTTCACAGAGCATTGGAGGTAACGAATTCGTACAAGAATCTACAAGACCACATCTTATAGAACAACCAGAGCTCAATGATCGTGCGCAGGATTTGAATCTTTCAAAGTCTGCTAGTGAACTATACGCGCCTATAAAGGCTTAACCGATTTCCGTTTCACGGGAATACGGGGAAAAGCAGAAAAGTAGTTTTTAGGGTTAACACGTTTAATACAACTATTTTAAACTTAACAACAAGTGCACAGTGATGCAATAACAACTAAAAATGAATGGTACTCCCATTTGTAAAGGGTCATTAATACTGGAGTTTATTAAGTGCTTCCGGGGTCACGGCACGGACGGCGAGGCGCGCACTTCTCCGGGGCGGCGTTCGTTGTACCACTGCTTCTGACTGCCGGCGGGGTGGTTCCAAGCAGCCGTTGGAAGAAGCGGAGTTGCCACGTCTATGTTGGGATGTTACACGCCTCAATTACCACAATGGAACCTTCTTAGCTCTGATACGAAAGTTACGCATGACAGAAGCAGAAGTGTAACTTCCTCACAATAACGGCGAGTCGACAAGTCCGTGACTTTTTGAATAAAACACAGGTTTTTCACAAAAAATCATTTTATTTCTCAACACAGTCTCCTTTGAGCTCTATACACTTTATCCAACGTTTCTCCAATTTTTTTATCCCTTCCTCAAAACAGGTATTTGTCAGATGATTTCATCATTTGAGTCAAATCTCTTTGCGCCGAGCCATTTATTTAAGTTTGGTAACAAGAAGTAGTCACTCGGGGCTGAATCCAGAGAATAGGGCGGATGAGGGAGCAATTCGTAGCCCAACTTATGCAATTTCGCCATGGAGACTACAAATGTGTGCACCCTTGCATTGTCTTGGTGGAAAAGAACTATTTATTGGCCAAATGCGGTCGTTTTTCTTCAAATCGTCATTAAATCGGTCCAATAAGTTGGTATAATATTCGCCATTGATTGTTATTCCCTTTTGAAGGTAATCAATGTGGATTATACCGCGTGCATCCCAAAAAACTGTCGCCATGACTTTATGGGCTGACAAACCCACCTTGGCCTTTTTCGGCGCCGATTCGCACAGAGAAAGCCACTGTTTTGACTGCTGCTTGGTCTCTGGTGTGTTGCGGTGAATCCGTGTTTCGTTGACGGTTACGAAACGGTGCAAAGACTCGTCCCTATTGCGGTTGAACAACGCCAAACTCTCCTTCGAAGTTGTTACACGATTGCGTTTGTGGTCGATTGTGAGTAAATGCGGCACCCATCTTGCGGATAGCTTTCTTATACCCAAGTGATCATGCAAAATCGAAACCATTGAGCCATGTGATATGCCTATGGCTTCCACAATCTCCCGCACTTTTAGTCTCCGATCGGCTAACATCATATCGTGAATTTTTTCAATTGTTTCGGGTGTAGCGACCTCAACTGGGCGTCCAGAACCTTCGGCGTCATTTGTGCTTGTACGGCCGCAACGAAATTCAGTAAACCAATTTTTTACCATGAAAATTGATGGTGCAGAGTCCCCGTAGTATTTATTAAGCTTAGCCTTGGTTTGAGTGATGGTTTTTTCCGCAAAAAATAATGTTTGATGAGCACATGAAATTCACTTTTTTCCATTTTCGTTATAACTCAAGAGGTTGTCTGCTATCAATGGCTATCTAACACAAACTAAATGACGCAGCTTGTTCAAAACTTGACAGGAGTCAACTGACAGATGCTTGTTGACAGTAGCAGTGTGGTCCTTCCTGTGAGGAGGCGGGAAATTCCAAAAGTCACGGACTTATTGACCCGCCCTTATTTCAGAAAGGAAGAATTGTTTGGTACGGTTTTCACATATTTAGTTTATTTCAAGAATCATGAATCAACCCTATAATTCTCAGGAATGGCGTTCATTTATTAATTCGTTCAAGACTAGTTTGAAAGCTGTACTCCTTTATATTGGTAATGAAAAGCCTCCAATTCCAGTGGGTTATGCTGTCTGCACTAAAGAACCATATAAGACAATGAAGCTTTCGGTTTAAGTAATTCATTATGATGCGTACTATTGGCACATCTGCGGTGATCTTAAGGTTCTAGCTCTCCTCTTAGGTTTGCAAGGAGGGTACAGGAACCAACATTATTCGAGGAAAGTATGGCCTACAAGATAAGCTTTTATTCCTGGCCAGATGAATATTAAAAAGGCGCCGCTTGGTAATCCAATGTGATCCAAAAAAGGTTTTTCTACCCCACTTGTATATTAAGTTGGTTTAATGAAACATTTTGTAAAAAGCTTAACTCGTGGTTTCAAATATTAAGACAAAATGTTCACAAAGGTGTCAGAAGCGAAGCTTAATGAAGGTATATTTGTAGGTCCACAAATGAAAATATTGTTAAGTGATAACCTGTTTGAGCAAAACCTATCGGATGCCGAAACTGAAGCCTGGAGCTCTTTTAAGAATGGAGTTGCTGGATTTTGAGTGACACAAAACGTGATAACTATAGGAAAATTGTCGCTGAATTAATCACAAATTATCATAAAATGGAAACTGATATGTTACTAAAGATCCACTTTTTATATTCCCATTTGGACTTTTTCCTAGATAACTTAGGGATGATGAGCGACGAACATAGGGAACGCTTGCATCAAGATCTCATGGATTTAGAGCGCAGATATCAAGGCTTCTAGGATGAAAATATTACGGGTGGTTTTTGCTGGTCAGTTTTAAGGGAAGCCAATGTAAAAATGTACAAAAGGCAAAATATGACGTTTTAAGAAGGAAAATTATAAAATTTTCAAAATATTTTTTCTATTACTTCTTGACCTTTTTGCGTCAGGAAAACTTAACCGTTGCATGAAACATTGAAATGGTTTTGTTAACCACACAAAATATTTTGTTCTTGTGCTTTCCTTTGATCACCAGTGGCAGCCGAATTTTCCTCTTTAAATTCTTATAACTTTTTTCCTTTTAAGGTAAGTATGGTCAGTTTAATAGTAGAAACGTATACGCCAAATTTGGGTTGTCATAGCTTTGTTATTTTCGGAGATGCAAAAAATTTCCGAAAGGAAACCCAACATTTTTCCCGAAAACTGCTAATTTGACCGTCTCCCTATCTATAAAATAACGGATATAGCAATACATTCCCATCCAGTTTTGGACACACACTATATATATATATATATATATATATATATATATATATATATATATATATATATATATATATATATATATCACACCGATAACTCAAAAAATAATTAGTTGATTTTGACCCAATTTGGTAGGTACTTTCCTTTTATAAGTGGCTTGGATAAGTTCGTTATCCAGGAAAATTGGAGTAGTTTTTCGGGAAAAATGCAAATATATATATATATATATATATATATATATATATATATATATATATATATATATATATATATATATATATATATATATATACAGTGTGTCCAAAACTGGATGGGAATGTATTGCTATCTTCGTTATTATTAGATATAGGGAGACGGTCAAATTAGCAATGTTTTGTAGAATTTCATGCTCTTTCTAAAATATGCCTTGTATTTTGCCCTGCCCCTTTTCGTTTTCTAGTTATTTAAAAAAAAAACTTTAATATCTAAGTAGGCGTTGATCTTAAGATTTGCACATTATCAGGACACTTTATAAGAGTAATATTTTTGTGCTATTCTCAACTTTGGATTCCCATTTGTTTTTGAGCTACAGGTATCAACGTTTGTTTCTTTTTGGCAGCCATATTGGACTATTTGCTCATGTGATAGCCTCTGAAAAGAGCTTTCCAAAAAATCAAACAATTTTCAAAGGAGTCTTTGTAAATTATTAAACGGCTTTTTATTGAGTTCTGTTAGTAAATTGAGTTATTTACTAGGTTTACCTATTTATTTAGATTATAACAATTTTTTAGGATAATGTAATGTAAAATATCATCTGTAATAATGGGCCGATTTATTGGTGTGCTCAAAGTTTCTATTTTTTATCGTGAATCTTTACGGAAAATTATGTTATAAGTAGAGGTCTATTGTTAGACTCCATGGCCTACTGCTTTTTGAACACTTTTTTTTGTCATTTCTTTTCTGGTACTGGATTTCATAGCCTACTATCCTCAAAACGGGTTTCCTCAAAATTGTCAGTGCAATTAGAAGATTTCTCAAGCACGTTATACATCAGTACAAAGCTCTTTTCACAGGCAATCACATAAGCAAAAAATCCAATATGATTGCCATAATAAAAACAAACGTTGATACCTGTAGCTCAAAAACAAATGACAATCCAAAGTTGAGAATAACACAGAAGGATTACTCTGTAAAAAGTGTCCTGATAATGTGCAAGTCTTAGACATGTCAGATCAACGCCTACTTAGATATTGAAGAAAAAAAATCAACAAATTTTGGTTTTTCAAAATAACTCGAAAACAAAAAGAGGAATGAAAAATACAAGTCATATTTGGAGCGAGCATGAAATTCTACAAAATATTGCTAATTTAACGGTCTCCCTATCTCTAATAATAACGGAGATAGCAATAAATTCCCATCCAGTTTGGGACACACACTATATATATATATATATATATATATATATATATATATATATATATATATATATATATATATATATATATATATATATATATATATATATAGATGACCAAAACGCTTGTTAACTGGTGTAATCGGCTGTTTCACATTCGAGTATAAAAACCGACGTAACGACTACGGAACCCGAACCAGTGATTTCATAAACCGATCTCTATAGGATTTTTCTGTTGGTAAATTCAGCTAGTCGGCCTGCACTATAAAAAGAGCTATTTAAAAATTGGATGAAAACGAAAAACCTGATAAATACAGAGGTAAAGACTATTTTTCTGGCTTTACAAACTGATTGTTTTTTTTTTCTATGTAACTGGGTTCGCTGCTTGACATCATTATCAGGCAGAGAAGAAAACAAACATTTGTGAAGCCAGATAAATAACCACTACGTCTGTATCTAGTATCGTACGGTTTCACCAAGTAAGGGCAACAAATAGTATTGAAAAACTTGATACATGTAGGTACGTGCCTGATGTAATAGTAACGTCTGTACTGGCTGCATTTTTGTTGGTAAGAGTAATTGGTCCATTTAAAACAGTAATTGTATTATTCAAGTCGTCATACTCAATCCTGTAATTTATTTCCTTAAATGATGGTATTTCTTTATCAGGAATAACGACCACAACTGTTGAATAACCTGCAGCAGTAGCTGTACTGGCCTTTATAGTTAATATATACTCTTTTTCAGTTATTTTGGCATTTGGTAACACTGTTATCATGTATTCGTCCTTTTTATCATTTTCAGCTTGTATGTCGAATATGTCGGTGTAGTCTGAAACAGGAAAACAAAAACAATTATGACCAAATATCTTTTTGTTAACAAGTTTGCATCAAATGTAAAATTAGAGAAAGGAGCCACTTTCAGGAGGTCATATACCCTTAGACTATAATAATAATTATAAGTGGATTGTGGTGAATTATTATAAATTTCGTCGTGTGTAAATTGTGAAACTTACTTCCATCCAGCTTAACAGTGGCTTCTGTATTTTTTACTAGTTTAATTGGTCCATTTTTGACTTCAATAGATTTATCTGTATAATTGTATGCAGCATTATAGTTAATTTCTGAAAAAGTCGGTGTTTCAGCTTTTGTTAGAGCGACTGAGATAGTAGCTGTGGTAGATAAATCTCCAAGGGTACCTTTGGCAGTGAGAATCAAAGGGCTTTCAATTTTTTCTATGTCGTCTATAGGTTTAATTACATGCAAATTGTAATTCACACTATCATCTGTTACCAAGGAAAAATGTCCATCGTAATCTGAAAGAAAAGAGCCTTAGTAATAATGATAATAATACCAACCCTTTTTATTAGTAATTATATATATATATATATATATATATATATATATATATATATATATATATATATATATATATATATATATATACAATAGCAAACAAGTCTATATGCAAATACACGTTTGCCTGATTTGCACAATAAAAAAATATAGTGAAAAATAACAACTAAAACACAACAAAAACTTACAAAATAAACGATTATAAACACTATATTTTACAAATACAAAAATTCGTCTAGTCAATACATTCTCCCTTATATATATATATATATATATATATATATATATATATATATATATATATATATATATATATATATATATATATATATATAAGGTTTTATTTCAGTAGAACTTACTGGAGGAAGGCAGTGAAATGAGTTTAGAAGCATGTCAGGTCAGGTCATATGGAGGATGTTTCGTGAGGAAAGGGAAATATTTTAATGGTGTATTCTAGAAGCCGAATAAATAAACAATCTTATATAAATGTGTCCGGAAATACGTGCTTTACGCGTTACAGGCTGAGAAAAATTTTTTAAAAACCGTTCTTCTTTAATATTTTGAAAATGATTAAGGATATTGCATTGAGCTTTTGATAATATCGAAACTGATATACACAGGTGTCTTTCTAATCAAATTTTTCTATCTATCTCTTTATACAGGGTTACAACTAATTAATTGCTCACTCACATCTCAGTAACGGTAAGAGATACAGAGTTGGTTGAATGACCAAGAAGCTGTGTAAAATTTAGATTATCCAATATCTGAAAACAAATTTTAATGTGTCGATTCGTTCCTGAAATATCCCGAAAAAACTGAAAAACCTAATTTTTTTAATTTTACAATAAATCTATTATCATAAAAAAATGGGCTCCTAATTTTTGCTGTGTGAGCATAATTTGATATGAGCAATCAACAGACGGCATCTGAATTGACGTACCTGCTCTAATTTTGGCGCAGCGATAGTAAACTTTTTTTCTCTTATGGCCGCCATATTGGATTTTTAATTTTTTAGATGGCAAAAATTCACCTTTCGAATGGTATAACATTCTTCATATTTTTATTCATAGACATTGTACAAATAAATAAAAAACTAATTATGGCGCAAATATCAAGTAGGTATGTGTCATTTTATTATCAACATTCGTTTTTTGTTAAAATGTCAGCACAGAAGATTTTAATTAACAGAATAAAATCATATTAACCATAGATACAAACGAAACTTACAACTAGTGAATAAATAAACTAACAATACATAACAAATACTTCCTACTAAATAATAAATGTGTGTAATGTTCATGAAGATGTTCAAAATGTCTTCCATTGTTATTTATGCATTGACGAACCCTCTCGCGCATACCTTGTGTGGCTGATCTTAATATCAGGAGATATGAAGCAAATTTTATCTGTTATAATATTCTTTAACCCTTCTTCGTTGTCAAGATGCTAAAGGTAAACCAAATTTTTGACATATCCCCAAAAGAAATAGTCCGTTGTGGTTAGATCTGGGGATCTTGTCGGCATGCGAGCGGGTCCATTATTCCCTATCCATCTGTCTCCAAAACTCTGGTCTAGATACGCTTTTACGGCTCGTTAATTATGTGCAGGTGCACCGTCTTGGTGAAACCATATGTTGGCTCTTTGTTGCAAAGAGAGGTTATAAAACATTCCATAAGGGCATTAGTTAACAGATGAAGGTATCCGTCGCCATTCAACCTATTGCTTATGAAAAATGGTCATATAACTGTATCGTCTAAAAGGCCACACCAAACGTTTACACTCAGCCTATTTTGATGTCGCGACTCATATAAAAGATGAGGATTCTCTGTACTCCAGTAACGACGAGTCTGTCTATTAAACAAACCGTTATTTATTAATGTACGACCGACCACAATATGTTAGCTGTGAAAGCATTGTGTATTTCAACTTCCTAGCAAACCATTGGCAAAACTGCCACCGCCGGTCGTGATCTGGCTCATAAAGTGCTTGCACTATGGTGTATTTATAAGGATGGTATTTGTGTTTTTTTCAGAATCTTTGACACTAGCTGGTGGCTTATTCCACATTCTCTTGTAATATGTGTTGTGGATAAGCTGGAATTTATATTGACTCGTGAGTGCTATCGGAGCGGCAAGGCGGCGGACGAGCCCTGAGGAAAGAAAAGAGCATTGGTTTCGTGAGCACTGGGTTCCACATTGTAGGGAACACGCTTTCTTATCAAAGTACCAGATTTATCCAGCACTCTTGCTATTCTGGCGAAGATATGCCGACTTGGCTGCACACGTTCTGGATATTTTTCTTGGTATAAGTAGGAAACACGGGTCGAATTTCTAAAACTTCGGATGCATGCTTCGTACATATCTCTTCTCTCTTCCACAGTAACGCGAACCATTTTGGAAGCACAATTTTAGAACAAATTTAACACAAGTCTTGAAATAAAATGTTTTTAATGCATAAATCAAGTAGAAGATTTCAAACTAATAGTTCAAATAAATCGTAACAACAAATTACAAAACAGTGACACAGACCTACTTGATATTTGCGACCATAATTAGTTTTTATTTATTTGTACAATGTTTATGAAGAAAAATATGAAGTGTGTTATACCATTCGAAAGGCGAATTTTTTGCCATCTGAAAAATTAAAAGTCCAATATGGCGGCCATACGGGAAAAAGAGTTGACTATCACTGCGCAAAAATTAGAGCAGATACGTCAATTCTAATGCTGTCAGTTGACTGCTCTTATCAAATTATTCTCATACAGCAAAAATTAGGAGACCATTTTTGGTAATAAGGGATTTATTGTAAAATTTTGAAAAATGAATTTTTCAGGTTTTTCGGGATATTTCAGGAACGGAACGACATATTCAAAACATGTTTTCAGATATTGGATCAGCCAAAATTTAAGCAACTTTTTGGTAATTTAATTAACTCCGTATCTCTTACCGTTACTGAGTAGCCAATAGTGAGCAATTAATTAGTTGTAACCCTGTATATAGCTTTTCTGAGAGATATCAATCAGTAAGTGAGAAATGGACTGTTTATTGTGAACGTTGTACGTATTTTGATTTTTTAACATTTGCTAATTGCTTTTGTACTTGTTTTTAAATATGTTCTAATCCTTTTGCAAATTTATCAAAATATACCTATTAAGCTGTTCTTACTTAACCAACATTTGTTATGTAAGTTCCTTTTTTTAATTGAATTATTCAGTATTTGTTCAGGTTTTTTAATGCCATTTTCTTATATCGTATTAAATGTCTCTGGTGTAGATTTTAATCCGATAAATGTATCTTTAAAATTATCTAGACATACTCTATGGCTCAATTATACTTTATATACTTTAAATAACATTACAATATATATATATATATATATATATATATATATATATATATATATATATATATATATATATATATTGTTAGCTTTTGACATTTGGTTTTAAAATTTTGGATTCTGGAATTTTGGACTGCATGCAGTCACAATGTATTATAATTTTAATGTTATTGAGTGGATTATATTGGATGATTGTAGTTTTTATGTTATTTTGTAATTGTGTGTTATTTATACCTGCTTGGCTAATAAATTTGTCCAAGGCATATATATATATATATATATATATATATATATATATATATATATATATATATATATATATATATATATATATGCCTCGGACAAGTTTATTAGCCAAGCAAATCGCGCAAGTTTTTTGCAAAAAAATCAAATGTCTTATAGTTGTATAATAATATATTACCTTCAAAATTTGCAGTCCAAAATTCCAAAATTTTAAAACCCAAATGTCAACAGCTAACCGGTCACGCCTTCACCACTTAGAAATTCCTCAACTGTATAACGGGTTCTTGAAAGGAACAATCTCTTGCATGTTATATATATATATATATATATATATATATATATATATATATATATATATATATATATATATATATATATATATATATATATATAATTTATTCTCAGATAATATTCTGATCAAATTACCCTACGTATAAAGAGTTTTAACATTTTTCTCCTAATGATAAGGTAATGGGCGAAAGCGGTTGAAAAAAAAAAGAATCTGTAGTGTCAGAGAAAGTGTCCTTTGCGCCTGTATTTAGTTTTGAAATGGCTCAAAATAGTTCATGCATATGTGCTTAGAAGAAAAAATGATAACATATTAGTAATAATTAAATATCAGTATTAACAAATTAAAACTTACCTTCACTCAGAAAGACTTTTATTTCTTTTGAATTTTTATTTTCTACGATAACTGGTGGTTTCAAATCGACTTTGCCATCAGAGTAAGTTGCTTTATAATGTGCCTTATCGAAACGTGGAGCAATTTTGGAAACTGAAAGATGGACAAGCAACGATGCCATACTTTCTCTTGTAGCACCCATCTTTTTAGCTGTTACTGATGCTACGATCTCAAATATCTCTAAATTATTTAACGTTGTTGAATCGTCCACTTTGAGGTTCCACATCTTTTTATCTATATCATCACGCTGCAATTTAAAGCAGGATTGGCAGTTATCTGCAATTTAATAATTATCTACTTAGTCACAAAATATTTTTTAATAATAAATGGAAAATAAAGTAACTAGCAGGGGAAAGTGTCATAAAACGGCATAGCGTTTAAAATGACAAAGATTAATTATTTTGTTAAGCATGATACTCATCTAATTAAGAACAGCGTAAAGTGTAGTACAAGATGCGTGTTTCAAAATGACTTTACTAGAAAATGTTTGTATCCATGCTAAGAAATATAACCTAGTAAAAAGGTAAATGGACGCTCTAAAATTGTGTGACTGACCTGCATACAAATGTAAATTTTTGTGGATTTTGGTGCTTACGTTAGGTAAAATAAGAGTACTTATAATCCAAAGTGTGAGCTGTATTAAGAGCTACAAATTTTCATCGAGAGTTATCGTTTTGTCAAAATTGAGATAAAAAATACATATTTGCAGGTAAAAATGGCATAGAAACTGCGCGGACAAAATGGCATCGCCATGTCATTTGACCCGCCTGCTGTAAAATATTCCGCAGATAACCATTATAACAGCAGTACTCTCGTAGAATCACCATAAGGTGGTTGGAACTTCTAAAAGGAAGACAGAACGACAATCGTGGGTGGAGGTAGAAATGAAAAATGCTATTATTGCGACGCAGTTTAGCGAAATGGGGTGGTTAAAGGCAGTACGAGCATTTAACGTTCCACAATCAACAATAAGGGGAGAGCCAAAGGTAGCACTAAGGTTCTGGTCCAATTTGCAGCAACATTTAATGAAGCATTTGAAGAACAACTTGCAAACCACATAGTATTATTCGAATCGCCGTTGTTTGGTTTTACAACCACAGAAGAAAGAAACTTGCTTACCAATTTGCCATTAAAAATAACCATCCTAACATATTTAGGGACGGAAGTGCTGACAGGGAGTGGCAACGGGGATTTAGAAAAAGGCACCCAGAGATATCCTCACGTCAACTCGAACCGGTTTCTGCTGCAAGTGCCATTGCGTTTAATAAGCCACAAATTCAAAAATTTTGTGATACATTGGAAATAATTATAAAATAGGAATCAATGGACTCTTACAGTATTTACAACATGAATTAAAATAGTTTATCTACTGTTCAAAAACCTCCAAAAATATTGGCTAGAACAGGAAGAAAGTAGGTAGGAGCAATAACAACCGGTGAAAGAGGTCAACATATTACCTTTGTATGTAGCATGAACGCTGTAGGCAATTTTGTTTCTTCAGCACTCATTTACCAGTAAAGACAAAACAATTTCGGGACGCAGCAAGTGCGCATGGTAGCGAATTTTCCCTAAATGCTTCAAATTTGCATAACTCAATTTTCTATAAACCGACAATGGTCAGTTTTGGTACGTAGTAAGGCATTTATGAGGGCAACATACCAACCAAATTTTATCAAAATAACTGTGTTATTGTTTGAGATACAATTTTTTTGCAAAATTTTTTTTTGTTTAGAAAAACTGGTCTGATAGGGCTGGCTAACGAACTCGTCCAAGCCATTAATAAAATAAAAACTCCTGTCGAATTTTATCAAAATCGGTTAATAACTTTTTGAGTTATCGCATGGACACCTACATACCTTGGTTTCGGGTTCTAGTGGTCCAAATTCGCGTCTCACCATCGATACCTCTCTATTAGCGAATTTTTTATAATAAAAATTCGCCAAAAGACGAGTTGTTGGATGCTTTGCCACCAGGCAGTTTGTGATTATTGCACCAAACAGGCTGGATGACCTCCGAAAGTCTTATTTTGTGGCTAAAACATTTTTAACGTTTTGTTGAAGCCACCAACGAGTCTAAAGTACTACTGCTTTTGGATGGAGACATTATCCACAAATCTTTAAAAGCAGTGACCTTCGCTAAACGATATGGCATGATCCTAATGTACATTCCAGCAAACTCCCGCACCGTATTGAGCCATTGGATGTTTAGTTTTGTGGTCCCATATCCCATAAGAGTCATAACCCAGTACCAGATTAGCGAACTGTTTGATAATGCTTATAGAAATGCCGCGACAACCTAAAATGCAATTAAATGGGTTTTTAAAGATTGAGATTCACCCACTTAATGCTGACATATTTCTTGACGAGTGTTTCGAACCAGCTGAAACAGCTAATGTTGCAATTCAGAATAATTATTCTGCTGAGACATCTTCATATTCTTGCACTGAAAATCCTGTGTCACTAAGCAAAACAACGAGAATAACAAAAATCATCAAAACCATCAGAAGGCTCCACCTATAAACATTCTAGAAAATGTTATTCCACCAGGCAAAAATCAGGATGAGACAAAGGTGGAGAAGGAAGACAATAAACGAGGAAACTTGAAAAGAGAAGGTACTTTACAGGAAATATCTCCAGTTACAGTAGCTAGAGCAGTTTAAAGAAAAAATAAGTGAGCAGTATGTGAAAAACTGGAACCTGTGATGAGAAAAAATTTCTTTCTCTGAAGATGTTGACTCTGTCAACGAATCGATCGTAAGGTCTCTGAAATATGTGTTGTGGTGATTTGGGTGTTCTCCAAGTGTATTTATAAGTAAGCAGCTTTTGGCATTTTGACGACACCTAATTTAGAAGAGTTTAAACAGAAGACTAAGCAAAAGATAGGTGCAATTGCTCACAAACAGACGACTGAAAAGGCAACAGGGTCCAAACGTGACTTGTTTTAAAAGGTTCGTGGACCTGTAGATCTTGGAACTTGTGATAAGGATGATCCATTTGAAGGTGAAAACGATAAACTTGATGGTTCTTGCTTGTATTGCAATGAGTTACATAAGAATTCCCGTGCAAAAGAGGTTTGTATTAAATGTATGACGTGCAATATGTGGGCCTACAGCGATTGTGCTGGCGTTTCCTCGAAAACAAAAGCATTTACGTGTATTTAAGTATTATTTTTGTGAAACTTGAGGTATGGCATTTTACCATCGATAGGGATACCATTTTAACATATACCGTGCTTGTATGCTGGTGAAATGGCATACCTGATGTTATTTTCAAAACCACGGTTTGTTGATTTTGTGTTCGAAAAATCCACTTTTTGTTGCTGATTTTATCGTAGCCCCTTAATGTCATAAAAAAATTCCATTTGCAGTTTATTGTAATCAAAAATAAACGAACTATATCGCGTTGAAAAAAGTATGGCGTTTTAGGACAGTTTTCCCTATAATACTTAGTTCATTAACGTCGTGGGCATTTTATATATTCTAATTACAAAAACAATTAATAATCAATATAAAGAAATCAAGGTTAATATATGCAAGTATAAACAACACTTTGAAAGAAAGTGTACAGCTGAATAACCAGCATATTAAACAAGTAGAAATATTCACGTAGTTTGGGTGTATTATTGCAAAGAGAAGCCAATATAATGTACCCAAAGTTTCATTTTACATTTAGTTTGTCCAATATTAATACACATCTGTCTTTTCACTTACCCACTGGTCCAAGAGTTACAACGGCGTTTTCGTCGTTGACAGCAATACTGTCTCCTTTCAGGCCATCTTTTTCGTTATACTCAACAATGAAAGAATCTTTCGTGAATTTGGGTGGATCTTCCTGAAGTGGTAGGTTTATAACGATTGTTGACTCAGTGGATTCGGTGTATTTTCCTACTGTTCCAGAAAGCGTAAGATAAAAAACTGACTTGCCCTTAATCAGTTCATCCGGCAGTTTACTGTTTTTTAGTGTTATCTCAACTGTACCATCACTATTTATTTTCGTAGTAAAATCGTTCTTGTTATCTATGAACAAAACGTACAATTACACCAGACTGCATTTACTACTGCTTATCTTAAGGTAACCACATTTGGAGCACCCAAATCACTACAAGACATTTTCGAAGACCTGAGGCTTATTTCACAACACACAACAAAGTAAGCGCCATGAAGGGATGAAAAATTCGCTAGCCTTGTTAGTGATATGATCCTCAGGTCTTTAAAAATGTTTTATGGTGGTTTGGGTTCTCCAAGTGTACTTATCAGGGCTCATCATGGGTTCTTATCTTCACTTAGTATCTTAAGATGTAAAGTATTTCTAAGTGGATTTAAAAAATTTCTAATTTGTGTATGGTGAAAAACTGTCTGAAGGCATGTTACCTTATTTTTAGTACATGTAAGTCTTGCAGATGTTAAATAGAGTGTTTAAGTGTTACGTTTCTCTGTTCCAAAATTTGTTATAAAAATTAATATTTTTATTGGTTTTTTATATTAATTAAAAAGCAAATCTGGGCAAAATTTCAAGAGCACTTTGATGACATGAACAAACTTCTAACACATCTACTACTTTCTGAAAGAATTTGAAAACAATTTTCAGAAAATGACCAATTTTTTCATTCTTGAATATCTCCGTCGGGGGGTAATAGTACAAAAGAGTAAGTGAGTGGTGAGACAAGAAGCAACTTGCCGCCACCCAGTTGCGGAACCAAGGAGTATGCTGTCACGCCAGTTCCAAATAACACAAAGTGTTAAAAAATGGAGATTGTATACAACCAACTAACAATTTAGTATATTGTTAGCCCTGGCCCATTTCCACCGCAATATAGGGACAAAGTATGTAAGGCTAGATGTATTCTCGCCACAATTAAAACCGCAGATCGGTTTCGCTCTAATTAGAGCTCTTCAGTACGGCATACTAATTGCAGCGAAAATACACATATAAAGTAAAACGGCTATGGTAGCCAGCCTTCCAACACTAAGCGCGTGGTGAGACATGAAGCAACTTGCCGCCACCTAGTTGCGGAACCAAGTAGTATGTTGTCAGCTCCAAATAACTCTAATTGTGGCGAGAATACATCTAGCCTTACATACTTTGTCCCTATGTTTGGGTAGAAATGGGCCAGGACTGACAATTTACTAAATTGTTAGTTGGTTGTATACAGTCTCTATTTTTTAATACTTTGTGTTATTTGGACATACTACAACATACTACTCGGTTCCGCTACTAGGTGGCGGCAAGTTGCTTCGTGTCTCACCACTCACTTAGTGTTGGAAGGCTGGCTACCATAGCCGTTTTACTTTATAGTTGTATTTTCGCTGCAATTAGTATGCCGTACTGAAGAGCTCTAATAGAGCGAAACCGGTCTGCGGTTCTAATTGTGGCAAGAATACACCTATCCTTAGGTACAAAAGAGACTAAGATCTCATTTTGCAGGTATTTTTTCGTAGACTAGAATAATGTCAGCAAAAGATCGATGGCATGCTTATTTCAAAACGCATAACAAAAAGTTGAATTTTTTTAAAATCGCAATCATAGGTGGCTGTGACGTCTTTTAAAAGCTTATAATTTTTTGATTCCAATATGATATAAGGTTTGATATGGTTATTTCGATTAGTTTAGGATTTATTTAACAAAGACGATTTACAACTTATTATTTGCAAAATCATGTACCAAGCAGGCCGTGAATACTTCCAATTCGATATAACAAATAACTATGCCTGCCAGTCGTGTATCTACTAGAGAACTATTTTTATGAGTAGATGAATTTTGTATTACAATAAGTATGACAAACGAATTAAATAACTTATTATATTAAAATTTAAAGAAAAAAAAAAACGTTATTTGGAATACCTAAAATAAAAAATTCGGGACGTAGCAATTTTTTCAAATATTTCAAATTTGAGTAACTCAATTTGATATAAACCTAGAGAGTGGTAAATGATATGGTAAGGCTGTTACCAGGGAAATATATTTATCAAATTTCATCAAAATAGCTTTGTTCTTTTTTAAGATACAAATACAACTTTTTTTCAGAAAAATCAACTTTTTTTAAAAGAAAAACTGGTCTGATTAGGCTGGCTAACGAATTCGTCCGCAGTCTTAACAAAATGAAGATAGGTGCCAAGTTTCATTCAAATCCGTTGAGTAGTTTGTGAGTTATGGCTCGGATACATACACATAAAAATTTAAACGGACCTTGTTTTCGGGTTATAGGCGCGCTCATTTGAAGAAATGTTTACAAAGTCTAACCATCGATACCGCTCTATTAGTGATTAAAAAAAATCCTCTTAAAGAAAAACAAAGGAAAATTAAATCTGAATAAAACTTATCTACAGTAATTGTTTGAAGTGTCTACCATCAACTTCTAAACACTTCTGGAACCTACGAACTATTATTTCTCTCTGGGATTAATTCATCGACTTGTGTCGATTACTCCAATTACAAAGGCTTGGATATTATTTTTTAGTTCCTCAATATTCTCAGGTTTTTCTGATACACTGTATTTTTAAAAGTACCGCACAAAAAGAAATCTGGAGGATGCGCCAAGCCCGGCGATGTCGGCTGCCTAAAAATTTGCCCTGCATTTCCTATTCAGCTGGGCAAATGTTCCGTTATACATGCTCAGATGTCTAGAATTATGGACAGGGACTCCATCGTGCTGAAAATGTGTTAGGTTCTGAATCGTGGTCAGAGGTAAATTGTCCAACATTTCTTCCAATTCACTTTGCAGAAATCTCAAATATCGTTCTGAATTCAGCTTCCTGTCATAGAAAAATGGTCTTAGATTGTAGTACCAATAATTCCGCACCACACGTTTACTGTCAATACGTACTGGTATCTTCTTTCTGCGGTATGACCAGAAATGTTTTAGTCCCAATAGACAGTATCGTGCCGATTAAATATCTCGTTGTTAGTGAATTTGGTTTTATCTCTAAAAATAATTCCATACGAAAAACGATCATTTTTCCCTGTTTCCATTACCAACCATCTAGCAAACTAATTTTGTCGATTAAAATCTCCGGAACAAAAGGTATTACTGATACTACATGTATTGAAAGGGCGATAACTATTTTGTTGAAGAATCAAACCAGATTTTTCTTTTGAAACTCCAACAACACTACGCCAATTCTTTGGCAGATATACTTGGTTTATAATTAACGAATTCCAACATCTCAGTTTGTGGTTTGTGGAATGACCGTAAACCTTAAGCTCTTTTTTCGCCTTCCTATTTAAATTTTATCTTCTCAGTTTGTGATTTGTTGAATGAACCGTTTACTTGGAGAAGCCCAAATCACGCAACACATCTTTTTAAAGACCTAACGATCATTGCGCTAGCAATGTTAGCTTGACCAGAGGATACATATTCTGATTGCGTGTTGTGGTGATTTGGGTTTCTCCGAGTGTACTTTTTAGTGCTCATCACATAGTGAACCGTAAACCTTAAGGTTGATTTCCAGTTTCGCAAAAAGTCTCGAGTCAGGCTGGTTATTTCCATGTATGGATGTTAATTGCACTTGTTGATATTAAATCCATACGTAAACATTTAATATAACTTTATTACTTCACTAACTGAATAAACTATATGATACATTTAACTATAATACACTTTATAATAACAATTACAACAGTACACGAGTACATAGCAGATAACTGACCGAGCGTGGAGGACGTGTGTTCACTGTAGCGGTTGGTAGCGAGGAGAGAGAGAAAGATTGCCTGGTGTCTCTTATATGCCGTAGTTCTTGACAGCTGGCTGTCGCATAACGTAACGCAACGTTTAACTGTCAAGAGTATTTATGCAGAAACATAGAGTAGTGTTGACGGAAACACTGCGGTCGGAACCACCGCCACATACTCCCCTCTCAGTGGCAACGCTATTAGTTCAAGTATCTTCGTGGAAATCGAACTCTACGTCCATGGCGTGTAGTTTGAACGGGAACGGCAACTTCACTGTCACTTTCAGTCTCACTAGGTGTTTGACTTTCACTCTCACTTTCAGTTTCACTAGGTGTTAGACTTTTACTGTCACTTTCAGTTTCACTAGGATGTCTCTGAGGCTGGAAAGTTGTCTGTTCGTTATCACAAAGAATGAATGCGGGTTTAAGACGGTCAACAGAAATTGTCTCTTCTCTGTGTGATTTCTTGATTTTGAAGACTTTTTCAGTTCGGGATAACACTTCAAAGGGGCCGTCATAAACTGGTTCGAGGGTTTTTCGCGGAATATCAATGCGAACAAAAACAAAAGGAGCTTCCATAAGCTTAGGATGGACAAATACCTTTTTTGCAGTATGATGGTTAAAAGGTACTGGTCGAAGTTTCCTTATGTCTTCTTTCAGCTGAGATATAAGTGGTGGAACATCATGAGCTTGTGTGCTGTTGAAAAAGTCGGTGGGAAGTTTGATTGATTCTCCGTAGACTATTTCAGCGGGTGTTGAGCGATATTCTGGAATTATGTACGATCTGAGTCCTAGTAACACAATTGGCAATTTAGCGACCCAGTTTTCGTCCATATGAACTTTCAAGGCCTGTTTCAGAACTCTATGCCATCTCTCGATTACACCATTTGCTGCTGGGTGGTAAGCTGTAGTCTTGATGTGGTCTGCACCTAGTGTTTTAGTGAGGTGTGTGAAAAGGTGGCAATCGAATTGTTTACCTCTGTCTGTGGTGATGTATTGCGGAACACCGAAACGAGAGATCCAGCATGATAAAATAGTGTTCGCTACTGTTTCTGCTGTAATATCTGACAATGGAATTGCTTCGGGCCATCGAGAAAATCTGTCTATTATTGTTAACAGATAGCGTTGACCTTGTGATGGTGGTAACGGTCCCACAATGTCAACATTTATATGCGAGAATCTTCTTATGGCTGGGGTGTATTGTCCAATGGCACTGGAAGTGTGTCTCCATATCATGACTTTCTGGCAGGGGATGCAAGTTTTAGACCAAAGAGATACATCGCGTTTCAATTTGGGCCAACAAAATCTATCCTGGACCAGATCGACTGAAGCTGATATGCCTGGGTGAGATAAATTGTGGATAGAATCGAAAATCTTTCGGCGAAATTTGAGCGGAATGAATGGGCGAAGTTTCTTTGAAGAAGAATCGCAAATAAGGTTCAATCTGTTGTCAAGAGGCATGTTTTGAAATTTGTATGAGGAAGATTTAGACTGCAGAAGGTGTTTGAGTTCCCCACAAGATGACTGAGCTTGCGCAATTTCTTGGAGTGACACAGTGGAAGAAAGTGAAATTGTTTCAATGCGAGAACAATAGTCTGCGGGAATGTTTGTAGGACCTGGTATGTAGCAAATGTCTGTGGTAAATTGACCTAGGAAGTCTAAATGTCGTAGTTGCCTTGGAGATGCTTTATCGACGCGTTGTTCAAAAGCGTATGTCAAAGGTTTGTGGTCCGTATAAATGGTGAAATGGCGACCTTCTAGGGTATATCCAAAGTATTTAACTGCCTGATAAGCGGCTAGAAGTTCGCGATCGTAGGTGCTGTAAGATTTTTGGGCTGAAGTAAGCTTTTTAGAGTAGAAACCTAGGGGTTCTAGTGTTTGATCACGTAGTTGTTGGAGGGAAGCACCTACGGCATAATCAGAAGCATCGACATAGAGAATCAGTGGTAGCGAAGAAGTCGGATGAGCTATTAGTGTAGCATTTTTTAGTGCCTCTTTCAAACGTTCGAATGCTTCTCGAGTCTGAGGAGTCCACTCGATTTTACGTTTGTCGCGTTTTTTGGGATTCTGGCAGAGGTCGAATAGTGGTTGCTGAATTCCGCAGCACGTGGAAGAGAACGACGGTAGAAATTTATGAGACCTAGAATTTTTCTGAGTTTTTCAATGGTATCGGGAAGAGGTAGGTCGGTAATAGCTTTGATGCGTTCAGGAAGTGGAAATAATCCAGATTTATTTACACGAAAACCTAAAAATGAAATTTCGGCCACTCCGAATTCACATTTAGATGAATTGATACAGATGCCGTTGTCTTGAAGTGTCTGAAAAAGTTTTGCTAGATGCTCTTGATGTTCTTTTTCAGAGGCTGATGCAACGAGAATATCGTCAAGATAGGAGTAGGCAAAGTCAAGATGTCTTAAAATTGAATGTAAATATCTTTGAAATGTTTGTGCTGAATTACGAAGGCCAAATGGGATTTTAACAAATTAGAATAACCCAAATGGAGTTATGACTGCTGTTTTGGGAATATCTTGAGGTGCTACTGGGATGTGATGGAAAGCGCGAATGATATCTAATTTTAAAAAAAAATACGTTTGCCTTCTAACTGGGCATTAAAATCCTGCAAATTGGGAATGGGATATTTGTCTGGGATTGTTTTAGCGTTTAGTGCTCGGTAATCCTCACATGGTCTCCATGAGCCATCCTTTTTTTGCACCATGTGGAGGGGGCTTGACCATGGACTTTTGGAGGGTCTACAAATTCCTAAGTTTATCATGTGCGGGAATTCTAGCTTTGCTTGAGCTAGCTTTTCCGGGGGCAATCTTCTAGCTTTTGCAGTGACAGGTGGTCCTTCCGTACTTATAGTATGGAAGAACTCAACCTCTGGAAGGTTGATAGAAGAAGTTTCCTTAAAAAGGTCAGGAAATTGTTGTAGCAATTTGAAGTACTGGTGTGTCGGGTCTACAAGATGAATTTTAGAATTAATTCCTGGTGGTGGGTTAGCACCGATCTTAGAGAGGTTTGTCTTTGTATCGATTAAACGTCTATATTTCGTATCCACAAGTAAAGCAAACTCTGCTAGAAAATCAGCGCCTATAATTGGTTGCTTGATATCGGCAAGTGTGAAGGGCCAGCAGAACCTACGGCGTAAACCTAGATCCAAATCTAATAGTTGTTCGCCATAGGTATGAATAGGGGTCCCGTTTGCAGCATACAAGGTACGTTTCGATTGAAATTTCCGTTGGTCGTGAGTGGGTGGAATAACTGAAATATCCGCTCCAGAGTCGATTAGAAATTTCATATTGGAGCGTCTATCAAAAATAAAAAGGCGGCGTGTTAGGTGGCTCTCGTCTCCTGCCGCGTGGAGGGAGTGCCTGATTAGTTTTCCGAGACATGTTTTGCTTTAAAATTGCAAGGTTGGATGCAACGTTTGGCCTTGTTGCCAAATAGTTCATGATACCAACACGCGGAGGTTGAGGAATTTGTGTTTATGGAATTTCTAGAAAGCTTGGGTCTTTCTCGAAAGGTAGATCGGGAACGCGTTCGCAATTCGTTGACTGATGCTGTTAGCTTCTCTAATTGCGCTTCTAACTTGGCTAGCCTGTCGGGCTCGCGTGACTGAATTTCAGCCACGTTGTATTTATCTCTGGAATATTCCACGATTTTGTCTGCTATAACCGACAAATTTTCTAGAGAATAGTTGCTCGAAGCCAAAATTGAACGAACGTTGACTGGTAAACGTTGTAGAAATAAAATTTTAAGGAAATCCTCTCCAATCTGACTACTGGCTAAAAACTTCATTTCGCGTAAAAGTTGCGATGGTTTTCTGTCGCCTAATTCTGATTCTGTTAAAAGTTTATTTATTTTGCGACTTTCCGACTCTTCAAATTCTAATAAAAGACGTTTCATTAGATTTGAATAGGGGGTTGATGATAATGGTTGGGTTAAAAAAAATTGAAATTGACTCTGCGACATCAGGATCGAGTATAGCGAGTACATGACTGAATTTTGTCTTTTCAGAACTGATCTGCGATATATCGAACTGGGCGTCAACCTGCATTTGTCAGATTTTCACTTTACGTCTCCATATAGGAGGTAATTTTATTGCAACCCTTGCCATGATATTGCTGCTTGAAGAATCTTCGGCCATTGTGAAAAAAGTCAGATAATTTTTAAATTAGAAAGGACTGACCTGTTCAGATATTCGTTTTCTGTAGGGATGAGCACGTGCGTGGAAGTTAGGTGACGTCGGATGGAACATCAGGCTCGGCATCTTCGGCTTGCGGCACGGGGTCACCAATATGGATGTTAATTGCACTTGTTGATATTAAATCCATACGTAAACATTTAATATACTTTATTATTTCACTAACTGAATAAACTATATGATACATTTAACTATGATACACTTTATAATAACAATTACAACAGTACACGAGTACATAGCAGATAACTGACCGAGCGTGGAGGACGTGTGTTCACTGTAGCGGTTGGTAGCGAGGAGAGAGAGAGAGAGATCGCCTGGTGTCTCTTATATGCCGTAGTTCTTGACAGCTGGGTGTCGCATAACGTAACACAACGTTTAACTGTTAAGAGTATTTATGCAGAAACATAGAGTAGTGTTGACGGAAACACTGCGGTCGGAACCACCGCCACACCATGCATCGTTCGAAATACATTTAACTAGCTTCACCGACATTTGTGTTACTGACATAACAACAAAAAATCAAGTCATTTTTCTCTTCATTCGTAAACATTATCACTCATTGTTTTATCAAAAATATGCTGGAGAACTTCATAAGTTCAAAACTATGTTTGACAAAAGCTTGTATAATGACAGTTTGTTGATTGTTACATCAGATTGGATGTATTCACCACCTGCTTGTGCCATAATTTCGCAAATAATTTATAATAAATAGTTTTGTTAAATAAATTTCCATCTAATAAAAATAACAATATCAAACCTTATATCACTGGAATGAGAAATAAATTGCATTTGAAAGACGTCACAGCCAACTGTGTTTGCCATTAAAAAAATGCTACTTTGTGTTATCTCTTTCGAACTAAACATGCCATGGATCTCTTGTTGACATTATTTTATTATAAAAGAAAATAACTACAAAATGAGGTCTTGATTTCTTTTGTACCATTAACCCTGACATATATATTTAGGAATGAAAAAATCGGTCATTTTCAGGTTTTTCAAATTATCTCAGTAAGTAGGCGTTGCATTGGAAGTTTGTTCATGTTATCAAACTGCTCTAGAAATTCTGCCCAACTTTGCTAATATAACCGAAGCTGTTCCTTCAGAAACAACAAAGTTACCCATTATATTGAGATATATAATAGGCACCCTGTATATAAGCTCTCTTGTGAATTTTGGCAAAACTTTTATTTTATATGGCGCCACTTTTTAAATAAAAAACCGTCCTTTATAACACATTTATCTTTTAATAGTTTTGTATCGAAGATTGAAAACAATGATAACAATAAAAGTTATCTACGTAAAACAAAGCTTGATTTGGTTTCAGAATCATTACTCAAAAGCATCAAATAATTACTCGGCATCCCGCAACGTCGAACTCAACCGGATTGTTTATTTTTATACGACGATTTGAAACAATTTCTCATTAGATAACAACTACTTTTTACTCAAATGAACAGCTATACTATGTGATTATGGCAATCTTCTTTGGAGTGCTTTTAAAGAAGTAAAATGATTAAAAGACTACTGGAAAATATATTAGCATAAAAACATTGAAATATTAAAGAGGATAATCTATTTTATGATCTACAAATAAGGTTTAAATAGATTTTGTCTAGCTTAGATTATCTTTGCTTACCCAATTCTACACTTATGGGGTCTGTGGAGTCAGCTGTTACTTGTATCGTGTCTATTTGGGCCAAAATTCCAGTGCCATCAGGTTTTATGGAATAATTCATAGCGTAATGTGGTTCTGAAAATTTGGGAACAATCGGGGCACTATTTTTATAATCCACATTTATAACCAATGTCGCAGTGCTGGACAGTGGGCCATTAACTGTGCCAGAATCCTAAAATCAAACATTTAATACTATAATCAACATAGCTTCCCACAACTTGCTTTACTGTTTCATTCATTTGTGACCTTTATTCAAGTGAAGTTTAACGTTTGGTATACCTTCCCGGCGGATATATTTCCAGATACATATACGGTGAGTAAATAATATTGCACCAAATGAGAATATGCAAAAATGATTTGACATTCAGATTTCTCATTGCGACGCTTTTCTCGAACACCCTTTATAGTAATAAATTTTTAATTTTTCTCCTTTGCATTATTAAATTGTACAGTAAAATTTATTAAAGGCAGACCTGGAACCTTTAGCAGTATTATACATGTTAATAGAAATATTATTTCATTCTGTAGCAGTTAAATGGAATTGTGTATTTGCCGCCGAAAATAGACAAAACGTTATATAGCTTAGAAGCATTGAGAATCTTTTCGTAGATCATATTTCGATAGTACAGACGAGCTTTTGTCAAGCCGTCACAAGACGATTGGAAAATCGCTAACTTGTCCCTTGTGGGTCCGGTTCCCCTGTGGGTCCGTGGACTAACTTAAAGAATAGGCCCAAGGTAACTCCTGCCTGTCCCAGGAGGCGACTAATCGGAGTCAAGCAGGTGGTAGTGGACTCTTCCTTTACGTGATAGTAAAGGATTTTTTCACGTTGGAGGAGGTACCACTCCTTACATCAAGGGGCCGGTGAAGTCCCAACGGACGTTTCCGGTTCTGGTGTATGAGTCGGTTTCCCTTATAAGCAAAAATGATTATGGCTGCTCCTTGTACAAAAGATTCCGGAGGCAAAATACCCCTCCATTCGGATCTCCGGGAGAGGGGTGTACAGGAGGCGCCAGCATCAAGATCCTTCTCGAATATATGTGGCCTAAATTCTAACCTAAACTCCGTACACCATTTCGTCCAGGCTAATAGGCCCCAACTCCTCTTCCTCACCGAAACCCAAATCAGTGCCAAAACAGCCACTAATCACCTTAATTTCTCGGGGTATGAGCTCCTTACTTCCTTTAGATTGCATGGAGGCGTGTGCGCATACGTCCGTAGCAATCTATCCTGCACCAGATTCCCCAATTTGGATAAAACTCTCTCTCAGGGCTGCAACTAAATTCATCTGTTGCATTTACTGGTCACCCTCCGACAACAACGATGTCCAACTCTTCGACTACTTTTCTGGAAAACCGACCATCTGATTTCTGAATATCCTTCCTCCAAGGTCACTATTCTTAGTGACTTCAATATCCATAATAAGGAATGGTTAGGATCTTCAAAAACCGACCCACAAGGGAGAGCAGCGGAGGCCTTTGCAGTCAGCAATTCTTTAGCCAGTATGGTTCAGCAACCTACTTACTTTCCTCGCATCCCAACACACAGCTCAAATCTCTTGGATCTCCTTCTTACTACAAAACCTGAATGCTATAAGATATCAGTCACCGCCTCTCTTGGTCGCTCAGACCACGGCATGGTCACTGCTTCCTGTGCAATGCAGTTTAGCATTATTGTCTGTGAATTCGGTGGTGTGGTACATTTGTTGCTATTTTAAATAATCTCTAAAGTATTCCAAAGATGAATTTTACTCGCGATGAAACGATAGATATGATGTGGATATTGGGAGAATGCAAGAAAAACGCCTTACTATCAGCCACAATTTACCATCAACGTTTTCCTGAGAGGCGACAACCTACAAAATCAAGCTTTAAAGGATTAAGGGATCGGTTTAACAGCACTGGTTCAGTTAACTATGAGAAGCAAGAACGAACAAATACTGCTGTGACGAAGGAAGACGAAATGAATGTGTTGTTGGCAGTTACAGAAAACCCACATACAAGTATACGAAGTATTGCCAAAGAACAAGAACTCAGTTACTACTGTGTGCAAAAAAATATGTCTAAAAACAAAACGCACCCTTACTACATTCAATTGCAACAAGAATTAAATGATAATGATTTCGAGATGAGATTAGCATCTTGTGAATGGGCCCTACAAAAAGTTAATCAACAGATATACTTTTTGACTATTTACTATTTGGACATGAAGCTACGTTTCATAGAAATGGTTGTGTTAACAGGCACAACTTCCACTATTATTCTACAAGTAATCCATACCACATAATTACGTACAGTCGAACAAGATGGTCGTTAAATGTGTGGGGAGGTATTGTTGGTAACTATGTAGTAGCACCATATTTTTTGATGAGCATTTAAATGCTGAGATTTTTTTAGTAAATCAGTTACCCATATTACTGGAAGAGGTTCCACTTCATATACGTCAGCAAATGTGGTTCTTAGACGACGATGCCCTGTTCAGCATAATCTACTTATTCAAGATGAACTTGATGATCAGTTTCCTGGACGATGGATCGGAAGAGGTGGACCAGTGCTGGCTAACGATTTTGTCCAAGTCACTTGCAAAGGGAAGGTACTCACCAAATTTTATCAAGATTGGTCCATTATTTTTTGAGTTATCGGTGGATATATATATATATATATATATATATATATATATATATATATATATATATATATATATATATATATATATTGATAAAGTTAGTTAATTTGAGCTAGGGTTGTTTTAGTCCCACTATTTGGTGATAATTGAAATAGAGAAAGGTTTATTTTAAGTTTTATATTATTATTATTAGGTATATTGAAATACTTGATATGGTGGCTAACTTAATATGTTTTATTTCTTTTTGTGGTATTAATTTCGAAGTGTGCTTTATCTTGTGAGTTTTATCTACCTGTAAAGTTGAGTGAATTATGCTGTAAAAAATGTGTTTATTAAATATACGTGTATTTGACTTACACCCTGGTGTACCCAATGTCTTTTATTGCTGCATGTGACATAAACGAATTAATAGCATGGATATACTTACTCTTAAAACAGGGAGCTTCTCTAGCTAGGTGGTTCAAGTCCTCAAAATTCTTACTATTTCAAAAGTACAATTAAATTTTTAAAACTCTGACTCTTTTCTTTTCTTTGTTTACAAATCCGAAATAGTTTCTTCTTTCCTTTTTAAATTTTGAAATATATTGCCCTATCTGATTTTAGTTATTCCTCCCAAATACTTATATATGTATAAAAACAAAACAAAGCAAAGGTTTCAATGATCACAAAACTTGACTGTTTATTAAAATTAACACAGATAACAAAATTCTAATTACTACCTACTATTTTTAATTTGCTTTTCGTTTAACGTTCACACCGATGTAACTTTTTTTGTGATAAACTCTTTGATGCAGTTCTATGCACAATTCTGGTGGTTTTGTCAATTGAATGTTTATGTAAGAATTATCTTTGTCATCTAAGCGAAGTATATATATATATATATATATATATATATATATATATATATATATATATATATATATATATATATATATATATATATATATTATCATTATTATTACCTTTATTGCTTAAAATTATACATGTTTATTCAATAAGTCCAAGACTTGTGGTAAATATTAACATAATTTTATACATAGTTGCATCCACTTTGTATGTGGTCTGGAAGGTCTTAGCTGCGAGGATTGGTCCTTTCACTATTATTGCACTGAAGTTTTTACCCTTCAAAATCAATTTATTAGGAGTGTCCTTTTTCTCCTATGTCACTCTTTGACATACGGTCAAAAGAATTTTAATCCTATCAATTCTTTCTCTAAAAATTTTAATCTGTTTACTTTATCCCAAAAATTCCAATCTGTTTCTTCTTAATACCCAAAAATTCAATCAATTAATTTTTTGATAATAATTTCAATCTGCTTTTTCACTGCCAAAAAAATTCCAATCTATTTATTATTTTTCTATCGCCTCACGACCATCTCCAAGTTAAAAGTTTGTTGTTGGCCGCCTTCCAAATTCATCTCAAGATTTTTGTTTGTTTGTATCCTCATTTCCTGGGTTACCTTGTTACATCTTGTTACATCTTTCAATGCACTATATACACTATTTTTGACAGCATTCCTTGACCTATATTACAATTTTATTGTCAGTTTTGACATTTGTCGTAACTGAACAGCTGACTTATATTTAGGTTACATGAAATTTTGACAAGCTTAATCCTAATAAATATTAACACCATAAATTTCCTAATTCTACTAAACATGAACATCTTAAACTATTTAAACAATTTCTACTAAATAATTTAGACTTGCCTTTACCTTCTTTTAACACACACACACACACACACACACACACACACACATATATATATATATATATATATATATATATATATATATATATATATATATATATATATATATATATATATATATATATATATTATATATATGTCATAATTTGGGAATCAATTTTGATTTAGATTTTTGATTGCCAAGACATTGTACACACCAGAAGTAAGGTCTTGTTTGTGTGAGGCTTTGTATGATCTCCTCATTACCGAATTAAAAAAAATTCGCTAAAAGTCATGTAGTAAGGGGTTAAATAAGTAAATGCGTTTTCAAAATTTGTTGTATTCATATTCTCTTAAAGTATTGGTTTCCTTTGATAATTTTTTTCGGTTATTCTGGAATAAACAATGTCAGTAGGGAAATCTTTTCACATTTGATTGTACTCATCAGTTTTAAATTTTGTTCATTACAAGCATACAACTGACAACATTTTCCAACGTTTTTCAATTAAATAACACTTTGTATAGACGAAGATAGCAAAAAAAATACAAAATATACATTACTTACCGTTGCGGTGACTATGAACGTTTGTTTGTCAGGAAGCCTTATTAATTCGTTGACCATTATGACCGGTGTATAGCTTTTGACACCCAAGGATCTAGTGTCAAGATTAAAAATACTTGAGTTTATTTTAAAATTCATATCCTTATTTGAAAAATCCTTGTCTTGGACTTGAATCTGCGTCCCAACAAGTAAACCCAAATCAATTTTTGGTAGTAAGGGCATGGGCACTGTTAACTCGTATGTTTGCTGTGAAAATTCTGGTGGGTAATCGTCGTTGTCAATTATTCCATATGAAACTAGCTACAAAATAATTTGGTTTCAATCTTAAATTCAAAGAAAAAAATAAAACATTTGAGAAAAAAAAAAGAGAGGCTGGACGCAGCAAGTGCGTTACGGTAGTGAATTTTAATTAAAAGGCTTTTAATGGCAAATATCACTTTTTTAATGAAAGCCTCAAAACAATGTACTATATTTCTCCAAAATAATTTTATTGTTTGAAAAAGTACAAAGATTTTTCGAAAATGAAGTTGAAATGTTCCAAAAAAAAACTGGTCCGATTTTCCTGGCCAACAATTCCTTTCACGAAAATTCGGATTTTTTTTTTGCAAATTTGGCTTAAGTAGTATTACACGAAAATTACATTTTTTTACCTAAATTTGCTAAACATTTTTTTCTATGAAAATTCTCTAACATTGTTTTTAACAACTTATTAAACATTTAATAATAATTAGAAACATTTCACAAAAATCTCATAAAAAATTATATTTAGGGAAAAACGAAAAAACATTATTTCAGCAAAACAGACTAATTATGTTTTACAAGACAATTTGCTGGAAAAATGGCGTAAAATCTAAATTATGTACGTAACCTGTAATTCAAATTAAAAAAAGCCTGGACGCAGCAAGTGCGTTATGGTAGTGAATTTTCATAGAAATGATCTGGCACAAAAAATATTTTATTATAACTTCTTTTTCTTGTAACATAGAAATCCCAATTTTGGAGTATAGTTTACTTTTTATATCGTAAACCTACCTACCAAATTTGGTTATCATAGATTTTTTATTTTTTGAGATAAAATTTTTTTCAAATGAAAACTCAAAATTTTCCCGGAAAACCTCGTCCGATTTTTTTGATTAACGAACTTGTCAAAGTCATTTATAAAAGAAAGGTACATAGCAAATTTTATCAAAAACGGCCTATTATTCTTTGAGATAAAAATTATATTCGAATGAAAACTCAAAATTTTCCCGGAAAACCTCGTCCGATTTTCCTGACTAACAAACTTGTCAAAGCCATTTACAAAAGAAAGGTACATGCCAAATTTTATTAAAATCGGCTTATTACTTTTTGAGATAAGAATTTTTTTCGAATGAAAACTCAAAATTTTCCCGGAAAACCTCGTCAGATTTTCCTGACTAACGAACTTATCCAAGCCATTTACAAAAGAAAGGTACATGCCAAATTTTATCAAAATCGGCCCATTATTTTTTGAGTTATCGGTGTGATACATATATATATATATATATATATATATATATATATATATATGTATATATATATATATATATATATATATATATATATATATATATATATATATATATATATATATATATATATATATATATATATATATATATATATATATATATATATATATATATATATATATATATATATATATATATATATATATATATATAAACATATAAAAATTGAAACTGACCCCGGATATGGGTTCTAGGGGTCGTAGATCGCGCTCATTTGAAGAAATTTTTTCAAAATTCAAAAGTCGAGATCTCCTCATTAGTGAATTTTTTCTAAGAAAATTCACTAAAAAAAAAACGAAAACTTTAACAAGTTTTTTTTTACCTTCTCACGGAAACTTAAACAAGTGTAAGTAGAGAAAAAATGTTCGAGACGCAGCAAGTGCATTATAGTAGTACATTTTCATAAGAATTGTACACTATTAGTAAGATTTATTATTAAAACGAATTCTTTAAATTTAAATGGACCTGGGAGACCAGTTTTAGAGGTCCCAGATTATCTGAAGATTATTTGAAGAAGTCTCTATTTTCTATGGAGCTAGAAAATTATAATTTGGTCGCGATACATGTAAGTCTGACAAGTTTCTTTAAAAAAAATTTTGTTACAAATTTTATTAAAGGCACAAAAGTTTCCTAGAAAAAAATTAATTATTTACAAAGGGAATGTAACTACCAAATCATAAGTATGGCAGGTATTTTCCTTTTAATTGCTTGGATGGTTTTGTTTTAGTCAACCCAATCGAACTAGTTTCTGCAAACAAAACAACAAAAAAGGTTTTTTTAAAACCTGCTTGTTTTTATTCGCGAAGCTTATTACGTTATCTTTCTTTAATTTAGTACCCACGGTGCGTTTACATAGGTGTTACTATGGTTCAAGATTGAAGATTCTAGCTTAATAGGAAATTGAGTAATCGGATTTTAAATATTTGTACAAAAATTCTCTACCATAATGTATTTGCTGCACCCAGAGCTTTCTCAACACTTGCAGCATCCACACTTTTTGAAAATGATGAAATATTGTAACTCTCTATGTAAGACTGACAAACAAGGCAATCTAAATTTCATTTTTGGAGAAATATTTTAAACAAATGAAATGGGGTAACAATTTAAACATAAATTGAAAATCTTGGTTCGCTGCTTTGTCTTAGTGGTTCCCCTTCCCCTTCTGCATGCGTAGAGCCACCATCAATGCATAAACAAGAACAATGTAAACAAGAACAGTTTCTTGTGAAAACCCCGCAAGAAAGTTACGGGACCTGCGGTGAATATAGGGGTTCTGGGCGGGATAAACAGAATTTTAAGGAGGTATAGCTGCAAAATGGGATAAAGGCAGCTTATGGAGGTCAAAATAAGCTGTTTTTTCGCACTTTCCGCTCACATCTCCTTTTAGTGAATTTTCGTAGAAAAAATTCACTAATGGGGAGATCCCGACTTTTGAATTTTGAAAAAATTTTTGCAAATGAGCGCGAACTAGGACCCCTAGAACCCATATCCGGGGTTAGTTTCAATTTTTATATGTTTATATATATATATATATATATATATATATATATATATATATATATATATATATATATATATATATATATACATATATATATATATATATATATATATATATATATATATATATATATATATATATATATATATATATATATATATATATATATATATATATATATATATATATATATATATATATGTATCACACCGATAACTCAAAAAATAATGGGCCGATTTTGATAAAATTTGGCAAGTACCTTTCTTTTGTAAATGGCTTGGATAAGTTCGTTAGTCAGGAAAATCGGACGAGGTTTTCCGGGAAAATTTTGAGTTTTCATTCGAAAAAAATTCTTATCTCAAAAAGTAGTAAGCCGATTTTAATAAAATTTGGCATGTGTCTTCCTTTTGTAAATGGCTTTGACAAGTTTGTTAGTCAGGAAAATCGGACGAGGTTTTCCGGGAAAATTTTGAGTTTTCATTCGAAAAAAAATTTTATCTCAAAGAATAATGAGCCGATTTTGATAAAATTTGGCATGTACCTTCCTTTTGTAAATGGCTTTGATAAGTTCATTAATCAGTAAAATCGGACGAGGTTTTCTGGAAAAAATTAGAGTTTTCATTTGAAAAAAAATTTTATCTTAAAAAATAAAAAATCTATGATAACCAAATTTGGTAGGTAGGTTTACGATATAAAAAGTAAACTATACACCAAAATTCAGAGTACTATGTTACAAGAAAAAAAAGTTATAATAAAATATTTTGTGCCAGATCATTTCTATGAAAATTCACTACCATAACGCACTTGCTGCGTCCCGAGATTTTTTATCTTCTTCCCCGCCATACACCCCTATTCACTCTTGGTTCCGTAACTTTCTTGGGGGCTGTTTGTAAAAAATATTTCTTGTGGTTTGTGCGCCCAGAAGAAGTTTTACGCATATTTATGATTTTTTTTCTAAAAAGCCATCGTGTGCTAATCTGCAAATTTACTGAAAATTTAATTTTTATTTACAAAACGAAAGTACCTGCCAAATTATAAACGTGGCAGATATTTTTCTTTATTAGTCGTTTCGTAATCGTTTCTAAAACAAATTTGTCGTTGCCTGTGAAGCTCATTGTGTTTTTTTAAAATTTAGTACACACGCTGCTTTTGTATAGGTTTTAGTATTTATCAAAACTGATGATTCTAGTTTAATGGAAAATTGAATTATCACCATTTGAAATAGTTTTACGACAATTCGCTACCATAACGCACTTGCTGCACCTAAACTTTTTTCAACACTTATTTACCGTTGCTATATCCATACTTTTTGAAAATGAAATAAGTAAATATACACAGTAAAAAAATTTAATCATTTAGGCTGACAATCTGTTTATATTTATACTTTAAAGTACTGCATAATATTATGTAGTTTCATTTACCTCAAATTTTCCATATACGAGATGAAGAGTAAATAAAAACTAAAAGTAAACAATAAGTTACCTATTTTAAGATTCTAAGGTATTAGCGGCAGCGGAGTCGATTTCGAGGTTACCTTCTTATTCTTTCTTCTTCTTCTTCTTCTTTGTTTATGACGTCTTTAAACAAAAAAGAAAAAGAAGATAACCTCGAATTCGACTCCCCCCTGCTGTCAGTTGGCAAAATATCAAATGACAAATAAGTAATTGGTGTTGTCCGATTTAAATAGGACAGCGAGATGGCTTTTAAATACCCTGAAGAATGGGAAGCTTAATGTTGATACACAATAAAACGTAGTTCTAGATTGCTTTTAAACAAATTGAATAACTTTCTTTAAATTTTTTTTTTATTGCTATATATTTTCTTGATCTTGCGTTGTTTAGCTTGAGAATTTTGGTAAATGGCAACCCCGCTCATTGTTTATTGTGACATATTTCTGTAGCCTGTTCGTTTGAAGTTGGATTTGGAGCATTTGTTTGCAATGGCAGCGTGACCCTGATATATCTGTCTGACCTTGTCTAACATTATAGCCATCCATTTAGGGGTAATTTCAGGTTATATCGTAAATTGTTTATTTTTTATTTGGTTATAACTCAATTTCAATCAAACAATTTACTGAACCGATTATGTTAAAATTTAGTAAAGATGACCACTTATACGATATCTATGTGTGTGCAGGTAGTGGTAGTCTACTAAGAGGATTTGTCCCCTTATACTCCGCAACTGCACGTTTTACTTCTGTAGACAATTTTTCCATGAGTTCCTCATTTTCTTGCGTACTCTCGATGTGTCATTCTTGCTCGGTATGTACAGGTTGCAGATTACTACCATCAAACAGCATCTCGTTATTTTTTGTAGCCGCTATGTTAATAATTTCACATTGAACTTATCGTTTGATGGTATTCAGTCTCGTGGTGGAATAAGGTTATTTTAGATAAATAAACAAATTGATTTACACTATTTTATTGAACGTATAACTGTAGCTTCGCCAAAGCTATCACCTTTGTCAAATACAGAATTTGTATTTGACAGAGCAGATAACTTCAGTGAAACTGCAGTTATACGTTGAATAAAATAGTCTTAATCAATTTGTTTAAAAAAATCTAAGTTGACAATGGGTTGACATCAAGTATGGGCCTCCACAATATCGAATAAGGTTATTCCTAGTAAACAAGTTGAATTGTGTAAGCATGAATTTAAGAACTCACCAGCTTACTTTCTCCTTCACACACAAACTGTATGGTACAGGATTCTGGTTTTGGGGAATCAAAATATTGTCCAAACGCATCCAAGCTCCTTAAATAATCTGGGTTTGATGCTATATTTATAGTTTTAGTTGAATCAGATACAGTAGCCTTCAACCCATCACAAGTGGAACTAGCTGAAGCTACATAAAACATTAGTAAAAACAAAAATTGGTTTAAAGGCTATCGGTTACTTACATACTGTTCCCTCAAAAGTCCAGGTGTAGCTGCAACCGTCTTTTTGATTAAAGGCGTCCAACGTTTTGAATGTATCCCAGGCTTCTTTAGAAACATCTTTTATGTTACATTTCCCATCTATAAAAAAAGAAAATATTAGACTACTAATTTTTAAAAGTTTGGCAAGACTAACGTATTATTTTGAAACAGTTTTTTATTGTGAGATTATCGCTTTCTGTTGGTGTGTAAAGGGTTCAACAAAATGGTGAAAACACCCTACCGGTGACACAACTGAATTAAAGATTAACTGGAATACAAGTTTCTATATATTTTGAAACTATTGACGCCTAGAAATTTTTGTCATCTGTCATATTTTTTAAGTTATCACGTCATGACTTGTTATTTTAAATTAAACACCCTGTACTTTACGTTTTTTTTCGGATAGATAATTTTATTACAGATTCATCAAGGTATCTTGATGGGTCTTTGACGTGCCATTTTGTGAGAAAGTGGTGAAAGCCAAAGGTAACATTTCTTCACATCATATTATAACGTGGCAATTTCAAATATGTCCTAAAGAACACATTGATTAATTTGAGATTGCCGGTATGGACGCAGCAAGTGCGTTATGGAAGTGAATTTTCATAACTCAATAGCAAATATTTCTTTTTTTTAATGAAAGCAGATATCAAATTTGGTTAGCAGTATAACTTATATTATAGTTGAAACAATGTACCATCTTTTATCAAAATAACTTTATTTTTTGAAAATTTACAACAAGTTTCCTAAAATAAACTTACAATATTCCCGAAAAACCTGGTTTCGAATAGCAAATGTAGTTGAAATTGAAATTTGAAACATTTAATGAAAATTCTCCACCAAAACGTGCTTGCTGCGTCAATAATTTTGTTCTTACAAGCATGTATTATATTTCGAAGAAAAATGCAGAAATGCATAAGGGGTGTTTGATTTAAAAAAATAATATTTGTATCACCACTAAGTTATGGACCTAACTGTGATTGTAAAAATAATTTTATAAGATTCAGCTCAAGATAACCTATAATTAACATATAAAGTTTTTAATTATATCTGTTATATTAACGAATATATTGAGCTTATTTTTTCTACGATAATTCGTTAAAAATTATAGACTATTAAACCATGAACTATATTATAACTAAAACTACTGCCAAAGCATCAGAGAAAAGGTCTATTTTAAATGAATTTTCTGGAAATATTTTAGTAAAATGAAGGTTAATGACGGTTGAAGCTAAAAAGGGTTTGTAAAACACATTCTTGCGACATTTTCTCTACATAAGCCGTAGTTGCTTGAGGTTCTTTGCCTTAAAGTTGCCAGTTTTGACGGGTCAAATCGCGATTTTGACGTTTTAAGAGAAAACAATAAAATTTTCAAAGTAATTGTTCGGTGGTTTCTTGACTTTTTTGTGCCCAAAAACTTAATTTTTGTCTATGGTATAGAATAGATTTGGTTATCCACGCAAAATATTTTGTTTTTTTGTTATTCTCTGGTCATCAGCAGCACCCAAAATTTCTTGTTTTAAATGCTTACAACTTTTTTTCTTCTAACTTACAAATCCAAATTTTGGCACAAAGTTTGACCTTTATTATCCAAAGCAGCGTACTAAATTTGGTTTTCATAGCGTTTTTATTTCCGGGGATTTAAAAAAAAATTCACTAAATACTCCAAGCACCGTTAAATAGTTTTCAAACTTTTATTCGGGTCAATTTCTAATCCACTTGAAAGTAAGGTTAGCAAGAAAGTATTCTCACTATCTTGCCGAACCCTGTACTACAAACAGTGTCATATACTTTTTTTAGTGAATTTTCTTAGAAAAAATTCACTAATGGGGAGATCCCTACTTTTGAATTATGAAAACATTTCTTCAAATGAACGGGAACTAGGACCCCTAGAACCCATATCCGTGGTCAGTTTCATTTATATATATATATATATATATATATATATATATATATATATATATATATATATATATATATATATATATATATATATATATATATATATATATATGTCCCAAACTGGATGGGAATGTATTGCTATCTCCGTTATTATTAAAGATAGGGAGACGATTAAATTAGCAATGTTTTGTAGAATTTCATGCTAGTTCCAAATATGACGTGTATTTTGCCCTGCCTTTTTTCGTTTTCGAGTTATTTTGAAAAAACCAAAATTTGTCGATTTCTTTTTTCTTCAATACCTAAGTAGGTGTTGATCTGACATGTCTAAGACTTGCACATTATCAGAACACTTTTTACAAAGTAATCTCTTTGTGCTATTCTCAACTTTGGATCGTCATTTGTTTTTGAGCTACAGGTATAAACGTTTGTTTTGATTATGGCAGCCATATTGGATTTTTTTCCAATGTAATAACCTGTAAAAAGAGCTTTCCAATGATGTATAACATGCTTGAGAAATCTTGTAATTGCACTAACATAGAAAAAGTGTTCAAAAAGCAGTAGGCCATGGAGTCTAACAATAGACTCCTACTTTTGACATAATTTTCCGTAATGATTCACAAAAAATAAATAGGAACCTTGGCACACTAATTAATCAGCCCATTATTACAAATGATATTTTACATTTCAACATTATCCTGAAAAATTGTTATAATTTAATTAAATAGGTAAACCTAGTAAATAACTAAATTTACTAACAGACTTCAATAAAGAGCAGACTAATGATTTACGAAGACGTCTTTGAAAATTGTTTAATTTTTAAACGTCAATTGAAAAACAATAGAAGAAAGATTGCTATGGATATAACACTATCGCGACAATTAAGAATACTATCATTCTAAATTATCTGAACAATTTGAGGTGTATTTTGTACTAAATAGTTTATTTCTCGTTTATTTTAAATATTATTCAACAATATTTTCAGTAATGAAAAATATTTTGACATGTTGGAATGTTACATTCGTTCTAACCGAAATACTGAGGTAGCTGCAAATTCATATCAAAACAACTACCCAGAAATACGACAACCAAACACCAAAATATTTCGCAGGATAGTGATCAATCTATTGAACGACGGTAGCTTCCACGCAAAGAATCTACCAATGCCTAGAAATGAACAGTACGCCGTGTATTAAACAAAATCATTATCATCCATACTAACCTACAATCGTACAAGGCTTAAATGTTGACGATTACGCCAAGCGACTTCAATTCTGCAGATGGTATCAAGGAAAATGTCAGCAAGATGAAAATTTTCATTTGAAAATAATATGGACTGACGAATCCAGATTTACAAATTGTGGTGTGTATAATCGCCATAATAGGCATTATTGAGCAAATGGAAATTCCCATCTTAAGGAAGAAAGACAATTGCAAGACAGATTTGATATAATTGTTTGGTGCGTCTTATTAGGTAAAAAACTGTTATTTTTATTTGTAGATTAGACAGTTAATTTAAAAAAAAATAGGTAGCTTCATTGTTGGTCCGTTATTTTTTGAAAATAATTTAACTTGGGTAATCTATTGAGAAATGATATCTTACCAACAATTAGAAGAGTTCAGGATAATTTAGACGAGATTTGGTACCAACAAGACGGTTGTCCAGCTCACAATGCTAGGATCGAAGTCCTGATATAAAACCCATGGATTTTTATTTTTGGATACTCTGAAGAATGATGTGTATAAATTCAATCCACCACAAAATATCAATGAATTACGAAACAGAATCACAGAACTTATAAATCATATTAACCAAAACACCCTCACCAGAGTTTGCAGGCATGTTTCAAAAAGGTGTATAAAGTGCATTGAACAAAACGGTGGCCATATTGAACAATTTTCTATTTAGTGTATTTTTACGTTTATATTTCATTATTTGTTGAGTTCCGTTTCTAATTGTGTTGTTTTGTGGAGTCCAAGTTTCTATTAGTTATTGCCAGGTTTCGTTATTAAACTGTGTCACATAATATTACCTAATTAAGTATTGTACATTAAATCACAATATTTTTTTATCGTGAATGATTACGGAAAATTATGTTAAATTTCTATTGTTAGACTCCATGGCCTACTGCTTTTTGAACACTTTTTTTTGTCATTTGTTTTCTGGTATTGGATTTCGTAGACTACTATCCTCGAAACGGTTTTTCTCAAAATTGTCAGTGCAATTACAAGATTTCTCAAGCATGTTGTACATCAGTGGAAAGCTATTTTCACAGGCTATCACATGAGCAAAAAACTTAATATGGCTGCCATGATAAAAACAAATGTTGATACCTGTAGCTCAAAAACAAATGACAATCCAAAGTTGAAAATAGCATGTGAGTTTACGCTGTAAGAGGTATCCTGATAATGTGCAAGTCTTAGACATGTTGGATCAACGCCTACTTAGATATTGAAGAAAAAAAAATCGACAATTTTTTAAAAAAATAACTCGAAAACAAAAAGAGGCAGGGCAAAATACAAGTCATATTTGGAACGAGCATGAAATTATACAAAACATTGCTAATTTAACCGTCTCCCTATCTCTAATAATAACGGAGATAGCAATACATTCACATGCAGTTTGGGACATACTGTATATATATATATATATATATATATATATATATATATATATATATATATATATATATATATATATATATATATATATATATATATGTATGTATGTATGTATCACACCGATAACTCAAAAAATAATGTTCCGAATTTTATAAAATTTGACATGTATCTTCCTTTTGTAAATGGCCAGGAAAATCGAAGTAGGTTTGTCGGGAAAATTTTGGGTTTTCTGTCGGAAAAATATTTTATCTCACAAAAATGAAAAAGCTATGGTAACCAAATTTGGTACGTAAGTTTACGATATTAAAAGGAAACTATATACCAAAATTTATATTTCTATGTTACGACAAAAAAAATTTACTACTATAACGCACTTGCTGCGTCCAGACTTTTTACAAACTTAATTGCTTTACGTTTCTCTTAACCTATAAATTTCAGTATCGATATGTAACAAAACCTTCGTAATGTTTGTCAAATTTCATAAAATCAAATTTTAAATTCTGGGAGTCACAATTTTCTTTTGCAAAATTTTCTGGGGCGTCTCGCGATTTGACAGATTTTAATGAAAATAATTTACGATATCGCACTTGCTGCGTTCAGACATTAATTGAGTTCGCCTGAGCAAATATAGAGATTCCACTAAGAAGTGTTCATCTAAATATTCTGTATAATGACATCAAGTCAGCTCTTTTTCACACATTGGCGTTATCTTTTTTTTACAATTTTAAGAAGATAAGTTTTATCTTAGTCGCATTTAATTCAATCTCTTATAAAGTGTGAACATATGGATATGAAAGGATATTGGATGATACTTCTATTAAACATATTATAAAGAGCTACATACCATTTTTAGTTAGGCAGTCCCTAAATATACAAAAAACTAAAACGGTCACTATAAAACACCTCATTTTCGTAGAGACTTCATGTGGCAGAGAGCACAGATAACAAGGATCACATTAGACTGATGGAAATCTGTTTTTATCTTATCGATGATGTACAATAATTAATAGAATAAAGTGAATAATCTAGCTAATAGGAGATAATATCGAAACACGATATAAACTACAGGCGGCAAAACAATGACCGTTATCTGAAAAGCTGGTGGCATTTTTTTATGATCGATAATGGGGTTTTACATCTAAAATTGTTGCTGTGAGCAATGTTTGTTTTGTGAGGTATTGTAATATTTAGTACAACCCAATTTAGTGTTTCGTTGGCATAATAAGCAAAATATTCCTTATCTTATTGAGTGTTTATTGTAAAAATTACACTAAATCAAAAAGTTAGGACGCAGCAAGTGTGTTATGAAAGCAAAATTTCATTAACATGTTTTTTATAACAGATATGTCTTTTTTTAAAGAAAGTAGGAATGAAATTTGGCTACCAGTATAACCTATATAGTAGAAACAATGTACCATAATATTTCATCAAAATGACTTTATTGTTTGAAAATGGACAAAAATTTTCCGAAAATAAACTTAAAATGTTCCCGAAAAAACTAGTTTTTGGCCAACGAACGTTAGGTTAATAACAAATTGAGCTATTCAAATTCGAAATTCGCTACCATAACGCACTTCCTGCGTCTAGTAAAACTTGAAATCGGTTGCATAAAAGAACAAGCACCTGTGAAGCCACGGGAAAAGTCTACGGCTGTATTAAGTATGGAATGGTTTCACTAAGTTAGGACAGTAACTAACAAACCGATGTGCTATTCAAATTGACATAAGTCTTAAAAGTTTTCATCTCGTCCTAATTGAATTTGTCATACAAAAACTCGCTAAAAAATTCATTGGAATTACACAATCTGATCAGATAACTGTAAAATGTAATTAATTAATGATATTAGGAATTAGAACAAGCCGTTAGCTGATCTTGATATTGCACCTAGTGTTGGCTTTTAATTCGCATATTGCATGCCTGCTTAAATCGACCACCTGCCCGATACCTGGCTTTCGCGATCCCGGGACGTTTCTGGACGCTTACAGGCTTAGAATTCACAACCCCTCTTCATGATACCGCCCGTATAACTAGCGAATATTTCTGTTTCTGCCTCTGGTCTCTAATAAATTATATTATTATCCAATAAGTTAGTTTAAACGTGTGGTATTTCGGGAGAACCCCTTGTGTAAATATTTCTTTGTACATATTTTGTAAACAGATTATTTGTTTTATACGGTGTTTCACTCAAGGCTTCCCAACCAATCCACCCCAACCTAACACGCAACATGCTGATCTCTAATACACAGGCCATAATTAAGGAGTCCTGAGGGATTTCGCCTGAGGACTTAGGTGAACCCTGTCTTCACTGAAGTTAACCCCGGGTTCGGATAGCTGTAAATAGCAACCGAGGATAAAGATATAGTCCTGAGGGAGCGCAGCGACTTCCTTTAAACCCTCGCTGCTGGCGCCTGAGCAAATCCCGCAGTAAAGCCGTATTGATAAGGTTATCCCGTGGAAACCTCCCCATATTAGGGAAAGATAACCTTATCATGATTTGAACCCTCACAATATATATATATATATATATATATATATATATATATATATATATATATATATATATATATATATATATATATATATAAACATATGAAAATTGCAACTGACCCTTGATATGGGTTCTAGGAGTGCTGGTTCGTGCTCATTTAAAGACATTTTTTCAAAAATGCAAAGTTGGGATCTCTCCATTAGTGATTTTTTTCTATGAAAATGGACTAATAGAGAATCATAACACAACCAATGAATTAGTGGTATGACTGGTTATTTATTCATAGTAATTTTAAAATCGATCTTTGATTCTAGTATGCAATGTGAGAGTTATTACATTTTGAAGGAGCTCCTCACCAATCGTCAATTGGATACAATTTGAAATAATTTTGAATAAAAAATTATACTTATTTTACATACACCGTAGATATTTATTTAGCAGGGAATGCTTTAACTATATTGGGGCAACCACAATTAATGTTTACTTATTCTGTTTTCTGGGATTAGATCAGAGCTATATTATTTTTGAGAAAATTTTCGGTTAAATATATATTATGCTAACTACTTCATTATTTTCAGTCCTCTGCAAATTGATTTATCTTGTAATTAATAAGAACAAGTTACAAAACAACGAATGTATTTGTGTAAACAAACTATATTTTGGTTTTTACTCATATAATGCCTTTGTTAAGATAACAGCGGAGTACTTACGAAGATAAATATTTTTATATCTATTGCTATCTCCGGTATATTGTTATCGAAAAAATACCGTGTTGATTAAAATGAGACACTGCCATTGCATGGTGATTATATGGAATGATTAACATGTTAGGGCTTTGGATCGGCCATAACCTGGACTTCTAAGCATCCCATTTCGATTAGGTCTATATACTTTGAAACGCAATGGCAAGTAGTTCATTATAAATTGTAGGTCGTCTAAACTGATGTATTACTGTTGGGTTAAGGAACAAACGGGTAGTAAAAAAGAAGCTTGCGCATATGTTTTTATATTCGACATACAAGATAAAATTAAAATGGAATATATCTAGTAAAAACAAAACAAAAAACACAAAAGATTAACACAACCAGATTCAAATACGCCTCCGTTCAGACACCCACAAGCAAATTATACTACAGTCGAACAGACGGCATTTGTTAATGTTAGGTTAAAATTAAAAGTTGAATTATTATTTGCCTACTCCTATTTGTATTAACCTTAGAATATAGGTCGTTATTTTATATTGTAAGATTCTAAGGTATTAGCGGAGTCGATTTCGAGGTTACCAACTTCTTCTTCTTCTTCTTCTTCTCCTTATTCTCCTTCTTCTCCTTCTTCCTAAATATTGTAGTCGTCTTCTTCTTCTTCTTCTTTGATAACGACGTCTGTTAATTTCGAGGTTATGCTTAGACCGCGCACGTTACTCACATGACTCCTGTCAGTTAACAAATGACAAATAGTGGTGTTGTCAGATTAAACTAGGAGAGGGAGATGGCTTTTAAATATCGTAAAAATAGGAAGTCTAATATTTATACATAATAAAACGTAGTTCTAGATTACTTTTACACAAATCGAATAGCTTTCAGTAAAAATTTTATTTACTAACATTTTTCTATCTTCAAATTCAGATGCGAGTTGTCGCAAATGGAAACCCCGCTGATTGTTTATTGTGACATATTTTTGTAGCCTGTTCGCTTGAAGTTTAATTTGGAGCATTTGTTTGCAATAGCAGCGTAACCCTGATATGTATGTCTGACCGTATCTAACATTATAGGAACCCATTCAGAAGTAATTTCAGGTGGTTGTAATTTTTTATTTCATTTGGTTATAACTCAAGATTTTCTGAACCAATTGAGTTAAAATTTGGTAGATAGTGCCACTTGTATGATATATACGTGCTTGTAACGTCTTAGTTTAATACTTCTAGTAATTTAAAATATATTGCGTTTTTAAACAGTTTTTTTTTCTAAAAGTAATTGAGTGTCAAAACTGTCGAACGAACTCATCCAAGCTATTAACAAGACGAAGAGGATTTCCAAAATTTTATTTCATTGGTCAGGTAATTTTTGAGTTATCGGTTGGATATAATATATATATATATATATATATATATATATATATATATATATATATATATATATATATATATATATATATATATATATATATATATATCGTATCGATAACTCAAAAAATAATGGGCCGATTTTGATGAAATTTGGTAGGTACCTTTGTTTTGCAAGTGGCTTGAACACGTTCGTTAGCCAGGAAAATTAGACTAGCTTTTCTGAGAAAATTTTGAGTTTTCTTTCGGAAAATCTTTGTGTCTCCGAAAATATCTATTTAACTAACGTTGGATTTGGGTTCTAGGGGCCCTAATGGGCGCTCATTTGAAGGAATTCTCCAAAAGTCTTACCATCGATATATCTCGATTAGTGTATCTTCTTGATGAAAACTCACTAAAAACAGGTACCTGGACAACAAATTTACTCTCCAACCGGAGAATTTCTGTTGCCGTGGATGGCCATTTCTCTAAACTGTATCCCATTAATGCAGGAGTCCCTCAAGATTTAGCTTCAGCCCCAACTTTCTTTCTTCTCCACATCAATGACCTCCTCTCTAGCACATCCAACCCAGTTCAGAGTTACGCGGACTACTATAGCACCCTCCACTCAAATATACAATATTATAAGCCTGTCTCTTTAGCCCAATTAGATGAGGATCGCAGACTCATGGAGTGTTCTGTCTATGTGGATCTCCAAAAAATATTAGACTGGGGAAGTAGAAATCTTGTACAATTCAGCTCCACCAAATCTCAGTCTTGCTTTATATCTTATAAGAGATAGACCAGCCCTAGACCCATCACAATGAACAACCAATGTATTCAAAGTAATGGAGCCTTTTCAATTGTTGGCGTTTCTGTGGATGGAAATCTCAATTGGCACCAACATGTCACATCAATTGCAGAAGCGGCTGCTAAGAACTTAGGTTTCTTCTTCCAGGCTCGCAAATACTTTTCACCAGCTAATCTCTATACCTTATATACTTTACAAATAAGGCCTAATCTCGAATACTGCCCCCACATCTGGGGTGCCACTGCGGCTTCTACACTCGCTATACTCCATTCAGAACAGAGCTACCTGGTGACGCTACCCTTACCCAAAGGCTGCCATCCCTTGCCCACCGACGTGACGTTGGTGACCTCTCTCTCTCTCTCTCTCTCTCTTTTATATATATATATATATATATATATATATATATATATATATATATATATATATATATATATATATATATATATATCTGCACGGGCACTGCTCAGAGGAGCTTCCTTCCATAGTTCCTTCACCTGCTGCCCCCAACAGATCTACCAGGGGAACAGAGCGAATGCACCCTTTTACTGTCCAGGTCACCAGATATAGAACATCTTGTTATGCCTGCTCTTTTGTCCCGAGGACTTCCAAGTTGTGAAATTCCTTGCCGCCACATGTTTTTCCTTCTCCTCCGAACCTCCAAACCTTCAAGTCCAGAATTAACAAGTTGCCTCTTTCCTTCTTGTCGACACCCACGGTATGACAGTATTTAGGCTGTAAGCCCTCGTCGTGTGTTGTTGAAATATAAAAAAGTCACATTAAAAACATTAAAAATTAAAACCAGTAGTTGTGCGCTGGATACGCATTGCGTCAACAAAGTTGTCTTCATCATTTACTCTTGCTAAAACTTTTACTGGGCTTTAGGTTGTGGATGCTAAGTTAAAAGGTAGGCTAGTTTAAATAGTGTTCTAATTGCCGGCAGGCACATAAACATTTCTGGATTAGTTACTTTAAATAATAAAACACGGAAAATTATGGATCAAAAAATATTTTTATTGAACAACAAGTTTGTATGTTAGAATATAATGCTTTGGCACAAACTGAAAGGTAAAATGGAGCACCTGCTTTTAACATTTCCGTCGGTAGAATCTTGTAGGGACTTAATGTCACAGTCCTTAATTTTTTGTTTAATTCCAAGCCAAAATATTCAGTATTCACATAATCTAGAACAAATATACATAAACTTATTACTAATTTATTTAAACAGGGGTAAGAAAAAGTCTTGACGCAGCAAGTGCGTCATGAGAGTAAATTTCCACAAACATGTTTTTAATAGCAAATATATCTCTCTAATGCAAGCACGCATCAATCTGGTCACCGGTATAACCTATATAGTGAAACAATGTACCATATTTTATCAAAATAACTTACTGTTTGAAAATGTACAAAAATTTTCCGAAAATAAACTTTAAATGTATCCGAGAAAACTGGTTTCCTAGCCAACAAACCTTGGGTTAATAGCAAATTGAGTTATTGCAATTTGAAGCATTTAATGACAGTTCATACCAAAACGCATTTACTGCGAATAGATTTTACTTCTAACAAACACGCATGATATTTTGATAAAAATGCCAAAATGCAAAAATGCAATAAGATACGGGTGTTGGAAAAAAATTGTATGTATCACCAACGACTTGTCGGCCACTTATGTGATTGTCAAAATAATTTTATAAGATGCAACTCAAGACACCCTATAATTAACGTATACAACTTTTTTTCGTATCTTGTATAATAACAATTATATTGAGCTTCTCTTGAAATGCGTTACCCTATATATATGTTAACAGATACAAACTTAAACTAAACTCGGATATTAATTCTAGGGGGCCTAGTTTGCACTTATTTTAGGAAATCTTTTTAAAATTTCAAAGTCGCGGTCTCCCCACTAACGAAATTTTCTTACGAAAATTAGCTAAAAATTATAGACCGTTAAACTACAAATCTATCTAAAACTACCGACAAAGCATCAGAGGAAGGGTCTATTTGAAATGAAATTTCTGGAAATATTTTAGTAAAATGAAGGACAATGACTGTTGTGGCTGAAACTTAAGAGTATGTAGCACATTCTTCTTGCGACACTTTCTTTACATAATCCGTATTTGTTTCTGATTCTTTGCCTAAATGTTGGTAATTTTGACGTTCAAATCGTGACTTTGACATTTTGAGGAAAACCCCAATTTATTTTTTTAAATGCCCATGATTTTTTGTCTTTAAACTTCCAGACCTAAGTTTTGGCACACGCTTTAATCTTTATAGTACAAACATGTGTACGAAATTTGGTTGCCCTTACCTTATTTCCGAAGATATAATTTTTTTCCGAAAAAAAAAACAAAATTTTCTGGGAAATCCTGGTCCGATTTTACTGGCTAACGAACTTACCTAAGCCACTTGCAAATGGAAGGTACTCGGAAAATTTGATCAAAATCGGCGTATGATATTTTGTGAGTTATCGGTGTGATACATACATATATATATATATATATATATATATATATATATATATATATATATATATATATATATATATATATATATATATATATATATATATATATATATATATATATATATATAAATTGAAACAGACCCTGGATATAGTTGGGAACTCCTCCTTAGTGAATTTTTTGAAAGAAAATTACATTACAAAAGGAGAAACAATATTACTTCCACATCGTCAATACCCATAAGAAGAAGTCTAATAGCATAAGATCGGGTGATCGTGCTGGCCAATCTTACCATCCTCCCCTCTCTATCCACCGACTTGAAAATGTTAAGTCGAGGTACTGCCGGACATTGATTTGTTAATATGCTGGTGATCCATCCTGCTAGGGCAATATCACATTCGCTGAAGTTTGTGGGTTTGCTCGATCAGGATGTAAGTTTGCCAAAGTTGGCACTATATTATTTTCGATGCAGAATATACATTTGGCTGTTCTACAATGTATAACACAACATAAGATTTATTTAACCATCAACATTTACAGGGTTCGTAACAAATAAAATAATTGTTTAATGGACTTACACACGACAAAGAGTAGGTGACAATATACATAAAATAGAAACAAAATATGAAATTAGTTAACAAAAACATACAATAGTTAATTAAAAATTAAATTCTTCAATTGAATATATAGGTCTCTGTATTAATTTTCTTTTTGACACAAATGCAAACTGTCTTTCAGACAAACCACTGCTGGAAGTGAATTAAAAAACCTAACACTAGTATACTTGAAGAATATTTAGAAGCAAAAGGTTTTCTCAGTGAGGAGCTTCATGGCTTTCGAGGAGGTAAATCAACAGTCACTGCGCTGGTAAACACAACAAATAAATTAAGTGAGGCGCTGGACTCTGGCAATATGGCACAATGCATATATTGTGATTTACATAAGGCATTTGACACAGTATCACATGAGATATTACTAACCAAATTGGAACACTATGGCATTAGGGGTTTGCCACTGAGGCTCTTTAAGTCATACCTTACCAACCGATACCAAAGAGTGAAGCTAAATGAACAGTACTCGAGTTGGCAGACACAAACATGCGGTATACCTCAGGGTTCGCTGATAGGGCCTCTCCTATTCATTATATACACAAATGATCTTCCAGAGAACGTTTCGTCTGATGCAGTTTCTCTCTATGCAGACGATACCTCATTTGTTAACATTGGCAGAAATGAAGCTGAACTTAATGAGAGAATAAATATCACAATGTCGGAAGCAGGAGAATGGTTTAGAAATAATAGACTGAAACTCAATGTAAACAAAACAAAAGTCTTGAATATCAGCTCCCACCAAACGCAACCAAGACAAAAACAATCTGTGAAATTTCTTGGTGTATATATACAATCAGATTTTCGCTGGTCAATGCACATTGAAAAGCTCCAAGGCACATTGGCGTCGTGTCTGTATCTGTTGAGGCGTCTGATGAACATCAGTAATTACCAGACAGTGTTGACAGCTTATCATGCATGTTTCCAAAGTAGGGCTACCTATGGTATCCTAATATGGGGGAGTAGCCCTGGAGTGTCTGAAATATTTCTGCAACAGAAAGCTGCAGTAAGAATAATCTGTTCTGTAGACAGCCGTACAAGTTGTAGAACCTTATTCACGAAGACAGGCATACTTACCATCTTTTCAGCATATATTTTGGAAAGTGTTTTATATACTTACCAACATCAAGAGGACTACAACCAAAACGGTGATTACCACGAATATGGTACCCGAGGCAGACAGAACATATCCATTCCTTATCATAGAAGAAAAAGAGCTGAAACCGGGGTGAATTGCTGGGGTGTCAAGTTCTTCAATAAAATCCCCCAGAATATAAGATCAAAACATAAGCGAGAATTTAGGAGAAATGTGAAAAACACTCTTATGAAGTATGCATTTTATTCTTTAAGTGAATACCTCAATATGGACATTGAGTGGATAGAGTAGAGCCACTAGAGACAACATAAGATGCCATTTTTTTTATGTGTGTAAATTTGTTTCTTTTGTATTTTGTATTTTTGTTTGTTTTTGATGTTTATTTCACAATTTTAGTTCTATAGTCTTATATTTGGTATTTGTTTGACAAGGCTGTGTAATTTTTGCCAGAATAAATATTATTATTATTATTATTATTACCCATGGCGGCTCTTCTGCGTGCGGTTTATTTTGTGATGAGGAATGACAAACTGACTTCTACCTCTAGGTTCGTAACTGTGAATTTGTCCGCGGGGGATAAAACTGGCTTGATTGTCATAAATGTAAAGAATACAAGTAATTATATAACTTGCTGGTAGAGTAAATATTTTATACCTCTGGAATAGTTCTCTACAACTGCGGTCCTTAGTAATGTTAGCAATCAAGACACTAATTGGGGATCCCAGTTCAAAGAGAGCTGTGGAGCTGCTAAATCTTAGCAGAGGACAGTTCAGGAACATAACAGGACTCTTGACGGAACACATGGCTGTCAAGAAACACCTGCATTAAATGGGGCGGTTCGAGGGGGACCTCGCATGCAGACTCTGCGGCGAGGGGCAGGAATCAGCACAACACATCTTGTGCGAGTGTAAAGCTCTGGACGGCAAAAGACAACTGATCTACGGACAGCCTAGACTGGAGACAGAGCAATATAAAACTTCTCCCTACCAATTGCTGTGCAGACTAGTTCGAGGCACAGTGATTTTGGAATAGGTGGAGTAGAAAAGACAAAGGGCTTGCACAATAAGCCAAAGGCTGCGGTGCTATCGGGGCGGCAAAAACGCGGACGAGCCCTAAGGAAAAAAAACAACGTTAGCAATCGCTCTGGTGACTCTTTTCTGTTGCAAAAAGACATGCTCTGCATGTGGTGAGGATCCCCACCCCATAGGTTGCAATTCTTGAATGTGAGCGCGGTAGGTAATTCTTGCAAAGATTTCATCTATGATGTGTCTTATTATACGAATTGAGTAGATGGCTGAAGAAATTTTTTACACATTTGGACTATGTGGGGTTTACAGCTTAAACAACCATCTATATTGACCTGTGCTAATTGCATTAGCGAGCCTTACTGTTTTTAAAATAGAATAAATTAGTTAGTAATATAAATATACTAGCAGATTCTATAATTTTTTTATTACTTGTGACTTGGGTATCGAATCACTTTTTCCAGTATCGAGATCCACGTCATAATAAATAAAACATTTTTTAAACTTACAGGTGTGACATTTTTTAGCCACATCATTTTAAAATGTAAAAAACATTTATTTTAGCTTTTCAGTTCTCTAGGAAGAGAAAATTGTTTATTTACGAATGTAGTACTTTAAAAAAAGTGTTAATTATAAAAAAATATAATTACCTCTGTCGAAATATACGATAAGGTTGGCATCATCGCTTAAAACTGATATAGTTTTATTCGTAATTAAGTAGGGTTTGCTGTTTTCGTCAATTTTATATACGTATGCATATAAAGATTGTGAAAATTCCAATGTGTAATCAGTATGTAAATTTTTCTGTACTATATACAATTTAATCGTTGTCGTTAGAGAGTGCGGGATATTACCTGTATCCTGAAAATATCAAAAGTATAAATAAACAAGCTATGAAAAAATAATTTAAATATGATATTGTGCAGGCCGATACTTGATGTAGGTCCATTGTTAACTTAGATAAATTAACAAATTGATTTAAACTATTTTATTGAACGTATAACTGCAGTTACGCTGAAGTTCTCAGCTTTGTCAATTTCAATATCTACTCCGTGTTGAATGAACCATTGTGTATCCACAGGTAAACGGTATCGACTCGGAACTACCTGTTTTTATGACATAGACAGGTCAACAAACTTTCCTGGATTAATTATTTAATAATTCAAAATTTAATTATTGTAAATTCGGGTTATAACACAGATTTAGTGAATTTTCTTAAAGAAAATTTTCATTTTTTTGCGAACACTCCTTATATTATTGTATTTTTGCAGTTTTTATCGGATTTCAATGCATGTTTGTGAAAAAAAATTCATCGTTTTCGAGTTATTTCAATTATTTTTCAATTTTTTACATTTTTTGCACATATCAAATAAGCAATAATTAATTTAATAGGATTATCTACGTTAACATTTTTATAATATGCAAGTAGTTGGTAAATTGTATTCAGAAATGTCAAATGAAACTTTAAAGTAGGAGCTTTCAAGAATGTTCTTATTTATTGTAATTGTGACATAAAAATATGACTATTTTTCAGATTAGGTATATTTTTCTTGACTTCCACTGGTTCAAGTCTTCGTGAAACGTAAAAAAAGATACATTTTCTTTTTTTCAATCCTAATTACAACGGCCTAGTTCGCGTTGGTTTGAAGAAATCAATTCAAAAGTCGCGGTCTCCTCAAGAGAGCATTTTTTCTACGAAAATTCACTCCAAAATATAGACTATTAACCCATAAACTCTATAGCTATAACTACTGCCAAAGCATCAGAGAAAGTGTCTATTTGAAATGAATTTTTGTAAATATTATAGTAAAATGAAGGACAATGACGGTTGATGTTGAAACTTAAGGGTTTGTAAAACACTCTTCATGCGACATTTTTTTGAAGAAAATTCACTAAAAGTCTGGTTGCCGTAAATACATTAGGGTGGAAAATTTTCATAAAAATCTCCTAAATCACAAAAGTCAAGTTTTTTCACCTCAAAAATGTTGTTTCCCAAATAATGAAGTTACTTTGATTAGATTTGGTAGATACACATGTTGCCTTTATATATATATATATATATATATATATATATATATATATATATATATATATATATATATATATGTATATATATATATATATATATATATATATATATATATATATATATATATATATTATATATTGTTACGTGGTAAAATTAAATGTTGTAGGTCAGTTCAAAACTAAAATGTGAGAAAAAAATTCTGAAAATGGCGTACCAACACACATTTACTGTGTCCGAACTTTTACTACTGGTGTTATATATGGTTTATACTTTCATATATTTATAAACTGAAGAGAAGGATGTTCTCAAATTTGCTTTGTTGAATATAAAAAAAGTCTGGACGCAGCAAGTGCGTTATGGTAGTTAATTTTCATTTAAATGTTTTTAATAGCAAATATGTGTGTTTTTTTTAAAGAAAGCAAGTATCAAATTTGGTTACCCGGATAACGTATATAGTAGAAACAATGTGTCATGTTTCATCAAAATAACTTTATTATTTGAAAATGTACAAAAATTTCCGTAAGTAAACTTAAAGTGTTCCCGAAAGAACTCGTTTTTTGGTCAACCTTATAGGTTAATGCAAATTGAGCTATTCAAATATGAAGCATTTGACCAAAATTCGCTACCCTAACGCACTTGCTGCGTCCAGAATTTCTCTTTTTTTTTACAAACATGCATTATATTTCGATGAAAAAGGCAAAAATTCAATAACATAAGGCGTGTTTGATTAAAAAAAAAAAAAGAAAATTTGTATCACCAACGACTCATGGGCCTCCCTGTGATTATAGAAATATTTTTTAAGATGTAGCTTAAGACACCCTATAATTAATCTATGCAATTTTTGTTCATATCTTGTATAATAAGGGATATATTGAGCTTTATTGAGTTTTTACGAAAATTCCATAAAAATTATATACCATTAAACGATAAACTCTATAGCTACTGCCAAGCATCAGAGAAAGGTCTATTTGAAATAAATTTTCTGGAAACATTTTAGTAAAATGAAGAACAATGACGGTTGAAACTAAGACTTCAGGGTTTGTAAAACACTCTTCTTAAGACATTTTATTTCCATAGCCCGTATTAGATTCAAGTTCTTTGCCTAAATGTTACCAATTTTGACGTTTTAAATCGCAACTTTGACGTTTTGAGGAAAACCCCAATTTATTTTTATTTAAATGCCTATAACTTTTTTGATTTTTGACCTACAGAGCTAACACTGGTAAATGACTTACCTATAAGGATATAAACCCGCGTACCAAATTTGGTTGCCCTTACTTTGTAAATTCCGGAGATATAATTTTTTTTCGAAAGAAAACACAAAATTTTCCTGGAAAACCAGGGCCGATTTTCCTGGCTAACGAACTTATTTAAGCCATTTCTAAAAGGAAGGTCTTCACCAAATTTAATCAAAATCGGCTTATTATTTTTTGAGTTATCAGTGTGATACATACATATATATATATATATATATATATATATATATATATATATATATATATATATATATATATATATATATATATATATATATATATATATATATATATATATATATATATATATATATATATATATATATATTGGGAGGCCTAATTAGCGCTCATTTGAAGACATTTTTTCAAAATTCAAAAGTCCAGATCTCCTCATTAGTGATTTTTTTTTAAAAATTCACTAAAAATGTAAAACACCAAGCAGAATCACCTCTAAAAAAACCACAAAAATAATAACAGAGAGCCAATCATATAATAATCATAATATTAATTTGTTCCATTAGTTACAATAATTGTAAAGCAGACAAGTCATAAATCATACAAATTAATACAAAATATGCATTATATTTTGATGGAAAATGCAAAAATGCAATAACATAAGGCGTGTTCGATTAAAAAAAAGAGAACTTGTATCACCACAAGATTTATGGGCCAGCCTGTGATAGTAAAAATAAGTTTCTAAGATGTAGCTCAAGACACCCTATAATTAATGTGTACAATTTTTTTCGTATCTTGTATAATAACGGATTTATTGAACTTTACTGATTTTTTTACGAAAATTCTCCAAAAATTATATACCATCAAACGATAAACCCCATGGTTAAAACTAATGCCAAATCATCAATGAAAGGGTCTATTTTAAATAATTTTTTTGGAAATATTATAGTAAAATGAAGGACAATGACGTTTGAAGCTAAGGCTTCAGTGTTTGTAAACCATTCTTCTTGCGATTTTTTTTTACATAACCCGTATTAGGTTATTTGCCTAAGTGTTGTCAATTTTGAGGTTTTAAATCGCGACTTTGACGTTTTGAGGGAAAACCCAATTTTGTTTTCTTTAAATGCCTATAAATTTTTTGTCTTTTAACTTACAGAGCTAAGTTTTGGTAAATAACTTACTTTTATTTATAAAAATCCGCTTACCAAATTCGGTTGCCCTTACTTTGTTATTTACGGAGATAAAAATCCAAAATATCACAATAAAAACATCCATTTACAATGTAGCTAGACAAAAATCACTTAAACTAGAACAATAATTACAAATCAAAGCAACTTTTAACTTTCAGCAACGAATGTTGGAGGTTATTGCAACAAAACTTCCGAATAAATTAAACACCTTAAATGTCAAAACAATGTTAGTTGAACCACAAACATGTAAATATGATATTCTTAAAATCTTACTTTTATTCTGTATTTGACAAAGCTGAGAACTTCAACGAAACAGTAGTTCTACATACAATAAAACAAAGACGCAGCAAGTGCGTTATGGTAGTGAATTTTCATAGAAATGATCTGACACCAAATATTTTATTATAACTTTTTTTTCTTGTAATATATGAATCTAAATTTTTGTGCATAGTTTACTTTTTATATCATTAACCTACCTACCAAATTTGGTTATCATAGCTTTTTTATTTTTTGAGATAAATTTTGTTTTCGAATGAAAACATACCAAATTTTATCAAAATCGGCCCATTATTTTTTGAGTTATCGGTGTGATACATACATACATATATATATATATATATATATATATATATATATATATATATATATATATATATATATATATAACATATATAAATTGGAACTGACACTGGATATGGGTTCTAGGGGTCCTAGTTCGCGCTCATTTGTAAAATTTTTTTCAAAATTCAAAAGTCGGGATCTCCCCATTAGTGAATTTTTTCTACGAAAATTCACTATAATAGTGTGAATCAATTTATTTGTTTATCTAAGATGTAAAGCTTATATCTATGTTATTAAAACTAAATAATTAGGGTAAAAAAACTTTAGACTTCAAAAGAGAAATAAAAAAAATCTGGTCCTAATTACAACACAGTCGAGGCCATACCACCTTTTGTCTACCACCACCACCAGAACCACAAACCTTTAGCATTTACTCGCCGCAAGTTGCTGAAACTATAGGGCATTTTGCTTCCTCAGAGTTTACTAGAGAAGAATCGGCTTGACTCGGTAGGACATTGAAATATACTCCTCCATTTGTGACCCCACCAAACATACACATCGTTGCCGGGGTAGAGAGCAAATCATAGGTCGTTTATCCAAAAGTTGCCCTTCCAAACCAGATCGCAGAAATAAGTAATTGACACTCAAAGGTATGAAATGGGTTGTAAATATTAAGTATGTTATTAGATCTTTTAAGAAAATATTAAACTATTGTAATAATGTACATAATAATAAATGAAAATTTTACAAGATACTTACGGTGGCACTGAGCAAGTACGTGGCATTCTTCATTGTCATATTTCTTTTCGATACTAACATTGGGATGTATATAGTTTTATAGTCCGCTTGCACAACTTCCAATTTAACATTAAAATCTTTGGGTTCAATTTCAAATGATATATTGTAATTAGAATAATCTCCATCTTCTACTTGAATAGGATCTTTTAAGTAGCCTACAATGTTTGTTTCAGCTGGTATTACTTTTGGCACCAGAATTGTGTACGAATCATTGTAAAATACTGGGGGATAGTTGTTAACATCTATAATAGGCTGTGAGACAATCTAAAAAAATACATATCTGCATATAGATGCCTTTATTGCTGTTGCTTGACGATGCTGTAAAAAACTCGGGACGCAGCAAGTGCGTTATGGTAGTAATTTTTTATTAAATGCTTCAAATTTAAATAACTCAATTTTCTATAAACTTATAGAGTTTAATTTTAATACGTAGTAAGGTCTTTCCTAAGGCAAGATATCCACAAAATTTCATTAAAATAAATTTGTAATTTTCGAAGAAAAAATTTTTTTTCGAAAGAAAATTAAAAATTTGAATAACTCAATTTTCTCTAAACCTAAAAAGTTGAATGTTGGTACGTGGTAAGATCTCTCCTGAGGCAACATATATAGTAAATTTCATTAAAACAGCTTTGTTACTTTCGGAGAAAAAAAATTTCGAAAAAAAACTCATTAATTTTTCCGGGAAACCCCGTCCGATTTTTATGGATAACGAACTCATCCAAGCCATTAATAAAACAAAGGCACTTGCCAAGTTTCATCGAAATCAGTTAATTATTTTTTGAGTTATATATATATATATATATATATATATATATATATATATATATATATATATATATATATATATATATATATATATATATATATAAACATATAAAAATTAAACCTATTTACAAATGAACTTTAATAAGATATTATGCTGTGACAATACCTCTCTCAAGCAATGGCGATTTCTCCTAGTGAGCTAGGTGTGCGCCGCACACCCTAAAATATAATCAAAATGTGCACAGTTATATATGTTTTATTTCTTTTTCCCTTAGTCTTAATACACTACATATTTTATGACAATCGATTTAATTTACTTATTTGATTTCATAAATAGTCGGTTAATAGTGACTTGGAATGAAGTAGATACCACGTATTCTAACATATTCAGAGAATATGAGTGTATCAATAGCAACTGGGAATGAATTCGGTCAGTCCCCCACCCACGTGTTTAAAATAGTGAGGAAAATACCATTGATTTTAACACTGCAGTGAGCTATAAAAATTAGATTAACTCAGTTTTCTATAATCTTAGAAAGTTTAATTTTTGTAGGTAGTAAGGTATTTCCTAGGACAAGATATCCACCAAATTTCATTAAAATAACTTTGTAATTGTTGGAGAAAAAAATTGTTTCAAAAGAAAATTTAAAATTTGAATAACTCAATTTTCTATAAACTGAGAAAGTTGAATTTTGCTACTTAGTAAGTCCTCCCCCAAGGCAACATATATAGTAAATTTCATTAAAACAGCTTTGTTATTTTCGGAGAAAATTTTTTTTTTTGAAAGAAAACTCAATTTTCCCGGAAAAACCCGTCCCATTTTCCTGCCTAACGAACTCATCCAAGCCATTAATAAAAGAAAGGCACTTGCCGAGTTTAATTGAAATCGGTTAATTATTTTTTGGGCTATCAGACCGATATATATATATATATATATATATATATATATATATATATATATATATATATATATATATATATATATAACATATAAAAATTGAAACTGACCCCGGATATGGGGTCCTAAATCGCGCTCATTTGAAAGAATTTTTGCAAAGTCTCACCATCGATACCTCTCTATTAGTGAATTTTTTTAATATAAAAATTCACTAAAAGAGAGGCTGGGCGCAGGTGAGACGAGAGGGCATGGAAAATATATCTACGTCTCTATTTACCTATAGTTGCATATTTTTAACTCTACACTCCACATATTATTACATTAATCAGAATTGTCTGGTGTGACGAATTTAGCTTAATTCACTAAAATCTATAAATACTAACCAGATTGTTAAAAC